>JAWNON010000225.1:13935000-14322500 GCA_035045945.1 Drosophila anceps
ACATAAACTATAATAATATAAATGTCAACAAATTGCATTTCTTATCAATGATTTTGCAAAAGGAAATGTGAGATTAATGAGGAACTTGAAATAAGAATTGAAAACACATAAGTATATATAGCACAAATAAACTGAAGTTCATAGGTAAAAGCAATGCTTCCATAGTATTACTAACGTTCCAGATTTAATATCAAGTAATCTTTAATCTAACAATTGTTATTTGTGATCGATTTTTCATTCGTTAAAATTCAACCAACACACCCGCAAAAGTTAGCACATTTTGTTATCCATTTGACTTTGGTGTTGAAATCTGTTTGATGAGATGATCTCATGATATCGAATCATTTATATATATATGTATATATATTTTATATATGTATATTTCTCTTTAGAGTTTCGAGTATCATTGAATGTTCATTTCATATTTATAGATCTTGTTCAACATTTCGACAGTCATCATCTTTCACAGCTCTCGCCGTACTGTTTTATATGGGCTCGTTTTATGTACGTTTCATTAATCTATAAAGCTCTTTTCTCAACATGCACCATTCACGCCCGACTTCCTGTTCCTAAATAATGTGAGTGACCCTAATGTGCCTTAGACATGCATCACCCACATTTACGAGTGCTTCAAATTGAATCGTTGAGTCATCCACGCGCTTGAGCTGCCCATCATAAACGGACACAACTGGCGATAAATGTAAAAGAGAACACTATTTACATTCTCTGTTTATTAGTTATTAAAAGCTTATTATTGAAATAAAAAAACCACCAAATGAATGACTGAGTCATGCGATAGCCACATTTTTTTTTTTTTTTTTTTTTTTTTGTCACTGATAAGAATACATATAAATATACATATATAAATTTTGTTTTATTATTTCAATCATTCGTGTTGAACTTGAAAGTTTTATAAATGGCTATAATAATAATAATGCAATATTCTTTTTAATGTTTTCTTGTTTTGTCTAATTTTTGCTACTTTAAGTAAAAAGCTGAAGTGCGAAGCTCTTAAATTATTTTTACACTGCTCCTCAGTTACGTTGTATGTCTGTCCTCTTGTTTGTATTTCTCTCTCTCTCTGTGTGTGTGTGTGTGTGTGTGTGTGTGTGTGTGTGTGTGTGTGTTGCATGTAATACACATGCACATACTTTTTTGCCGATGCTCCTGCTCTTTACTCGACACTCGACAATCATTGTTTGCTTTTTGACATACTCTAGTCTAAGTGAAGAGTCGTTTATGTGCTGGCTAAGTATGTTTAAAAATAACAGTGTCCAAATATGTTTTCGTTATACAACACTGGTTGTTAAGTTACTTGTATAAAGCAAATATCATATTCATCTACAATATATACAAACATATATACATGCATCATCGTCAATGCCCTTTAAAGGGTATCTTGTGAGCTCATACGCAGTCCCACTCAGGTTTCTGTTAGTTTTTGTTTCTCCCCTGTTGTCTTGAGTTTGATGATTGCCGCAACGCAACACGGTGTCTTACCTTTAAAGCCCTACCCTACCCTACCCCACCCACACCGCTCAACGTGTCCGTCAGCAGCAACCCGCATCGAGTCATGAAATCAATTTATGTATGTATTTAGCTTTTCTGTTGTTTGCCTCTTTTTTTTCATTGCCTTTGGCCATCTGTACGCTTAGTGGACTTTCTGTGCGTGTGAGTGCTTGTTGGCCAAGACCATGGCAAACGATTTTTGCCAATTCACTAAACACCCAACTCTTTCTGTCTGGCTATTTTTATTTTCTACTCTACTCTGTGTAACGTTGGGCATTTTTTTTTTCCACGCAGCCCTTTCCCAGCTGATGAGTCATGTACTCTGGGAACTGAGAACTGGGAGCTCAACAGTTCTCTTTCGATTGACTGTGTACATTCAATTTTTCTTGCAAATACAACTCAGTTCGCAATTGAATGAAGTCTGCTATCAAAAGACGAAGTATTGGGCTTATTGAATCGAGCAATTGAAGCAAAAGTTGACGTCTCTGCACCCATTGAGTGTATCAAATATTGTCCAGCGTCAATAGTTGGATTAGTCTTTCTTCCAGTATATATAATACTTTATGTATAATAGAGTATCGTTTATAGTTCACCTTTTGTGTAGCCTATGAAACTCTGTTTAGTTTAGAATGCGTTTGTCATGAGCATTTTAATAATAAACAAAAGTTTACAAATAAAAATTCTGACAATTTCTATTGTTTCTGACGCGCACTAAAGGAAACAATCGTCGATATTAAATTAAGCAAGCAAATATTCACAGCAATCTTAAATTGAAATGTTGGAAGTTTACTACAATTTTTGGGGTAGGCTTCGTGCAACATTTAGTTATTTATTGATTTGATTCACCGTTAAAGGAATCGAAACTAAATTTGAGCCTATTACTCAACCACTCCTAGCAGAGCAGGTGTTGCTCTAATTACTGTATACATTTATTGATTTTGTAGCTGTTGTTGTTCTAACTGTTGTTTTTCTAAGAGCAAACAATTTTGTTAATTGAAAACAAATTTAGAGAGCTGTCGGGCCGGGTCAAACCTCGAGGACGAGCTCGCATATGGAACCGTTTCTATGACCCAAGGGTGCAATCGGCGTAACCAAACAACGATCTATGCATAGCAAAGTATGTGTGTATATGTGTGTGGATGTGAGTGTATGTAAAATGTAGGCATAGTTCTCAGAACAATTTAATTGCCGAAGCTGGATATTCTGGACTTGCAGTTTTCTATTTCAAAGCAAAACAATAAAACAATATTCATATGAAAAGATTTCAGTCTAAATAAACAAATACAAATTGTTATTTATGCATATATACATTGCATATTCACATAGCTATATATTTATTATTATACAATATTCAATTATTTAGTTTTACCATGCATGTATTGTATATACACATATCTATACTAATTGAAATGCCTGCAACTCGGAGCATTGTTCGTTGTCAGCAAATTTAATTTCATATGTTGGCTTTTGTTTCATGATTTTCTTTTGTGTTGGAGTTTGGCTTCCTTAATTCTGTTTTTAAACTGATCTTAAGATATTATATATATATCGATTTTATGGGCGTAACCGTATCGCACCATTCCCTGCCACGCACCCAGACACAAAAAAACAAGCATTGCCTGCAAACACAGGCACTTTTGACCCTTTTTTATACCCTGAACGCATTGAGAATTAATTCGATTCAGGGTATAATGGTTTTGTGAAAATGTATGTAACAGGCAGAAGGACGCGTGACAAGTCCCAAGAAGTATCTTGATCAGGACTACAAGCTGAGTCGATATAGCCATGACTCTGTCCGCGCGTATGCACGTCGCGGTCTCGCAAACCACAAAAGCTAGAGATTTGAAATCTTAAATATATATTTCTGTATTTAAATTTATCTATTTTTTCTCGATAACTCATACCAAGGTATGTATAACAAAAGTGTAGACTGATTGGCATATCAGCTCTGGGCAGGGTTCAGGGTATTTCGTAGTCGGGAACTCCCGACTATGGAACTCTGACTTTTTTTTGTTTCAGTTCATTCGCCTGCTCGGCAACAGGACCTTTGATTGCCCGTCCGTTGCTAACTGAATGTGTGTACGTGTATTTCATTTGATTTTGCAGCAGCGACAACAGAGAGCGCAGAAAGTGTAAGACGAGTGCTTTGACTGTTAACGAGCAGCCCATTTAAAATGGCAAACGGACTGCAGTCGGGGCAGTTAGTGACTGTTTTAAAGTTAAATTAAAGTTTTTTTCTTTTTTTTTCTTTTTTTTTTTTGGTTGTTTATTTATTTATTTTATTTTTCTTTTACAAGCATTTAAGGTACTCAAGTGATTTTGTTGCGAGAGTCAACGAGGCGAGGCGAGGCGAGGCGCGTAGTGAAATTTCCACAATTTTGCTGTACATAATTTCACATTTAAATTCCATGAGCTTTGCCAACAACAACTTCAATTTCCTTTCTCTATTTTATTTATTTGGGCCATGGATATTTTGTGCTATTTTTTGTGAATTTTCATTTTGCGCAACAGCAGAATGCAAAAAAGTGAAAGTTGGAGTTTATGCGTCGTTAACGTTCAAGTATGCCGCAGCTCTTATTTAAGCTTGAAAAATTGGTATTCTAATGCATGTGCATATATTTTGGCAACGCGTTAATTGTACAAAGGACTTAGAGTTCTGCTGCTTGATGACAAATGTCCCCAAAACTTTTGATTCGATTAGCAGCTTTTAGTTTGGCAATTTGTTGTTGCTGCCCTTGTTTTTGCACGCCCCTGTCTGAATCTCTAATTAAAATGCGAAAAGCTCCCAGAAAGCTGAAATGAATTGCAAGCAACAGCGCAATCAACGAAAAAGCACCAACTAATTAAGGAAGTGAGTGAAGGGGAAACGCACAGAAAGCCCTGACTAAGGTGCCTCTGTGTTGGCCTCAAGCCAAAAGACCTTACCAAGAATTGTGGCTAACAGTTTTTCAGTGTTCATGGAAATGTAGAAACAAGCCTAGCAGACTTTAACAAAGCAACAGTCAAAAATAGAATAGAGAAACAGAGAGACAGAGAGAGAGAGAGAGCAAGAGAGCGAGAGGCAGAGTGAGTGAATGAGAGTCCTTTGGCGTGGAAATATTTTCAGGGGCTGGCTATGTCCATAAACTAACTACATAACCCTTTCATTCCTATACATTGACTCAGCAAATAAGAAAACTGAAAATGGAATAGACACAAAAAGATAGCGTTCGGAAGGAGTTTGGAAATTCAGGGAGGTTGCAGGAAGATGACGAGCTGAAAAGAAACAACAATGTTTAGAAATAACGAAGATATATGTAGTTAAGTTGCACTTTATAATACTTCAGCTCCTCTTTTGATGATATAAAATAGTTTCAAAGTCTGTCATATGATATAGTAATTTGATCCGATGACTTTGCTAAACAGTGTGATAAAAGAAACTGAATATCTATGGGTATATAATGATAATATTTCAATGATTTTTCATATATAAGCAAATTCATAAGCGCATTTCTGTGCCATTTCCTGAGCTCACTTAAGCTGTACTACTTAATATATTTTATGCATCTGCAGTGCACAAAGAACTTTTAGAAATGTTGCTCGTTGCTCATAATAGAGAACTTCAACTTGTAAGCTGTAGTTGGCCAACTGACATGAACTAAGAGCATTTCTTACAGCTAATCGCTTTGCCCCCACAAAGCCGCCCCACACACAGACACATAGACACCGACGCTCAGGGAGGCAAACTCACGTTATTCATTTAGATGTTCGTTGAATGTTTTAGTGGCTGCAGCGTGTCGGGCGTTTAATTTGCTCCCTTTTTATTCTCTCGCCTCAGAGCTAACATTGCTGTCAGCTTGATAGCGGCTGCTGATATTGGATATTTGGACTTTTATTATTTCAACGTCCAGTTGCAGTTGCAGTTCTGGCTATTTGTAATGTAAGCGTTGGCGAAAGAGACTCACTGAATAATCTTAGGCTAAAAGTCTTTCTCCTTAGCTAAGCCACTAAATCAGCCCTTTTGCTTATAAATAATAGTCTACATTAATACTAAAACTTCTTTTGAAGGTTATTTAGCAAGGCTATGTAAACTTGCCAAGTACAATTACTCGCTGCCTGGCAACTGTGTGTGCTGAGGTATTTTAATTAATTGCCGACTCTGTAGTTAGTATGCAAATGATTTGGATAGCGTAGACTTGTTGAGATTTTCAGATTACCAAAGCCTTTGTTATGTGCTAATTAATAAATTTCCAAGGCCTCTGGCCAGTTAATACGCATCCTCATTATGTGAGCAAAAACAACAACTAGGAATTTTCATTAAGATTATCTTCCATAGTATAAAGCAGGCGAGCATTGCCGTTAAAAGCCTTATTAATTAAAAACAAAACTAAAAAATTTTAATATTTTGAGCATAAGGCAGAATAACAACATTGGCACCAAACATTTTATATATTTTTATGTATTATGCTGTTTACGAGTTCCCTTGTCTTTTGTAATGCGGCCCAATTTGTCCCGGCCGCTTCCTGGGGGCGCGTGTGCGTAGTAATGGCCGACTGTCGACTTCCTTCCGTTTTTCCGGTCTGTGGCGGCCATTTTCTCAGCTATATTTAACTTTTTATTTATATGTACATGCATATAAATATATATTGTTTGTGTGTGTGTGTGTGTGTGAACGTAGCTTCACTTATGGCTGACATCATATTTATTTTATTACTATTTAATTCTAAATGGCCGCCAATGGTCCGCCATGTTTGCCAATATCAGGTTTATTGACATGCTAACGAAGACAAAGGAATCGCTAACTCGTGAGGAGGACCTGTCACACATGTTCTACGCGGTCACAATGTCAACCGTAGAACTGTAAACAACATAACACCGTGGCGGGAGGTACCAATCTGCGTACACATACCACAAACAAACACACACACGCATACAAACACACACACACACACACACACGCACACACACACAGACACACACCACACAAAATTAAGTCGACATGCGCCTTCCGATGAACCAAACAAGTAACTGCGCAAGCTCTCCGTTCCTCCCTCGCGCCCAACAATCAGAATAATCCATTTCGCTTGCTATTTTAAACATGCGCAATAACAACAACAGCAAAAGCAGCAGCGGCAGCAAATCAAAAACTGAACACACACACAAACAAACAGACACACACACATGCACACATGCACGCACAGTCGGACACAGCCACGCGTTAACACGCAAAAGCCGCTCTTTTGATTTTCGCTGAGCGCATGACACCCCACATTGAGCGAGCTTTCTTTTCAGTTCGCTCTTGCCCACTGCTCTCCCAATGGCTTGGCTCAGGCGGCTGTGTTTTTGAATTATTGTCGCACCGTGATTTGTTCACGTTCTTTTTATCATATTGTATTATATTATATGTAATATTAAAAAACATTTTTTTTTCTGCTCACTTTTTATATTTAATTAATAGAATTTGAATAGTTTGCAATAAGTTATTTAATATATTTTTATATCTTAAAAATAATATAATATTTATTCACTGCCTAACTGTGTAGAGCTGCAACCACTGTGCGCTGTTCCTCGTTGTGCTGCATCTGTTTGTTTGCGATTGTATGTGTATCTGTTGTGCGTTTAAATATAATTATGTACATAAACTTTTGTGTGCCACTGTGTTAATTTTCACACTCTCGAAACGGAGACGAAGAACAACGTGAAGCAAGCAACACAGCGGCAAAGTATACCGCAGCAGCAACAACAACTTTTTTTTTGTCTCTATGTCGTGTCCTGCCCTCAGTTCCTTTGAAATTTGTAACCATGGCCCGTCCCAACACAAATATTTTGCAAGCCCCACCCGTTTACCACTTGCTGTTGTGTCGCGTGCTAGTTTTTGCGTATGTATGTCTGTATTTTTATTATACTTTTTGTTGTTGCTCGTATTATGCTGCACACGCATACGCTCACACACACGCATATATATATATATATATATATATATATGTATATATATATATATATATATAGCCTTATATGTTACCCCCATCCTTTTGTGCTGCCATTTTTACTGTTACCGCTGCTGCTTCGGCTGCTCTTTTCATGTGCATGTCGTACGGTATGTGGATGTGTTTGTGGCTGTGTTTGAGTTTAATTGCCGTGCTTCAAAAGTAGGCTACAAATTTTCAGCGTCAATTTGACAGCCTAATGCCCCGACTAAATGCTATTTATAGCATGAATTTAGTCGAGGACTAATCAGATTTAACCTGGTCAGCTGTTGGCTAACGGCTCCAGCCGAACACCGCTTGGCGCACTGGCGGTCACAGTTATCCCATTATCGTTACTTAGTGGAAGTTGCTGGGTGTGCTCAAAGTGGGCTACTTTAAGCCAACACTTGTTTTCGCAACGAGCTGCAGTAATGTGGCTTCAGTCTTACACTAACACCGCCGCCCACGCTCAAACCGACAACAACAGCCTCAACAATGATAACATCAAATGCTATCCTCTTATCGCCGCGGGCATATCATTTAATTTCCACATTATTTGTCACAAAATGACTGGGGCTTGTGGGTGTTGGTGTGGGTGTGGGTGTGGGCGTGGGCGTGGGAGTGGGTGGGCTGTGATAGTGGACTAATCTGGCCGCCAGGCAGGCAAACATAAAATTTGCTATTAATTAGTTTTTCCGATGCTGCCCCCAAAGGCCGTCGCAACACCAACAAAAGAGCAAAAAAGAAAAATATAAAACTTTTTTTGTTTTGTTTCTGCACACGAGCGCAGGAAAGCAATACAGAGACACACGCCGATTGGTAGTGCGAGCGAGATAAAGCGTTAGGTACAGCCAACGCTTAGGAATATCGAGAAATTTTCCAACATTTTCTTGTTGTCGCTTTTGCTATTTAGCTATCTGTGCACATGACTCGTAATTGCTCGTTACTTCGCTTTTGCGTTTTGTACTCTTGTCCTTTGGGGTGCAATTAGATTTGACATAAAATTATTCTCCATGCGCTTGGCAGGACTAAAATTAATCATACGCCATGTTGGCGCACGCAAAATACTTCCTCAATTACTCATTGCACTGTTTACCTAACCAACTGTGAGTCAGCCACGCCCCAGGTGAGCACTCGTCTGACTATTTGCGGCAGCTTCTACTAGCTAGAATGCTGTTCGGATCGATTGATTGATTGATGGCTGCACACACTTTGATAGATGGCAAGAGCATATACAAAGGCTTGCCTTAAATCGATTTGAGTTACGGTTTATTGAACTCCTCGTTCGAATAGTCAGCCAAAGAAAATAGCAACATCTTGACGACAAAATTTCAATAGAAGTTGTTTAAAACAAAAAGAAAAACAAAAATAACCTTTGCCAATGTCGCTGCTACTGCTGCTGCTGCCACTGCCGCCGTCGCTGCTTATCGTTTGTTGCTGCCAATTTGCATATGGTTCAAGTTCTTAATTTGTCTATAAAACTCACATCATATCTAGACCCGGTTCCATGCGCTTCACTCGCGCAGTTCATTGCGAGTTCAAGTTGAAATGTGGTTATCAAACTTTTACAAGCCGTTTGCCATGTTTGTCAATGATTCGCGAATTTGAAGCGTTTTTGGTTCTTGAATCTAGATTTTCTTGTAACTTGTATCTAAAATATTGCATCAAGATTTTCCATCTTAAGGAAAGAAGAAAGCTGTTCTTGAAATTGGCATCTATTCCTTACTTTAAAGCGTATTCATTATTCGCTTTGTAAGTGCGAACTCGCGGCCTAATTTCAAGGGCAACTCATATCAAACAAAAACTGTTTAACGACTTTTGTGTTTTGCTTTTGGCTTTGGCTTTTGTTTAGCTGTTCTTTTCTGTTTCTGGTTCTGTGCCGTGTTTGTCACCTTGCTGAGTGTGCGACCGGTAGCGATGACGGCATTGAATTACTTGACAGCTGGTGTTTTTTTTTTTTTATCAGCTTGTCTCGACTTTCATATTCTCATTCTCATTCTCTCGCTATCTCTCCTTCTGCTTGTTATGGAAGTGGCAAACGACTGTCAGCTGTCAGCGACCTTCGCCAAATACAAATTGCCCCCGCTGCGACCTTTGGGTCCCATCCAAAAGTCTTCTCACGGCGTCTCCCGCTCATATTGTTAAATAATTTACATCTTTATAAATGATCACATATGATGCCCCAGCCGCGTGAACAGTACTCAATCTTCGCTCGCAACTAATGAGTTTCGTCATTCTCTCACTCTCTCTCTCTCTCTCTTTCGGTTCGTCGCTCTTAAAAGCGTTTCCAAGTTTTTTTTGCCATGACTTTCGTCTTTGTCTTTTAGCTGTCAACAGAGATTTGGCCAGCCAACTGGGGATAGTAACGAGATTACTCCCACTTCCCTTTGGCTTTGTATGCGCGCCAATTTATTTTTTTATGTCAATTTAATGGAATTGTTAATGTCAGGCAGTGAATATTTTTTTTCTGATATTATTTTCCACTCTATGCATAAAATAATTTCTCGCCAAAGCGAAAAAAAAAATATGAAAATATTCAACTTTCAGCTAAAGCATTTTCAAGCGCACACAGGCCACAAAGCAATGCAGCCCGAACGAAGAACCGCGAGGGTCGGTAGATGATGAGGCTACTTAAAGCGGCATTTGTGCATCATTTACAATAATCGCCTCGTCGACATTGTGACGCTGACCCATTTGCCCGCTACAGTGCTGCTGGCATCATTAAAAGCAGATTCTGCGAAGCTGACTTTGTGGCACTTAATGTGAAAGAGTCTGGTAACCACAGTGAGGCTTGGGAACGTTATAATTTGTGCAATATATAATATATATATTATAATTCTATTATAAAGAAATAGCATTATTCTGCTTTAAATAATGAGTTCTGATTTAAAACTGTAAGGCAGGTGCTTCTCAGTAAACATTTTTCTTTGTGAATAGAAATCATAATGACAAAGGCTTGACCTTCGCCTCTTGTATTCTAAGTAACTTTAGCTTGGCTGTAAGGAAATATCTGCTTCTGTTAAAACACTTAATGTCCAGAATGAATAAATCTCTCGACTGTAATGTTTCAACTTTAATAAAAACAGAATAAATCTTAAAAAGTGAAATATTATATGAGAAGATATCATAAATTAAACACTTATATAATCTTCTTATTGAAAAGGAGTTCTTTTAATCAGATTTGTTTCTATAAACGCTGAACCTTTTAAAGCTGTATCCACTGCTGCAAGGCTTTTTGACACAATTTTCACTGTAGTCCTCAGTATAACAAGCTTTTCTCTCTCTGTGTGTGTTTGTGTGTGTGTGTGTGTGTGTGAAGGGCTTTTATGATGCTATATCCTTTTGCTGTTTATTGCTGTTGGATTTGCGCGTTAAACGCATTAAGATTTTTACCAACTGCTGCTGGCGCTGACAGCACTAAAATCCAATTAATTATGCAACGAAACCCGAGCGGCGTATTATTCATTGTCTATTTTTAGTTGCTGTCTAGTTGATTTAAAACAAATTTAATTAAATTAAAGTGCATACAAATTGCGCGCTATTTCTCTCTTCATTTCGGCTTTAATTTAATTTGTATTTTTTATAAGTCGGCGCAAATTGTGTACTTCGCTCGTTCGTCTCCGCGGCCACCACAAAGGCCGTCAATCATCATCACCATTATTATTATTATTGTCGTCATCATTATCAAGCTAGCTGTGCTTGTCTTTGAGCTTGACCGCTGAAAAAAAAAAAAAAAACAGAAAACAGAAAACAGAAAAACTGGGAAAAATATGAAACACGTCGAACAGCAGCTGTGCTTAAGGAAACCTTTAACATGCCAAAGGGGCTAATCTAAAAACTGGACCGTTTTGCTGCTTCGCCTCTGTTTCTGCTTGTTGTTGCTGTTGCTATCAGCGTTTGTTTGCTTTACGCTCGGTCCTTTGGTTTCCCTTTTGGTTGACAATCTGACAAGCCTCAAGTACGTGGCGTTTGTAATTTGCTTTTTGCCCATTTGTCGTCCGGCTCCTGGTAGTGGTAGTGGCTCGCATCCTGCTGCTGCTGCTGCTGCTGCTGCTGACAACGCCACTTTCTGTATTGGGGCTATAAAACGGTTGTTATTTTCTTTTCTGTTTTTTTGTTGTTGTTGTTGCTTTTTGCGCACAACTGCTGCTACCCAAAGGCATTTTATGTTATGGCAAGCACACGCACCACTCATATTACCCACAGCACTAAACCTCAGGACCACACGAAGCTACACCACATCCTCCCAACGATTCCTTGAGAATAATCAGTTTGGTTTCGTCTGCAAATAACTTTATATATGAATGTATATTTGTATATAAAATTATAAATATATATTTTAATGCAAGTTGACGTTGAAATTAAAGAAAAAAATCCTTCAAGTATTTCCTTAAAATATTCATTAGGTCGAATGTAGCCAAGCGTGCAGTACTGGCATAAATTATGTTAACAAATATGATTTTTAATGGCGTCTTGGCAAACATCGAATTCTGTTCTGTTTCAATATGAATTTATTCGCCACTCAAATTTTATTTTTATTTAGCAATTACAAAGATTAACTGCTTATGGAAAAGGAAGAGAACGCCCATCGTAATTTGTATACAAGAGTC
Organism: Drosophila anceps; assembly: GCA_035045945.1. NCBI lineage: Eukaryota > Metazoa > Arthropoda > Insecta > Diptera > Drosophilidae > Drosophila > Drosophila anceps. The sequence goes on from JAWNON010000225.1 coordinate 13,947,065, forward strand.
TTAAGTACATAAGCTACAGACCTGAGAGATTGAATCCGAATTGTCTTTGCTCATTGTATGTGTCTATGCGTATAGATTATTACGGCTTCAAAAGTATATAAGCTTGCCAAAGGTCTATATATTGTCGTAATACATTCGTTGGAGCCACCAAAAGTTCAACTCCTTGCTGTGTTTGACATGTGCGTGTCGTAAAACCTGTCGCCTCATAGACGACGGCACCGACGACGATGATGACCTTGCCGCGGGAACAACATGCCACGAGCTTTGCGAGCAGCAGACTTTCGACTTTCTGGTTACTCGTTATGGAGATTCTATATCGACCTTCATGGCAAAACCCAATTTGCATTACATTTCCTGCGCGCTCGCATAATATTTTATGTAAACAAATAGATATTACATTTATGAGGCGACATGCAGACTTACAGAAATGAGCCAAGGGTAGCGCAAGTGGTTATATAAGGTTGGGCATTGGCAATTGTCTCTTCCACAAGCAGAAGAATAGTAAAGTAAACTCCAAATAATACTTGCATATATAGATGAGTTTGGTTTTTTTTTTTATCTCATTTAGATAAATCTAAACAAAGATAGTAACTGTTCTACTGTAATTTAAAAATGTATTTTAGATTTACTTTTCCTAAAGCTGAGTCTTTTTATTTCAATATTTTCAATAATGCAAATCATCATTAAATTTACTCAATTCTTAAAGCACTTTATTGAAATATATTGTTCAGTTTGTATATAGTATATAGGCTTGTGCGTGCATTGTAGATTCCTTTATTAAGCAATTTTATTGACAAATCGCGTCCGGCTATTTACGTTTTGTTCGAATTGTTGTTGGAATTCTTGATTAGCTGCTGTCATTTCTCATATGCGAAACGACACCGTCTCTCAGTCCCTTTTTTGTTTCTGCCAATTTACTTCCCATTGGCGCATTTGTTTCCCTTTGCAAAAGTGGGGAAAAAAATAAAAGTAAATAAATAAAAAAAAAAAAGAAAAAAGAAAAGCAAGGTTTTTCCTCAGTAAGCAAAATAAATAAAACAATAACACGAAATGCTTCATGGCTGATTGACCCATCGTAAATCTCACAGCGGGGCCCACATGGCGTATACATTTCTGCTTCGACCCGCTTGCGCTTCAATTCACAGCCGCAAAAAAGGCAGAACCGTGTAGCATACTTTTTGGGGTGCGCGCCGAAAGACGCCTATTAAAAACGGCGCCTGACCTTTAACTTGGCTATTTTCGCATAAACGTCCACACACACACACACACACACACACACACACACATATACATATACATATTTATATACATACACACAGCATTGTAGGTATATATATATATATATATATATATATATATATATGTATCCGTAGGTACAGTGGGTGTATGTAAAGGAGCTCGTTACGGCAGCTGCGTTGTAGGCTCGAGGCACTTGTAACTTTGCACATAAATTAACTGTCAAAAGGACAGCCTCTTCCCGGCAAGGCTGGAATTTCTCGCTTGTAAGTTTATCTTGTAATTACATAGCGCACCGTTGTTTTTAGAATTGTTGTTTTTGCTGTTGTGCATTTGCTTTAATTACAACAAATGCAATTAATCAACAAATTTTTGATATGAAAATGAAATGTTCTTAGTGACATTTTTTTCTCAATGCTTTGTTTTCATAGCTGCAAATAGCTGTATTTGAATACTAAATTAATGAATTTGTTTATTTTTTTCATATGTCGCATGTTTACCCTGAATAAATATTGAATTGTAAAAAAAAGTGGGGCATTAAATAAAATTTTTTTATATAACGCATTGCAGTGTATAATTGGCTCGGAAAGCTTAAAAAAAAAAAAACAATATAAAAAATACAGAGTCAAAGAAAATATGGTTCGCTTGGCATTCGTGAGTTTTCATTTCAATAAAACTCTGGGAAGTTTCTTTCATTTTGTGTTTTCTTTCATATTATGCCGCTGTGCACTTTTTTCCGGGCCGTCAGAATCACATGCAAGAGCTTAATTAAATGTTTTATTAACCTTTCTTTTTATATATCCACTACCCGTGCCTTGGGTCAAATTTTACCTCTTCTCACTCTCTCTCTCTCTCTCTCTCGCTCTCTCTCCCTCTCACACTTTGTTTTCTTTGATGCAAAAACAATTACGGAAGGCACGCATAAATTCATAAAATGCCAAAGAAACGTCGACTGGCACAAAAATAATGATATAAGTAAATATTTATATGCGTGTGCGCATATTTACATACATGTGTATGTATGTATGCAAATGATGCGCCCGATAGTTAAAGGTGACTCCATGCACAACTGGAGCGCCGCGTGGCCGTTCTCCTGACCCACTTGTATGACACATGTGCCATATGTCACAAGCGAGTCTCCCCCCATTAGTGTAAATACAAAATATAATTACAATAAATATTCAGTTTGATATAAAGACTGAAATATCTGTAATCAATACTGCTGTATGTTTCAATCAATAAATATAAAATTTCTAAATTAGCAAATCAGTTATTCATATTAATCAGGTTTATAAAAGCTGCGCACCTTGCGTATACGCAATGCAGAGCTCTTGTTGCTTTTATTCAGCTCGGCATCAATTTTGCTCTGCTCGCACACATTCGACTTTACTGAATATGTCATAAATTGTGAGATATTTTTGCCGTTTTTTGGTTTTGTAGCTCGCACCGCATAATGCGAGGCCAATTTATTGGCCATTTCTCCACTTCTTATGAGATTTATTGTTGTATCATTAGGTTGTGTTACCAATTGCTGCCACGCCCACGCTCAAGTGAGAAGTCGCCTGCATCTAACACGATGAACTTGCAGAAAAACTTTGTGTGTTTTGCTTCTGCCGCTGCTTTTGCTTCTTTCGTTTTTTGTTCTTTCTTTTCAACGCTTCGCTTTGCAAATTTCGAATTTGTCATATCAGCAAATGCCGTTTCTTCTGGCCTATCTGTGATTTATGTCGCGTGTGTATATAAAACAGAGACTCATTCTCAGTTATCTAGTACCCGTGCGAGTTTGGTTTAAGTAAATAGAAACTTTCTGCACGTTGTTGTCTCTCTCTATTTATATATATTTTTTGTTGGCCTAATCTTAAGTATTGTTTGGTGTTGTTACCTGTCAAACTGATAAGTTCAGTTAGCTGATACAATATAGTCAAAGTGTTTTGCAATGATTCACAGGAAAGTTTTGACTCTCAAAAAGGAAGCCGCATAGGTAATCAGAGCAAACGGGTCTTATATACCAAATTAATTTCACGGAATTTGTTAGTTTCTTTTGTTTATTTTTGAATAAAAAAAAAAAAAAAACTGTCCAAAAAGTAATTTTACACTGCGGTTGTGCAATTATGGGCCACTTGTGTTTCATGAGAGCATCAAAATTATTTCATTTTTACCAACTGTAACTAAAAGTTATTTACTATGGTGCTTTGCCTCCACTATTAAGCTCCAACTCTCCCCCTCGATAGAGCACTTAGCTTAGAGCTTCTACAGACTACTCAAGTTCCATTTGCTGCCCACACTAGAAATTTACACAGCCGCCCACTTTTGCCACAAGCACGGCTCGTTATCAATGTTTAAGGCAACTCACAATAGTGCAACACACAAATTGTTGCAGTTACCTGACGATGGCAGCTGCAGCAGCAGCAGCAACCGCAAATGCAGGCACACAGACCATTATGCTTTTACATTTTCGTTTGAGGAAAGACTTGATCTGATATTTCCGAACTACCCATTATGGAAAGAACAGACTGAAACTCTAAAATGAATCTGTCTAATGAATGGGAATGCAATAATTACATTACTAATAAACAGATGTACGTGGCCTTATTGACTTAACTTGCTTGACTAGCCTATACATGCCTTGGAATATTAAAAATAATATGCATTAATGCTAATGTTGCAAGAGTTACAGTAAGGGGATTTGAAAGTTTTATAAAATATTTTTTAGTCAACCTTTTGGGCATAAAATTCCACAAGTTGACAAGTTAGTTGACAGCGACTCGACAGAATGTTCGAGTATTTGTCAGTAATTAATTGTACTTGGCACCAACAGCAAAATTTGTCCATTGAGGCTAAATTTCCTTCATTAATTTTCGCCAGCTGTGCGACTTTTCAGAATGTCGGCCAAGCCCAGCTTTCAAAATCAAAATCAATTAATATTCTCCATGTTTGCTATAAGCTCGCGTGTGTGTGTGTGTGTGTGTGTCTGTGTGTATATATCTGTACATGCAACATGTGACAAAATGGTTCGTGCCTGACTGTTTGAAGCATATTCTACCATCCTGTTACGCCCCACAGCGCAGAGCCAGAAAATAAAAGAGGCAGAGAGCGAAAGAGAAGGGAGCTGGATGGTGGGTTAAGCATGCAGTCAGGTCGCTGACACAACTTCCTGTGCCTGGTCGTCGTTTCATATTCCGCACGCTTCGAGTGTTTATATGCTTTTGTGAATTTCATAGAAAAATGGCCTAGTTTCACTCGTGTACAAGACCAAATATGAGCGAGTGAGTGATATAGACTGTGTGAGAGAGAAAGGATGCACCGCACCGGACTGCAACGTTCAAAAATAGTGGAGTTTGAACAAAGGCTGTAAATGAAAAACGGCTTCCATGGCGAGCATTAGTAAAAGCTCAAAGGCAATTTGTATTCTTCTGCGAACGCTGTGATTGCCAGATGTGTTTTGGCTCTCAATTAAAATGCACATCACAAGTTTTAGGTCAGACAGTGATGCAAAGGCCAATGTCCTGCTTGGTATTTGTCACGTCTAGGAATAGTTGCGTGTCACAAAAATCTCCCGCTGCGGCGTTCATTCAACTTTTCACAGCAGCGGCATTCATTCACCTATTCATAGTATTGATCTTAGCAGACAAAACAAAGAGAATGCAATAAATGTACATATTTTAAACAAAAATTCTGAACTATCTAAATTACATCTAAACTGCTTTTCGTTTGACTAGTTTTTCATTGGTTCTTTATCGCAACAAGTTTGCAGTATGCACAACGCAATTAAAGCTAACTTGAGTTGTGATAGAAAAACGAAAATCTTCTCTTATGAAAGCAATTTGCGACTATTGACTGTTGTATTCGATATGTGGGACTAGATTTATTTATTCGCCTGTGTATATCCGTACATTTGAGCTGTCTTTCTGCTTTCCAATTACGTTTTATCCCCTGCTCGACATCACAATCACTTGCAGTGGCCACAAAAACGAATGCAGCTGACTGTGTGTAATGCAACCTTAATAAATTTGAGAAGAGGAAACAAACAACAAGGAAACATGTGTAAGCCGAAAAAGAGCAAGAGAAATCAGAATAATAATGACAGACCAACAGAAAGTGAGAAAGAGATAGAGAGAGAGAGAGAGAGCGAACGAAAGAGAAAGAAATGATATGGATACACCCACTCAAAATCAATAACTGCATTTACTCAGAAACTACTTGGCCGGGTACAATTTCATTTGACCGCATATTCTCGAACGTCCTGTGCAGCTGATTTGCTTTCTGCTTCCTGTTTCCTGTTCGTTGCTTGCTGCTTGCTGCTTGCTGCTTGACCAAACCGCAACACAATGCAGTACTGCGGTCATAATGCTGACCTTGGCCTTGCACTTGCCTCATTGTCGTCCTTGAGACGAGCTGCAATTAGTGCGTAGTGCATTTGCGCAGTTCTCATTCAATTAACACCTCTCGCCCACTCCTGCCGCAAGGACATCATGCCTTAAATTATGTTCGATTGTTATTTTTAGCCGGTATCCAGTGGCTTCATTACAAGCGATGAGCAAAATAACACCCGGCAACTTGTGCTCTAGCGCCCTTATTGTTAGACAACGTTTTGTTGTTGACGCTGCCCCATTTCCTAAGGCCAAGTCACTTAAATTATACACAAATTCATTTAATAAATTGCGACACTAATTTGACTAATTATTTACAAGTATTTATGTGAGCATTTGCAATTTCCGCCAAAAGCGAGCAACACATGTGACGCCTCTGTCCCGAGCCACTCACACTCATGCCCGTTCTCATTCTCTGCTGCTAGCAGGCGTATAGGTCTTCAATATACTCTGTATCCACCCACTAGTTGAATTGAAGTCGTATAGCTCAGCTTTTATATATTTCGATACCAGCTTATCTAGAAATGCATATATCACAGAGATATCAATCGATATATGCATAAATTCCAACTGCTCAATTTCAATAGAAATGTACGCAAAATTGAAAATTCTAAGGAAATATGCATTGTTCTTATTTAAAAAAAAAAAAAACAATAAATAAATACAGCTCAGCTGTTGCAATGCATCTAAATTGCAGCACAGATATTGAACTGAATCAATTCGACTTTTGCTTTAATAAAGCAAATAGCAAAGGGCTTTTTACAGGGTATCTTAGAATCTGGTTGTAGATACTTGCAGCCTGTTTGAGTGAAAATTATATATATTTATTCGCCTGTAGATGGCAGCTGGCGCACATAAGTAGGCAACGTTGGAAGAATCACATCACATCGTCATTGTAAGCTATATCATTATTTTCGACATCATTATCGTCAACTGTGTCAATATGTATTTCTGTTTAGGCTGCGCCAAAGTTTTCAATTTGTGCGCTGGCTTCATTTCTTTCATATATTTCGGTCGTTGCTCCTTTTTTTTTTTTTTTTGTTACTTCTTTTTTGGCGCTAGCCTGAATATGGCTGCCATTTACTTTCCGTTTCCGCTACATGCTGCTCTCACGACTTTTGTTGCTTATAAGGCGCTACGCGCTATACCAAAGTAGTGGCAACAGCAGCCACCCGGGTCCGGGCCGGGCCGGGCCGAGCCGAGCCGGGGTTCACATGTAATTTGATTTGCTCTCGTGCCTAGTGCAAATATGGGTTAATGCGATTTTTATGTCATTTATATTGTTGATTTTAGCCAGACTGTCTGTGTGTGTGCGTGTGTCTGTGTATGTGTATGTGTAAGGCTGACGCCAATAGCAATTTACTGCTTGGAAAATTTCGACTCATTTCATGGAATGTATATGTACGTAAGTGTGTATGTATTTGGCCAGCATCGATTTTCATTGGCCTGCGGCTTTGGCCAACATCTTGAGACTTCAATTGTGTCCAATGTTAGTCTGCGCCATTAGCCATTAACTATTAGCCATTAGATTAGAAGCCAGCCGCACATTGTGTTAGCTATAAATATTTTAGTCGCAATTGAACTCAAGGACTTTTAATTCACACATACATATGCATCAAAATGGGATGCAATTATGCTAAACATATTTAGGTATTTGTGGTCATAATGCATACACAACAATATGCATTTGCCTGGATTTAAGCATTTGCCTTATGACATCAACATCACATCTACATCATCCTTCCATCCAAGGCTGCAGCCATCCAATTGTGCAACAACAACAAAATGCGCATAATCTGTCAAAGTTATTGCTATTCCATTCGGCTGATATCTCTGTCAAGGATGCCAGCTGCGTGTTGCCAAGGCAACTGTTTGTGCGTCTGCCTTTGATTATTGCAAATATTATAACGATTGCATGTTAATCGAAGCATACAGTGCATTTATTTATCTAATTCCAAATTCCATCGATTTGCGCCATATACGGAAGCAATTTGAATTTCTGCGCAAAAATGCAAATTGAATTCTCTCTCAATTGAATTTTAAATTTTTAATCAATTTGACAATGGATTTTTTGTATGAAATATTAAAATACTATTGTTATTAAATGGGAAACTTAATTGTACAGAATAGATATATCTTACTAAGTAATAAATCGTCGGATTGACATATGAAATTGTCATTTCACGCAGATGCAGAAAATATATGCACACTATATAAATAGTAAAAAGAGATACTCAAATCGATAGGCTGATTGAAAATGGCTGAAAATATAGGTAGCTTATAATCGGATTTGCATTTTACATATATTTGCACTTGCAGATATAGCTTATATATATATATTGGTTCAATTTCGATTTGATTATAGTAATTATTCAACGGCTTTCATAACAATCAATAAATAGCAGCAGTTGCTGCAGCTGCTGGCTTACATATGCACGCCACATGCAAGTTTCACATGCAGTCAAATGTACAGACATACATACATACATACACACACATATATACATACATACACATACACATATACAGTCACAGTCACAGCCACAGCCCCGCGCTCAGGCCTACACCCATTTACAGGAATTGCGAAAATGTTTATATGTATTTACTATATACAGAAACCCACAAATGTTGCAGTGCGACAGCTGTCCTGTCATGAAATATATGTGTGTGTGTGTGCTTGTATATGTATATAAACTACAGATAATGATACATATATTTTTACTGTGGTGCAAAATGTTTCATTAATTATCGATTAGGTGTGTAAGCCTTAACTGAGATTGTTGATTGCTTCAGCAAAATATCTGTCAGAAAGCCAAATAATCTTATCATTTTAGAATCCACTTTTACAGTTTATATAGGCTATATAGTTTTTGTAGTTTCAAACGATACTGTTGAATTCGCAAGCACATCTGATCAAACCTGAATATTAATCATTTATAATATATATCCATTTCAACAATATCTGATCCTGATGTAAAACTGAAAAGTTCTTTGAATAAAATGAAAATCAATCAATTTGAGAGAATTTGTCGCACTGTGCGTGTGGCCGCATTGTGTTTGCTTATCGATTAAGTAGGCGCAGCTGCACTGCAGTGCGTTGTGTGCGTGGGCGGATTTCGCTTTAATTTGTGTTCATGTTTTGGGCTGTTTAACTGTTTGGCGGACAATCGATTTTAATTATGCAAAAGCTTGACGTCAAACTGCGATTTGCATATTGTTTGCATATGCGTGCTCTTGAAATTTATCAATCAACTTTATATAAATGAAAAATGCATTTTCGAAGCAGTGAGACGTACAGAGGCAAATCATAATAGAAACAGTCTATGATAGAAGATAAAAAAAATAAGAAAGGTTAAGAAATCAAAAATAAAATATTGATTGTTATACAGAAATATGCATTTGAAATGTCAAGTCTTCAGCTTTTGTAGTTATCGGGATTAGTAGGGTTCATACGGACGGACATGCAGAAGACATGCGGACATACGAACAAATGTCACAACTCGTCGATTAAGAATAGGTACTTATGCCTAGACTGCCTAGACTCTGCCACGCCCTCTTCGGCATGGTGCATATATTGCCCATTATACGCTGATTGCCAATTTTCAATTGTTTCAGTTTATAATGCAAATAGTAAGGCTAGTAGTATATATTTTGATTAACACTGTTTAACTTAGTTCTATTCAAACCGTTGAAAAGTTTCATTTATAGCTTTCCACTGATTGATTGCTATAGATTGCTTAAAAGGGGCATCATCATAGAATTGGAATTTAAATAGTCATTTAAACTAAATATTGTGCATGTCCAATGTGCAACTACACCTTCGCGCGTTCGTTACTCACGCCTTTGCCATTTCAATTGCCGTTTTCCGGAATGAATCAATCTTCCGAGAACTATGAGCTGTGCAACCGTCAATTGCCGATGTCATTTTTTATTTTGCATTTTTTTTACACTGTGTGCAGCTTGCTTAAACAGCTCCCAGCTTAAACACACGTGTAATATGATTAAGTTCAGTTGAAATATTAAACTGACGCGTGCTTCATAAATGTTGATGATAAGCTTTAAATCAAAATCAACATCAATTAAAATCTGTATTATTTACAATTGAAATGTAAATTTGCCATTTAAATATCAATATCAATAAAATTAATTTTCAACACGATTAAAATTTAATTTGTGAAACGTGACCGCGCCGCTCATTGAAAGTGCACCTACATTTTGTGACCCCTCATGTAGCTCTCATTTAACTGCGTATTCGCTCGTATTCGCTAAGCCGCTTCAAATTCCATATACATGTTTATATATACATCTGTAAATATAAATAAAATGTTTCTTTGCTGCACAATGAGCAACAGCCACCTCCTTAAACTTTAGGCGTTATATGTATAAGTTTACATAAACTAAATCGTAATGTCTCAAAGGTCAATTGAGCATCAGGTTTAAGCTGTCAGTGAGGTTTATATTTAGCTTAAGTGTCAGCTATGTTCTACAATAATTCATGAACTGTCAGTCATGATACATCTTGGAATCAATTCAGAATTTGTCAGTTTAGTGATATGCATGTGCACTGAGCGTCTCTACAACATGCTGATGATGGCGACCTTGTTTTCGCTCTTCGCGTCTTGAATGACGCCCACAAACCCCCCGAGCTTGACAATTACTAGAAAATAAAGACGAGGAAAAGTGCAAGCTGCACACACACAGAGACACACACACACACACACACACACACACATTTGCATAGTTAATTAAATTGTTTTGTCATCGTTTGAAGCATTTGAGGCATTTATGATTGTTATGCTCGCCATAAATGGAAATAATTTTAATTTAATTACATTTCTTCATTTGCAAAACTGTTTATATTTGTCCAACGTGCTCTGCATTGTTGTTTCATTCTTTTGTTTTAAAACTGAACAATGGTCAATTTCAACATTTTCCGCTTGCATGGACACAAAGGCCCCGCCAGGCAGCCTCGGTCACCTCTTTCTGGCGCACTTTCCCTTTCGCTTTCTCTTGCCATTATGCAATAACGTGTTATTCGTTGCATTTCAATTTGGCGCAGACTGAAACCAATTTTGCATTTTTGCTGTCCCTTTTTTTTGGGTTTTTTTTTGCGTTTTTTTTTTTGCGCTCGCTTTGAACGTCAACTGTGCATGCCACGCCCCCTTTTATTGCGTTAGCCGCTTTACTGCACGTAAAAAGCACACACAGAGAGCCGTGGAGCCAGAGGCGTTTGAACTGGAGCATTTCTGATATACAGACATGAAGTTAGATAATCGAGCCAATAACTTTTATAATTGCAACTTATATCAGGAATAAAAATAAGTTTAATTAAATATTTAATATTCGCATTCAATAAATAAAGATTAATGATACAAAAGAACTCATTACAAAACTTCCCTTTAACGCAGCAGAACTGCTGTATTCCAAGGCTATCTTTCGTTCTCATATAACTATGTACTTATAGAATACATACATATGTTCTCGTAGATATATATACATATATGTATAACGTATACATATGTATAACATATATATATGTATACATATATATATATATATATATATGAATATATTTGCTATACAAGTGCTGTTCGCACTACGTGATGCCGTTTGCATGCCGAAACAGCAACAGCTTGGCCAGAAGGAAGCAACACAGTGCCAACGAAAAGTTTTAGCCAAAGTACATGCAGCATCCAGTATACATACTACATATGTATATATGTATGTATCCCACTCATACATAAGTAAGTATCTGTATGCGCTGGTATATATGTATGTATGTATGTTTACCCTATGCACATAGTTAAAGTTCTATGTGTGGGATTAAAAGTGGGCCAAAGTTCATGATGCTGCTAATGAATACATTTTCCCAGTGGATTTGGTAGTGCAGCGTGTTTTCAAATTAAATACAAAATTTGATAGAAATTATAAAAATTAATGAAATTGAAATAGAATCAAAATGTATACTTGAAAGAACTAACAGTTATACAGATATACAAAAAAGTTCTTAAAATTGAAAAAATTGAAACCAATTGTTGAAAATATATGTAAATAGCTCGGGCGTATAAGGAATTTCAATTTATTTTAACCAACAACAGAATTAAAGCTTTAACAGAAATTATAATTTTTTTTGTTTCATTTAAATAATTAGGATATTGGATACCTTCGGAGCAATTTAGCTACCCGCGCATAGTCGTGTTTTCATTACATTAATTAAGTTGCTCCATTTAGTGCTTTGTGTTCTCTTCGAGTATCGGTCGTGATTCACCCGCAGCCACAAGCCCATCTATAGTGTGCTGCTGTTCAGTTTCAAGTCAGCCATTTTGCGCCTGCATAGCAGCTAACAATGTAAAGCAACTATATGCTGGCATTCACCAAAGGAATTATGAGTTATGCTAAATGCGTAGGCCACAAACGATTTAATTCAATTTGGCAATTGTTAACAACTCACTCGGTTGTCATGGCTATACATAGTGGTGCTTCAGCATTCTGCAGCTGCCGGCAAAGAGCTGGTGTATGTATTATGACGATGTCTCCTATTTGGTTGTGTGCAAGCACTTAACCACACATATCCAGTCGACGGCAACCGCATTCAATTATCAGACGCATGCAAACTACGACATTCGATTTAATTAAATGCTGACAGTCAGGTATGGCAAGGATTTGTGGTTGCATAGGTGAAGCTCTGACGATATAAATGTTTCTATAAATGTACCTTTTCTTGCACCTATCAAAAGCGCCACAGAAATCTCAATTTGTTGATTGTGCCCGTGCCTATGGCGTATGCCTAATAATTCGTACGTACACTGAATGAATGTTTGCTACAGCATTTCAATTTTATGATTTACGGTACGTACGCCTGTTGTTTGCCCACTGCTGCAAATGGCGTCACGTTCTGCCTGCTTTTGTCCATTGGCCCTGGCTCCACGAGACTCTACTTATCAGCAGCGCATAATGAAAGTTGCCAGTTGATAGCATTTGAACTTGACTTGGCCCCAAAAAAAAAACACAACAAAAAAAAAGAAGAAGAAGAAGAAGCAAAAGTATCTGGTTTTTGATAATTTTCGCATTATATCCTGTAAAAGTCAGCACTAAGGGGTATATACATTATTGAAAATACTCATTACTGACAAGAGACTTGAACAGGCTTGTGTTAAGCTCACTTAGGAATCTGATTTAGTTCATACAAACTATAATTTCTGCAGCTCTATAATGTATCACTTACTTCTGGTCTATCAAATGCTGAGTATCTGCTATTTGAGCCTGGCCACGCTGAAATTAGCTTTTCTTTTGTTGTCCCTAATGCTTGTTTTATAGCTATTAGCCTATAGATTGCGTTGCCTTTCTGGGCGCCATTATGAGCTTTTCTTTTGCCTTTATTTCTATCGGAAACTTGCATTTCACACGCACATGACAACCGCTCGGCAAAGAACACAAAATGTCGGCTTCTGTGCGTGGAGAGAGTGTGTGTATGTGTGTGTGTGTGTGTGTGTGTATAAATGTGTGGGGATAAGTGTATGCAGAGACGTGCCAAATTTTGAAAATGAAATTTAAAGAAATGAAGCTCCTCAACAGCGAACGAGCACAAAGGCAAAGTGGAAAACTGTACTGCGATAGCAGGATGAAACAGGTAGCAGCAGTCAGAGGGTATCGTCGGCAGCCAATAAATTAGCAAGCAGCGAGCTTTTGCTCTTGTTGTTGCTGTTGTTTTTTGTCGCCAAGCGTCAACACACACATACATATACATATATGTTGTATACTTAAAATTCAAAGAGTATGCAGCACAGTTTTTTTGTTTTTTGTTCGCTGCTCCTTTTTATAATTTATGCAACATTTTTGCATAAACATCGCTTGCCACGCACAGACGCTTGCTACTTACTCAGCGCTCTGTCGGCAAGGCTTGAGAGGCAATTTAAAAGAGCGTAGACGAAATTGATTTAATATGGAAACCGACTCTTGCCGGCTGAGCAGGCGGCTTAAAGCAAATCGCTTAAGTTGCCAACTTTTAATGAAAGTGTACACAGTGAGTGAGAACGGCGCGGCTCACGCTCACGCTCACGCTCACGCCTTGGCAAAGTCAGTGGCACAAGCCATTCCTTCAACAGACAGTCAAAGTCCTAACTATAGCCCAGTTAAGACGCTCCCAGTTTAATCCCACAGTTGAGAGTGCTCCAGAGACTAAGAGCCAATGTATTTATGCTTCGCATTCCGTTTTACAAGGACCATTTGCCCACTGCTCTCCCAGTCCATGTCCCTGCCCTGTCCCTGCCGCTATCCCAATTCCTATTCCTATTCCATTTTCCTTGCCACCCAGAGCCAGCTTGCTTGTGTCTATTTTTTAAGCCCCACTGTGCTCGTTGAGGGCGGAGCAGCTGGAGTTTGCATTGGTATGAGGCATTGGTCGACCTCGACTCATAAATTGAGCGCTGTGGCAGCATAACAATAAGTCACAGATACAAGAACGTAGATATATACATATATATATGTACATGGACAGCCACACACAGAGCACAACTCTCTTGTTGTATCTGCACATACCCATACACAAATACTAAGTATTGTGGTCGACAAAAAGGCACCCAGTAATAACAAAGCTCTAGTTAAATACAGATATCCAGATATTAGATGGAATTCCTTTTTTTGCTTATGTAAATGTTTACTAAGCTTCGGTAAACTGTAGTGTTTAACATCTTTGCTGAGTCCAAACTAATTAATCACAGGAATTGCTATTGTCACCTAGTCAAAGTCCACTGCCAAAGTTATTACATAGTCGAAACTTTTGTAATTACAACTTAGTTGTTAGTTTGTTGGACAAAATGCATAATATTAGTGATATACAAACTAAAAACTATTGAATTTTTTCGTTTCTAAGACTTCTTTTTGTGGTTAACACTGAGCAGTAATTGAAGGCGTGTAAGTGTGTGTGTGTGAGTGTAAACATGTTAAGAAAAAACTAGAATATTTAAAAAGCTAAAACTAGTCGCCGAGTTCCGGGTATCTCATAGCCTATTAGAGCTACCTATACTAACGCTTGTTCATTTAAACAAGAATTTCTTAATAGATTGCTAAAATTAGCTATCCTATGTTCTAGATATGAAAGAGATACAAAAGAGAAGTACAAATAGAATTTCAGATATGTTAAAAAGAAACCTAGTTGCAAAGCAATAAGGTCGCTTTTACAATGTTTACTTTAGAGGGTATACCAAGCATAGCACTAGAATACGCAGCATTCCTTATGGACTGCGTGCGTCTGAGAGTATGTTTTGGGTGTGGAATGTGGGCGGCTTAAAGGCGTCGACACATGGTCCAAGATGCGGACGTCATTTGTGCAAACATAAAAGCATTGTAAACAAACAGAAACCAAGAAAGCTAAACATCGATACATATACACATACGTAAATATGTGTGGGGCGCATAGCTAAACTTCAAGCAAAAAGTTAAACCGTTAAAATTGGTTTACGTGTGAGCTTGGGAACATAGAAATAACCTAGAGCGGCGCTTGTGTGTGTAAACAGAATTCTCATGCGCTCGAAAGCAACTATTGTTGTCATGTTTAGTATTTTCTATTGCTGCTGTAGCAGTTGATGTTGCTCTTATTCAACATCAGCGCTCTACTATTTAGTTTGACTGTCACTTTGCTAGTTTCTACTTTCATGGTCCAAGGAGTAGATGTGAGCAAACCCGTCAGCGCGCTGTGTTTCCACTTGGCAACATTTTCAACTAGAATTCAGCTTTTAGTTATGCTTGAAAGTCGTCGAGTTTGCTGTGCAGTACTTAGGGAGTCTTCAGCGCTTTGATATGGCGCACATCAATTCGAGTTATTTCGTTTTTTATCAGCTACTTATCCTTGTGTCCTTGACAGGTTATGTATATATGTAAATCCGAGCACGTTCAGCTGCTGCTTTTAATTGCACTTAGCGAATGGGTGACAGTTACAAATTCCTTGGCATTTGCTGCAATGATGCGATTGACATTGATGTTTCACATCGGCAATGGAGACATACACATACCTACACACGCACACACACACACACACACACACACAGAGAGAGAGACACACACACATGTGCAAACAATCAAACTGATGGATTTTCATGTGTATGAGACGTTCTCTTTTGTCTGTTGGCCTGCAGACTGTCGGCAATTTGCATATGTTAATACCAGCAGCACACACGCATATGTAGGTGCAAGTAACGTGTGTATTTTGCGCATGTGTGTGTGTGTGTGTGTGTATGTGTGTGTGTGGACTGGGGCCGAGTGCACTTTCATAAAATACGTTGCGGTCTGCATTGTCCATCAAGCACAATTTGCAATCGAACTGTGTCCTTGATTTCCGCACGCGCCACATATATATCGTATATATACATATATATATATCTTTATTTGTATGTGTGTATTTTTGTGTTTGTGTGTGCGTGCTTGAAAGGTTGAGTATTTGAGTGCGGTCGTTATAGTCCATACTCTAATTGAGTTATATCGGCAGCGCTGCTTAATGCATTTGCCATTGACCATGGATCTGAGTGTGCACGAGTTTAAATGCAGCTTGAGAGGGAAAGCAACGCACACGCCCCACACGACCCACACACACACACACACACACACACACACACACATACACACACGCACACACGCACGCACACACTCGGACATACCACACAGTAACCGCACTAGCTCTGAGCTCACAGTATGCAAAGTGCTGAACCGCAAATCCTCAACACGCGCCGAGTAACTGGCCAGCTGCCTAAGCAAAGGAGCTTTGCCAGCAATTGTGTTGGGGTCTGTTTAGGGGGTCAATTCACCTGTTTTAATACAGCTGAATCAAATCGCCTCAAACGCCCACGCCCAGATCAATCAAGAGGGTAACTGTTCGTATTTGTGGACCTTTTTACTGGCTTTGCATTTGTTGCTTTTGTTTTCTCCTGGTTGCCAGCTTCTCAATATATAAAGCAAGTCCCATTGTTTGCACACAGTCAGAAGAGATTAAACCATTAAAGCAAATCGAGCTGTTTCTAAGCCTAGGAAAAGCGGCCAAGTGGCACTTGCTGGCCAAAACCAAAGTCATAAATATTAAATTTAGTCAACAGCTTTCCCAAGCGTGCCATCTAGCCCATTCAGTTCCGCAGTCTAACATAGCCAATCTCCGCGGCGGATCAAACTAATTTACATATTTTGCGCACTCTCGAATGAGAGACTTGTACTCTTTCTCTCTGTCTTCGTATCCGGTTCCTTTGGCATGGACTTGGGCGATGAGCCACAGCAGCTGGTCGAAAGTCATTGAAGAAAAAAAAAAAAAGAACTAAATCTGCCCCTCAATTAAACTGACATGTCAAAGGCAGAGTACGTCAATGCCGTCCATCGCCCATTGCTGCTCGCCTCCAGCATTCGTTTTGCCTTTGCAGTCAATCTTGG
This sequence comes from Drosophila anceps, assembly GCA_035045945.1. NCBI lineage: Eukaryota > Metazoa > Arthropoda > Insecta > Diptera > Drosophilidae > Drosophila > Drosophila anceps. The sequence goes on from JAWNON010000225.1 coordinate 13,964,080, forward strand.
CCAATCCGAATCTTAAAGTTCTTGATTACATCGAAACGGCCTTGGGCTGGGCGGGCGCAACCGGCTGGTGCACTGACTGTACATGAATTTATTAAATATTTTCAATTTTTCGAAATTGCCTTCAGATTGACTAAGCGAAGTTTTAAAAGAAGAATTTAAAATTCTCGAAATGTAACTTTTTATAAATTGAAATTTAATTGAATTCCAATTAATTGCAATGAAGTATTTACGTATTCTGCTAGGCTCTTCAGTTCGTTTATGGCCTTCGTAGAAATTTAATTTCAACATTATACACTGCTTTTTATGCCATTTATTTAAACATGCATTACACCCGCTTTTATTTATATTTAATGCCAATTTATTTAATGCTCGCTTTACTGCTATTTTTATAAATTAACTTATTACTCAGCTGGCAACAAAAATAGCTTAAAGCTATTTGCCAATCGACTAATTGGGAGCGAAGTTTGCCAGCAACACAATAATGATAACGTCCACCAGCGCGTGGGTTGCGTGGGCTGGCCTGAAAGCATACATTTATATAGATATAGATACATATGTATATGTATATAAATACAGTCATGTAAATCAAATATTCATTTATCGAACGAAATACTCTCAATGCAACATGACAATTTTATGTAGCGCACTTTTTGGCGCGTGTTAAGACTGCATCGATGCAAATATTTATTTAGTTTGCGTGTGCTGCAGGCTCGGTGCGTAAATTGTGTAATGAATGTAAATAAAACTGTGATAATTGACTGATTGATCAATATAAATCAAATGTTCATTGAGTAATGGCTCGATGCGAGCTCTCATTGCTTCAAAGGTTAATTCGATTTAAATTTGATAAAGTATTCAGTATCAATTTTATAATATTTTTATATATGTCAGCTCACATTTTAAAATGGGATTTGATTGTCTCTCTAATCTCAATGATTTTTGCATTTCAACATTGTTAATTGAATTCCTCAATAGCTAAATATTGTTTTGCGGTCTTCACTTGGAATGTGCGAGTTGAGTGCGTTTGCTTAGTGTGAATCCTATTAAATTGCATATTATATTATTTACCTGGGGGGTGGCGGATGCATTGAAATGCATTTCAAGCAACATAAGCAAGTGCTGCGCCTCCTGTTTGTGTGTTCTTGTGGGTGTGTAGCCTGTCTGTCTGCTGTTGGAATTCCTGCTGAAGACCAAATTGATATTGTCGTCGCCCTCGTCGGCGTCGACGTCGACGTCGTCGTCTGATGACGCAAATAACGCGCATAGCAACAGCTGATGTCATCTTCGAGTTGTCTTGGCGACGCCGCCAAATTAAATAAATGGAAAATTCGCCAAAGCCATTGATGAAAATTCTAACACGCGCAAAACAACAAGTTGACGTCTATATATACATACTTCTATACATATTTATGTATATATATGTTGTTTGAGCCGCTATAAGCACCACTTGAGCAAGGCACAAGCAGGAAAGAAAGCAAGGAAAACTATGAGATAATCATTGCATTATGCAAATCCCTTTAGAAAGGTTGAAGGTCGCCAACTTTTAATGACTTAAACAGAATCGCAATGTTGAAGCTCAAGGCAGTTTCTTCGAAATTATAAATAAATTGAATCGAGTTTACCAATGAAAATCAGCTGAAGACGAAAGATTAAGTGAAGACGTTTTAAAAAAAAAAATACCATTTCAATGGCTTTTCAGTTTCTCAATCTTTTGAGTGTGTCCTTGGGCTTAAGTAGGCAACAAAAGTGCTTAATTCTTTAATGACGTAAAAATGTAAATATTAAATTTTAATTGCACTATTAATGGTAATTAATGAATGCGATGCGATGCGACGCGTGCGTCTCGAAATGCCTTTGTCTGGCTAATGTGGCGGCTATGCGAACGCGCTGACATCTCTGACCGGCATGTCATGTCACTCATGACAATCCCATTGGTTGTTGTTACCGCATACCCACACACGCACACGCCACGCTCGCACATGCATGTGCTCTCACAGCCGCAGCTAAGGCATGCCCACTCATGCACACATAGGCCCCCACATAGGCGACGCATGTGTCGAAATGCAGACACATAGAAGTTGAGAGAGTGAGAGGGAGCGCGCAAGAGAGTGGGTGGCAGACAGTGAGAGCGTGAGGAAAGGCAAGTAGATAATGAAATGGGGAGCGAGAGGGACGACCATAGTGTAATATCCTGTTGCTTGACCTATCTGAGGCGTCCATACACGTTGTCACAGACATGGCCACATTGATAATTCCGTTTCCGCAGTTCGTTTGTCGTATTGCCTGCTTTCAGGCGCTCACCATTGCAGAACGTGTTAGATACGCTTTATGGCCTGCAGTTAGTTTTGTGGATGACCATGTGAATTAGGAGTCGTGCAACTTACGGCAGCCGGAAGTAGCGGAGGTCACAAGACATATCCCAATGGCAAAACAGGCAAAACTTTCGCTACGAATTGTAAATTCAACTCATTCGTTTTATTCATATTTCGCTTGCAGATGAAAACCAAGTTAATGGGCGATCCAACAACAAGTACAACGCGAACGGATGAGAGACATCGGTCACGTAGCGCCACCAGGTACCAAGATGCAGGAGCAGAGGTAAAAACAGCGGCACCAGCACCACCACCAGCATCTGGAACCGAACACAACGAGTGCCTGCTCACTAATTAACGCGTGCGGTGCGCGTAGCTGGGTAAATTGAAGGAGCCACGAACCCAACCCAACCCAACACCACAGCACAGCACAGCACACCCAACCGCCTCATCGCCAAACACTGCCTGCAATCTGCTCTGGCTACACGGCTCCAGCTGGAAAATTAAATTTAACCAAGTTTATTTTCTGAAATGGAAAATGGAAGCACAGCAGTTGTAAAATATTTGGCTCACAAGCACAGAAAGACAGTCGTATTAGTTGGTTATTTAGAAATGTGATCAAGCGGGAAGCAATACGAGTAATTGGCTTTTTCGAGGTGGGAGCTGCTGGCACTCTCCTTTCTCTAAATTGGTCTCGCACGTGTTTCCCTGCAAGGTGCTGTAGGGTGCTCTCAGGAACTAATTATTTGCCAGTTTCTCCACCATTTTGTTGTATTGATGTGAATTTGTCGCCAGCTATTTGTTATTATTTCTTGATTTTGCTACGTGTAAATAGTCATTGTAATTATTATATAAATTCTGTGTAACAATAATAGCAACAACAGCAACAACAACAACAAACATTAGCAACAAAATTATACGTTTTTTTTTTTAAGAAATAAAATTTAATAAACAAAAATCTTTATTACGAAAATTAGTATTTGTGCATTAACTACATTTATAAAGAATAAAGCAAAGTGCATACAGAAACAAAAACAAAAACAAAAACAAAAACAAAATAAAACAAAAGCAAAAATAAAACTATTAATTAGTAATTATTATAATGTGATGTTATACATATATAAAAACCAATATACATATATCTATATATATACAGTTAGTAAAAAGCAACTTTAAACAAAATGTTAACCGACAACAGATAAAAAAAAAAAAACAAAACAAATAGCAAAAACAATTTTATTAAGTAGATTTTTGAATTACAATTTAATAATAATATAATACGTACATATACATACAAAAAAAAAAAAAGAAAAAATATTTAAAAAATAAAATAGAAGATGAACTAATGAAAAAAAAAAACAATATAAACCGAACTCGTCGAAAATCGTAACTAGAATTGTACATTTTTCAAATTTAGCTTGCGATTAAAAAAATGTAAATGTGCGAAAATAGACAATTAGCTATAAATTGAAATTGAAATTGACATTGACATTGACATTGAAATCATGATGAATAACTAATATGGAAAAGAAAAAATTACAAATTATAAAGCGTGAGCAAAATTTAGCGTCAAATTTGTCCTTAGAAATATTTGCAATTGTCTTTCATTTAGTTATTGTGTGTGTGTGTATATTCTATAAGATCGGCGTGCAATCCGCTCTAGATATTGATTGATTGATTGATTGATTGATTGATTGCTTGATTGATTCAGCTGTACAACTATAAGCTTTAACAGCCTTGTTCATAAACAATTTCCCAATGCACATTTTCTCTCCTCAACCAACTACAACTACTTTTGTACATTATAAATGAATATTAACAAATTATTTAATACATATATATATATATTATATTATATTATATTATATTATAATGCTATAATGTATGTATGTACTTATACTGTTAATGGCTATTACAGATATACATATTTTAGTTTTCTACGTAAATCGCATTTCTTCCGCTATCACAAAATGAAAAAAAAAAAAGAGAAAATATTTAAGCAAATTATGAAAGGGAAACAAATGAAGAGCAAACAGATGATTCAGTTAACAGATAATATTTTTTAAATTTGTATGAATTTGTTTTCTTCCTCTTTAGCCAAGCTCAAAACTATGGCGAGCCCAAAAAGAAAACTCGATCTAAATGTTAGTTTCTATTAGTTTCTCGTATTTATATTGTTAATATTAAAAGCGTTGCTTAGCCTAAGATTCAATTTGCAATAAAAAGAAACGAAAAGATACATTAATATATTTTAGTTCATTTTTTTGTTTTATTTATCAAATTTTTGTTTCTCTCAAAATAGTTTTCTTTTTGGACCAGCAAATTATTTGTACAAAAGCAACAATCGAAAAATATTTAACATTAAACTTACATAAAAAAAAAAAAGAGAAAAACGAAAAAAAAAACACTTAAAACTTAAAACTAAAAACAAACACAATTTAAGCGCAGAAGTTCAATTAATAAAAATTAGAATTTTAATATAATTAAATAGTTACATAATTTCGATATTTATATGCGTAAATATTTAAAAATAAATATACAAAAAAAAAAGAAATAAATACGATTGATTATATGATGTATTTAAAAGCATAGAAAGTGAGTTTCAAAAAAAAAACAAAAAAAAAAAACCAAAAAAAAAACAATTTGTTTCAGACTCGTAAATGAAATTGTGTACTTTAAAATTGAATAAAATTCAAAGAAAATTCTCTAGAGAGAATGCCCAGTTAAACAATAGAGTTAAAACTGAGAAAGCAAAAGCAAAAGCAAAAGCAGAAGCAAATGAAACCGCTTGACGAATCTCAAGGATGGAGATTAGTCGCAGCTATGGTCTTTATGGCTGACTGCAACTGGGCTTTTGCTGCACACGTTTGTTGCAATTGTTGCATTGATTGAGAATGCGAGTTTTTTTGATAGTGATCAAGACGATGTGTTCGCCCAATATATGATGCGAGTACGCATTGGGAACAGTTACTCCAACAATAATTCCAGGCATATCGAAGCATTTCAAGCACACTCAGACAGCAATCAGTAAAGAAAACGGCAAGAGAACTTAAAAATAAAAGTAAAATAAACGTCAAAAATATACATACATATACAAATGCAATGACAAAAAGGAAAGCTAGAGGAAATGCTGCTGCAATAAATCGAAAATTCAAATGAAAAACTTAGCACTTAATACACACAACTTGAACACCTTATTCTCGGGCGACACCTGATGGGAGGAATGTCAAAAGCCACGCCCACAGAGAACAGACATACGCATACGCACACTCATACATACATACGATATAGATGAAGGAAGAAAAGAGTAAGAAAGATGCAATCGCATATACACACATATATACATATACATACATATATATATATATATATATATATATATATATATATATATATATATATATATATGTATGTATTATACGTATGTATGTTTATTAAAAAGCAATAATACTGAGAAACAAAATAAACAAAGTGGAACACAGTAAAAAAGCAAAAAAAAATAATTTAAAAACTAACATGAGCGTAAATGAATATTTATATATATTTTAATTGAAGTTACATATACATATATATTATATATTATATATGTATAAATATATTTAGTCCAAATAATTTAATTAGCGAATCGAGCGTTCATGTAATTGCTATGCAAGTGTTTAATATTTACAAAATATTAAAATTTAATTAAAAAACAACAAGAACAAAGAAATGTGCAATTGAAATGCGTTTGTGAAGCAATGCGCAGAATAGAAAACAACCTACGCCAGCAGATATATATATATATATATATATATATATATATATATATATATATATATATATATATATATATATATATATATATATATATATATATATATATATATATATATATATATATATATATATATATATATATATATATATATATATATGTATATTTATATCTGACAAGCGTATAGACTCAGTAAAAGCGAAAGAAAATCATGTAGTTTGCGTGCACACACAGTAAAGTTCACAACAAATTAAACAACTTTAATATATATATAACACACACAACCAGACACACACACACACACATACAGACATACACGAACCTAAACATTAAATCAAAACTTAAAAAGAAACTTTAAACTGTACTTATTATAAACTATTATAACAAAAAAAAAAAAAAAAGAAAAACGGTTCAACTCAAAATCTTTGAGCAAATACTCGATAATTGTTAAAAATGTTTAAATATACTCTAACACATAATACGAAAAAAAAATAAAATAAATATATCTCTATATTTAAATAAAACAAAGAAGAACCGTGTAAAACTTCATATTAACGAACATACTTACATCTATTATATTTTCCCCTCGTTAGACAATTTAGTTATTTATTGAGAGTAACAAGAAAAAAAAACAAAAAACTAAATAAAACAAAAAACGATTACAATTAAGTGTTAGTCTTATATACATACTTAATTATATAAAAAATGAAAACAAACAAAAAAAAAAGGAGAAAAACGAGAAACGAGTCAACAAACAATTTCAAGTGCGATAACCAAACCCCAAAAAAAAAAAAAAAACAAAAGAAATAAAAAAAGAAAACAAAAAAAATGAAACAAAAAGCAGCAAAAGAAAATTTTTAAATTAAGATTTCAATTGTTTCGTCTTTTATGTTAAACAACAACAAAAAATAACAATTTGTTTTTGTTTTATCATTTAGAATTTTTTAATTGGTCAGACATCAAAATGATTTACTAACATTGATTGAAAAATAAAAATTATTAAACAAAAAAACGAACGCTGAACATGGTTTTCGATTCTTCACGTTTGGCTGGCTTTCAGGCTTCTATTGAGGCATTTTATCGTATATCAATATAAGGTTAAGGAACACATTTAATAATCCCATTTACCCATGCAGGAGGATAGCTTATCAGTATGGAATCGGACTGCCACTGATATGACAAGTACAACTCGTATCCGTGATACGTTACGCAGGATATTAAATATACCTCTAACAACTGCAATGGAGTATAAGATACACTGTGATAGCCTTAAATACGTTTCAATGTGAGTATAACATTTCGAAATTTTCAGCATGGCAAATCACTTCTTTTTTTTTTTTGAATAATGAAGTAACAGGCCCCACAGTCGCTTGCGAGTGCTGAATAACTCTAGTTCGTTGCATAATAGTAATATCAGACATATTAGACATATCAGATCCTGGCACCGTTAATAATGATAATAATGATGACGATGATGCAATGCCAACTAATGGACACGACTGACGGGGCCGGGCTGTGCTGGGCTGGGCTGGGCTGGGCAAGAGCCACTTAATTTTTGGCAACTTTTTCTGTTACATGTTGAGCTAATTTTTTTAAAAATATTCTTTCTTTTATTTTGCAGTAATAAAGGCGCATTGAAAAGCTGAAATTCAGTGAATAACTACAAACACAAAACAAAAACAATAAGTAAACAAACAGATGATTTAGTCACTAGCAAATGGAGCGACACACAGGAGCAACAACCGAAAAACTAGCACACACCCTCACACACACACACTCACACACTCACACACACACACACACACACACACAGCTAACAACAAGAAGCACAAAACAAACAATATAAGGACAGCAGCCTCTGATGAGTTTAATATTTAAGCGGTAATGATAGAAATCTTTGTATTTTCATCAGGTTTACAAAGTCTATTGTATATATGAAACGCAATGAATATTTTATTTTGTATGTATAAAGTTTACATTAGCCATTCCCAATTAAGTCGAATTCTAAATCTAAATCTAAATTCAAATTAGAAAATTTAACAAAGTCCAACAAAAATACTTTACCTTTTTGTATGTTTTGTATACTATGTAACATAGAATTACCATTGACCTACTCTAATCTCTAATCCTCCCCAACAACAACAAGAACTACAATTGTGCTAGTACGAATAGTTACTGCTTCTTTAGCAGCAGTAGCAGCCTTTTCAGAACTTAGCTTATTGCCAAGCTAAGATAAAGATGATAATGATGATGATGTGATGATCATATAACGAGATATAACAATCAGCACCATCAGCTAGGAATTACTATATTTATCTGTTTGATATGATTATTTTTAAATTATGATAACTGAATAATCAAATTGTTTGTTTTTGTTCATCAAGAAATACAAGTTTTTTACATGAAGAAAAGAAAAAACGAAAAAGTAAAAATTGAAACAAAAAGAAAAACCCAGTTGTTTTACATGCATACAGATATATTTATATATATATATATATATATTTATACTTACCTGTAATAGTATATGTATATATCACATATGCCCAATCACCAGTATCACCAGTATCACCTGTTCATCCATACAACTCTCCCCACAATCACAATCAGACTTACAGTACAGTACAACCAACACAACAGATGCCTAATAAAGGAAACTATTAAAGTTGCAGAAATTATTTTCGAAATAAAATGGCTTTTCTAAATCGAAGGTATAAGCAAGGTGGCTTTATTATCAACTGATGATAGAGTTTTTCATGGATTAATGGAAATATTTGAATTAGCTGGTACTTGGCTAACTGTACAGCGGGAATCTGACTTCAAATACCATGATAGAGCAGTTCCAGGATATTAAGCATGGACATAAGGTGTTAATATAATACATTCAACTATGTAGGTACTAAGAAACTAAATCGTGAGCGTGACAAACAGTTTGACGCACGCTCGAGAACTTCTGTTCCAGCGTATAATATCTATGAAATCATAAAATGGTTTATTATTTTCAAAATTGTAGTTCTCTGAAATATTGATTTTAAATTATATCTTATGCTTAACTATGTTTAAAATCGGAACGTCATTTGTCCTCGTAGCAAGTTAGATCAATTATGTAGACATTGGATATGAGACAATCGCCTTCCTGCAAGATAATGGTTTGTATTCATAAAATTTTTTTAGATTTAGATAATAAATTCTACGTACTGCAGGTGTGATGCCGACCAGCGCATCCGCATGACCATAGAACTCCTCCTTTAGGGATATGACAATTGTCTGCAAATTTGTTGTGTGATCTCGAATATATGAGGCGACTTTGCCAATGTTTGTGTTGTCCAAAGCAGCATCGATCTCGTCAAGTACAAAAAACGGCGCTGGATGATAGCTTTAAGAGAGTAAATCATATCTTTGTTAGCAACCTCTTCTTTTCGTATATATTTATAAGCCGCACTTACCTGTGCGTGGAGAAGAGTAGTGCAAGAGCAGCAATAGTCTTCTCTCCACCACTTAAATTGCTCATTGGCTGGAAGCGTTTACCGGGTGCGACACAATTGTAATTGATGCCATCCAAATACGGTTCTTCGGGATTATCGGGTCCAATGTATGCCTGAGCGGCCTCATTGCGAGCCAGCTTTTTGTAAATCCCATCGATAGCATCGGATATATGCTGACAGCATTGCACGAATCGTGACGAACGCTCGTTCTTTACTTTCTCGAATGCCGCTTTGGCCTTTTTGGCTTTACGTCTGGCGTTCTCGAACTCTTCGTTTGTGGATTGTACTTTCTCTGTCACTAGATCCAGTTTTTGCATCGCTTTCATATTTGGTGTCTGTATACGCTCCAGAATATCCAGTTTGCTTTGCAGATCTTTCTGCAGCTGTTCATTCATTTTCTTGAAGGCGGAGTCATCTTTCAGTTTGCACAATTCGCGTGGAAGCGACCGATAGTCAACCTCGATACTAGAGTAGGTTTAAATATCAATATGCAAGTCTACAACATATGGGAGGATACTTACAGATTGTCGTGCATCGTTGACGTTGATGGTTCTACGCTGTCTGCATCACTTTGTCGCACTGCATCATCTAGCGAGCCACGCAACAAGGGCACCACAATACAATCAGTCTTTGAAATGATCACAGCACATTTTATACAAGTTTCAATTGATTTTTGCCATCATACTTACTTTGGCCTGCAGCAATATATTTTGTCTCTCGTTTTTCTTGGCTTCGATTTTTGATTCCGTTGACGACATTTGGCTGCCAACATTATGAATTTCCTTAGCCAGATTGGCAACATCTTTGCGTGCTTTTGAAATGTCCTCTTCCATGTCATCAACTGCTTGCTTCTTGGCTTGCTTCTCCTGCTTGAACTTCTCCATTTTCTCCTTCTCCTCGTCCATTTCTTTTAAATATCGCGCCTCGGCCGTCTTAAGGCCTTCCAATGCATCTTCCTCGTCTTGTACGCTGCGTTCCCAGCGCTCAACGTTCTCTATAAGTAACAACGGTGTATATATTTAAGATTGAATATTAAATACTAATCACTAACTCACTTCGTGTGTCCTTTTGTTTCTCAAAGTCCAGTTGATTGTTAATTCCATCGATTTGCTGCTCGAACTCGGCACGTTTGCGTGCCCTTTCCTGTTGCATGACCAGCTCACGCTCTTCGTATTGTCGAATGTTCTTCACACCTAATCGACGGCAGAAGTCGGCAAATACTTTGTCTTCTACATTATTCATGTTCTCTTTGATCTCCTGTATATGCTCTTCTCGGTCTTGCATTCGACGCTCAATTTCGCTAATCTTGGGCTATAAGCAGAATAACGCGAATGAATACAGATGTGTTTATAAAATGGTTTGATTTGGATTCCACTTACACCGAAATCATCCAGCTGACTTTGCACCTGCTGCAATTGGTTATCGTATTGGCTAATGGACTTTTTTGATGACTCCAGGTCAACCATGCTGTATTTCAGACGATTCTCGAGGCCCTTAATCTGCGATTCAACTGTTGCCAGCTCACTTTGCTTGCGTGACTTTTTCACCAACTCCTTGAGCTCCTCATTAAGACGCTCCTTCTGCATTTTGAGTTGTGCCATGTGCTTCTCATCCCAGCGTTTCGCCTTGCGTGCCAAATCATGACTGCCACCAGAGATGAGACCGGACTTTTGATAGAATGTGCCGTCCAGCGCAAGTGCATCAAATCGTGATCGATCAATTTCGTAGGCTACTTTCATGGCATCCTCTGGCGTTTCACAGACCAAGGCATTCCCAGTGGCAAAAAGAACAGCACGCTCAATCTCTTGTGGCTCGAACTTGAGCACATCGAACACCAGTCGCACATTCCGCGGATCACTGATATTGCGGAGACGTTCCTTTAATGGCTTAACCTGCAGATAATCTAGTGGTAGAAAGGTCTCCACCTCAAGCATTTGCTCTTTTAAAATCTGCAAAGGCAAAGCCAATTAAATGAGTAAATCAAACTAAGATTTTAGCAAACAACTAACCTGAATGCAATGCCGCGCGGTTTTCTCTGTGTCTACAATTATCGCTTCCATAAATTTACCCAACACCTTAGTGACGGCGACATTGTAGCGTTTGTGTGTGGGCTGGCACATGTTAATCATGCGATCATAAACACCGGGCACTTGTTTCTTGAATAGCTCAACTACTTCCTGTTTCTTTTTACGACGGGCATCCTCGTGCTTGTCACTCTTAGCATCGCCCAACTGATCGCGTACATTCTCAAGCTCACGTTGTTTTTCTGCAATTTTTTCCTTTGAGCTGCCCACATCACGTCGCAGTTCATCCTTTATGCGATTCTGTTCTTCGAGTGCCGCTTGGGAGGATTTGATATGATCCATCAATTTATCTCTCCGTTTCACTGCTTCTTCGCGCTGCAATGAGAGCTTCTTGTATGATTCCTCAACTGACGCCCTGCGGTTCGTTTCACCATCAAGCATATCCTGTTCGGATTTTTGCTCACGATTGATGGAATCCAGCTCGGAGCGATATTGTGTAGCAGTTGCTTCGGCCTCCTGTTTTAAACGGTCATATTCTTGTACGAGTCCTTCTTCCATGTTGACGCTTTTGCCACGTCTTTGGGACTCGTTTTCAATCTCATCCTCAAAACGCTTCTTCAATGCCTCAACGTCAGCCAATTGCTTTTCCAGCTTTTGTATGTCTTGCTGATGTGCGTTATCTGCCTCTCGAGCTGTTTCCAATGTCTTTTGCAGCGATATCAACTTCTTCTTGCAATGTGCCACTTTTTCCTTGGCTTTTATGTATAGTGGACGACGTTTGTTTAGCTGTGTCTCAAACTCGCGAATCTCCTGATCAATTTTAGCTAAATCGCGTGTTATTTTGCCAGCGTCTTTCTTCTTTTCGCGGAGCACCTCGTCAGCAGCTTCTTTGCGAAGCTCCACAGCTTTTAACTCTTGCTGCTTCACCTCCAAGTCTGCATTATACTTCTGTACATCTTTCTCAACATGAAATAGGCGAAACAATTGATACTCCACTTGCTTTTCGTTCTGCAATTTAAACAAAGAAAATCTGGTTTATAGCTGACTTGTCAAACATGAAAACTTAAAGCCGCCTACATATTCATCTTGTAGTCGTGTATAACGTTCGGCTTCCATTTTCTCATGTTTGGCTTCCTTCCGCTCGGCAGCAATTCCCTTTTTCTTCTGATACGTAAACTGTGTTTCCTCTTCAGCGACAATCATTTCCTGCTTAAGCCGATTGTAATCGTCCTTTAGCAGACCCGATCTAACAATAAATATTAAATGTTCAATGTTCATGAAGCACAGCTGATTTGCCTTGCGACTTACCCGCTAATTTCTTCGAAGAGAGCTGTTCGCTCCTTGGGAGTCTTCATGGCAATGTTTTCCACGGCGCCCTGGAACACTAAAAAGTTCTTTGCCTTCACATTGATGCCCAGTTTTTCTAGTTTATTCAGGTAAGTATTGCTTGAGACGCTCTAAAGATCCAAAAGATTAGTTATGTGTGTGTTTTAAAACATATGTGTACCGCATACCTCGCCATTTATTCGATACTCCGAGGATCCGCTTATAACGGCACGTTGAAAATCCATATGCTTCTCTCCATCCAAAATAAATTTGGCCGTAACATAGCAGCTGCGCGCCACTGGCTTGCCAATGGATGAGCCGTGTATTAAATCGTTCAGACGCTTTACGCGCAGGCTCGATGTCTTTTCACCCATAACAAAACTAATTGCGTCCATGAAGTTTGATTTGCCAGAGCCATTGGGTCCAATAACGGCATTAAATTGTTTTAAGGGACCCACAACGATGTGGCCACGGTAAGACTTAAAATTTTCCATTTCTATGAATTGCAGAAACGCAGTCTCTTCGTCCTGCTTGCGTCTAGCTGAAGCCAACCCTCTATGTCCAATTTCCTCATCTTCATCAGCCATTTTTGCAAATTACAAATATATACCACAACAATAAAACACACAAAAGTAATATTTTATAGTTTTTCCAAGATTTTCTTGCGCCAAGAAGCTTCTTTTTTAGGTTGCCATTCACTGCGAGTTGCTGAAAGTGTTGGAAAATACTAACAAAAAAATAAAAACATTCGACCAATCAACTAAACTTATCGAAAACTATCGGCATCAACACAAATTGTACATTTTATATTTTAAACCATGAGTATTAAGTAATAAATTTAAAAATGTCCATTTAAATAGAAGTATTCAATTTCTTCTATTTTCCTTTAATGAGTAATATCCTATTATTTAATATACTTGTAAAACATACAATGTACCAATAATATCTTCGTACAGCAGAAACTTAATCATAACACTTGATACGTCTAAAAATTTGTAATATAAAATTAAACTTTTTGAATTATTTGAAAAAAAAGTTGGTTGAATTCTGGTTGAATAACATTTTATTGATAACAATAATTTAAATATTTGCATAATCACAATATATTATATTTAATTTTAACACAGTTTTTGGTTGTGAGATCATTTTCTATATAATACTTTAAATAAATAAAACTAATTTGCATTGCAGCAAATTTGTTCCTGGCTACACAATTTTAATCGACTTCCTCAATGGTGGGTCCACTGCGACCAGCGCAGTCTCTGGCTTGCTGGGCACAGTGGGACGCTTGTGGACCATCGCCGGCTCCAGCTGCCTGATGCATCTTTGTCATGACTGGACTGCAGACTTTTGTGAGCTCCTGCAGCTTGTATTCGTACTCCTCCTTCTCTGCTTTCGTATTGGCATCGAGCCAATTGATGGCGTCGCTACACTTGTCTAGGACACTGCTCCGCTCTGACTGGGAAATCTTGTCTGCAGCCTTCTCGGCAGCCTCCTTCACGCCAAAGATGTAGCTTTCCAGCTGGTTGCGAGCGGAAATCCTTTGGCGATGCTTCTCATCCTCTTCGGCATACTGCTCGGCCTCGCTTACCATGCGATCAATGTCGGCTTGCGAGAGACGACCCTTGTCGTTTTTGATGGTTATGTTCTTGGCATTGCCAGTTCCCATCTCCTTGGCAGTGACGTTGAGTATGCCGTTGGCGTCCAAGTCGAAGGTAACTTCCACCTTTGGCACACCGCGCGGAGCTGGTGGAATTCCGGTCAGGTTAAAAGTGCCCAGCACGTTGTTGTCCTTTGTCATGGCGCGCTCGCCCTCAAACACTTGCACGGTCACGGCGGGCTGGTTATCTGCGTATGTGGTGAAGGTCTTCGACTGCTTGCAAGGAATGCGGCTGTTCCGCTCAATCAGTTTCGTCATCACTCCACCAGCTGTCTCTATGCCCAGTGAGAGCGGTGCAACGTCAACCAGCAGCACGTCCTTGATTTGGCTGCTCTCGTCTCCACTAAGTATAGCAGCTTGGATGGCAGCACCGTAGGCCACCGCCTCGTCTGGATTGATGGACAAGTTGAGGCTCTTTCCTGAGAAGAAGTTCTGCAGCAGGCTTTGCACTTTGGGAATACGGGTTGAGCCGCCAACCAAGACGATATCGTGAATCTGGCTTTTGTCCATCTTGGCATCACTTAGAGCCTTCTCTACAGGCTGCAGTGTGCCGCGGAACAAGTCAGCGCACAGCTCCTCGAACCGCGCTCGACTAACCTTTGTGTAGAAGTCGCGGCCCTCGAATAGAGCATCGATCTCAATGGATGCTTCGCTGCTTGATGACAATGTGCGCTTTGCTCTCTCGGCTGCAGTCCGTAGACGACGCAGTGATCGAGGATTGGTGCGCAGATCCATTTTAAATTTGCGATTGAACTCGTCCGCCAAATGGTTGACGAGCCTGTTGTCGAAGTCCTCGCCGCCCAGATGAGTGTCTCCAGCAGTTGCTCGCACTTCGAACAGAGAGCCCTCGTCGATGGTCAGGATCGATACATCGAAGGTGCCGCCACCCAAGTCGAATATTAGAACATTGCGTTCCCCTTTGAGATTTTTGTCCAGGCCATAGGCCAGAGCTGCTGCAGTAGGCTCATTGATGATGCGCAGCACGTTCAGCCCGGCAATGGCCCCAGCATCTTTGGTTGCTTGGCGCTGTGAATCGTTGAAGTAGGCGGGCACAGTGATGACGGCATCTCTGATGCTGGTGCCCAAGTAAGCTTCGGCTGTCTCCTTCATCTTCACCAGCACCATCGAACTGATCTCCTCCGGTGCAAAGCTCTTCTGCTCGCCCTTGACCTTGACGCTCATCTTTGGTTTGCCGCAGTCGTCGACTACTTTGAATGGCCAGTGCTTCATGTCTTCTTGAATCTTCGGATCATCAAATTTACGTCCAATCAGACGCTTCGCATCAAACACAGTGTTCCTTGGATTCATGGCCACCTGGTTCTTGGCCGCGTCTCCAATCAACCTTTCCGAGTCGGCAAATGCCACATAGCTGGGCGTGGTGCGGTTGCCCTGATCATTGGCTATTATCTCCACTTTGCCGTGCTGGAAAACACCAACACAGGAGTACGTGGTGCCCAAGTCAATACCAACTGCTGGCATTCTGAATTCTTCGGTTCTTCTCGATTGGAATACTTATTTTTGTGTACAACACTTTTCGACGGTTGTTTTATATTCACTTTTACTTTTAATATTTGCGAACTATTATGTTTTGACTAAACGTTAGCTTGTTCAGCTTTCCTTTATTTCGCTTGCTGTGTTTCCACTACGACTGCTTGTTATGAACTGCAACGATGTGGAAATTCGCACTGCTATTTATACCCAGACGTTGGGTGGTGGAAATTTCAAGATTCATCTCCAACAGAGTAGAATGTTCGAGGCAATTTGAGAGAGCATAAATAAGTATCAGTTCAGCCTAGTTAGCATTTTTACGTCTAGTCTGCACGGTAAAATTTCTTACAATTCCTTAAAAAATACATTCCACTAAGAGTCAGTGTTTGTTAGCATCTGCTAAAAGTCTGTGTGCTAGATTTCGCTTAATCGAGAAGAGAATAACATAATTCATTTTGGAATCATTTTAGGCTGAAAGTGTATCTAATTGCAATAAATAAATTTTTTTATTAAATCTATATGAAAAATGGGTTCATACGAGCGATATAATATTATAGTTATCGATCAACATATTAAGTTTTGCCACAGCGATAAGTCTCAAGCAAAAGCGCGATTGCCAGACCAACACCAACTATTGCTCGGCCTTATATATTCGACATGAGTGTAAAAATCAGTCATTCCCCTTCGGCAACACATAGGCACATACATACACATGCACATACACGCACATTTTGTTCAGCTCGCACTCTCGAATTGCCACGAACATTCTACTCTCTTTGAGGGGAACGTCGAAATTTTCACCACTCAGCGGATAAGTATAAATAGCAGTGCGCATTTCCACTTCGTTACAGTTCATAACAAGCAGTCGTAGCGAAAACACAGCAAGCGAAGCAAAGAGAAGCTGAACAAGCTAACGTTTAGTCAAAAACTATTGTATAAAATTCTAAACATAATAGCTGACAAATATTAAATAAAAGTAAAAGTGAATATAAAACAACCGTCGAAAAGTGTTGTACACAAAAAAAAGTATTCCAATCAAGAAGAACCGAAGAATTCAGAATGCCAGCAGTTGGTATTGACTTGGGCACCACGTACTCCTGTGTTGGTGTTTTCCAGCACGGCAAAGTGGAGATAATAGCCAATGATCAGGGCAACCGCACCACGCCCAGCTATGTGGCATTTGCCGACTCGGAAAGGTTGATTGGAGACGCGGCCAAGAACCAGGTGGCCATGAATCCAAGGAACACTGTGTTTGATGCGAAGCGTCTGATTGGACGTAAATTTGATGATCCGAAGATTCAAGAAGACATGAAGCACTGGCCATTCAAAGTAGTCGACGACTGCGGCAAACCAAAGATGAGCGTCAAGGTCAAGGGCGAGCAGAAGAGCTTTGCACCGGAGGAGATCAGTTCGATGGTGCTGGTGAAGATGAAGGAGACAGCCGAAGCTTACTTGGGCACCAGCATCAGAGATGCCGTCATCACTGTGCCCGCCTACTTCAACGATTCACAGCGCCAAGCAACCAAAGATGCTGGGGCCATTGCCGGGCTGAACGTGCTGCGCATCATCAATGAGCCTACTGCAGCAGCTCTGGCCTATGGCCTGGACAAAAATCTCAAAGGGGAACGCAATGTTCTAATATTCGACTTGGGTGGCGGCACCTTCGATGTATCGATCCTGACCATCGACGAGGGCTCTCTGTTCGAAGTGCGAGCAACTGCTGGAGACACTCATCTGGGCGGCGAGGACTTCGACAACAGGCTCGTCAACCATTAAGCGGACGAGTTCAATCGCAAATTTAAAATGGATCTGCGCACCAATCCTCGATCACTGCGTCGTCTACGGACTGCAGCCGAGAGAGCAAAGCGCACATTGTCATCAAGCAGCGAAGCATCCATTGAGATCGATGCTCTATTCGAGGGCCGCGACTTCTACACAAAGGTTAGTAGAGCGCGGTTCGAGGAGCTGTGCGCTGACTTGTTCCGCGGCACACTGCAGCCTGTAGAGAAGGCTCTAAGTGATGCCAAGATGGACAAAAGCCAGATTCACGATATCGTCTTGGTTGGCGGCTCAACCCGTATTCCCAAAGTGCAAAGCCTGCTGCAGAACTTCTTCTCAGGAAAGAGCCTCAACTTGTCCATCAATCCAGACGAGGCGGTGGCCTACGGTGCTGCCATCCAAGCTGCCATACTTAGTGGAGACGAGAGCAGCCAAATCAAGGACGTGCTGCTGGTTGACGTTGCACCGCTCTCACTGGGCATAGAGACAGTTGGTGGAGTGATGACGAAACTGATTGAGCGGAACAGCCGCATTCCTTGCAAGCAGTCGAAGACCTTCACCACATACGCAGATAACCAGCCCGCCGTGACCGTGCAAGTGTTTGAGGGCGAGCGCGCCATGACAAAGGACAACAACGTGCTGGGCACTTTTAACCTGACCGGCATTCCACCAGTTCCGCGCGGTGTGCCAAAGGTGGAAGTTACCTTCGACTTGGACGCCAACGGCATACTCAACGTCACTGCCAAGGAGATGGGAACTGGCAATGCCAAGAACATAACCATCAAAAACGACAAGGGTCGTCTCTCGCAAGCCGACATTGATCGCATGGTAAGCGAGGCCGAGCAGTATGCCGAAGAGGATGAGAAGCATCGCCAAAGGATTTCCGCTCGCAACCAGCTGGAAAGCTACATCTTTGGCGTGAAGGAGGCTGCCGAGAAGGCTGCAGACAAGATTTCCCAGTCAGAGCGGAGCAGTGTCCTAGACAAGTGTAGCGACGCCATCAATTGGCTCGATGCCAATACGAAAGCAGAGAAGGAGGAGTACGAATACAAGCTGCAGGAGCTCACAAAAGTCTGCAGTCCAGTCATGACAAAGATGCATCAGGCAGCTGGAGCCGGCGATGGTCCACAAGCGTCCCACTGTGGCCAGCAAGCAGGAGGCTTCGGCGGTGGCAGCTACAGTGGACCCACCGTAGAGGAGGTTGATTAAAGATAAAGAAAATAAAAAGAAGTATTATTGTTAAGTAAAATTAGATCTCAACCAAAGATGTATTTGTTAGGGTTTATTGAAAATTGAAAATTTTATTTAAAATCAATGCAATTCAATAAAAAACATTGTTAACTACTTTAAAAACATTTGTTCGAGTTTTGAGTATTTACTTCGGCAATCCTTCGTGCTCGGCCCAGTCTAGCCACGATCCTTCGTAGTTCTTGACATTTTTAAAGCCCAATGCGACAGCAGCTTCTGCAGCCTTCAGGCTGCGTACTCCACTTCTGCAATGGAAAACAAGTTCTGTATCGGGCTGTGGCTTGTCCCGTGAGTATTTCGATTTGAAGAGCTGGTCTTTGGTCGCCAACTCTTGGCTAACGATGCCCAATGGAATGTTGATGCTGGATGGTATCTGTCCTGTTTCTTGTAACTCCTTTGGCTCACGCACATCAATGAGCATTTTATTTGACTCGTTTACCAATTTCTTGACTGCAGCATAGTCCACAATGGTAATGGGGCTGCCACTACTGTACAGACGTTGCGGCGCTTTGGCGGCAAATTTTTTTTGTAAAACTGTTGATTTGGCGACAGCAAGTATGTTGGGTCTTGCAGTTGTTAAATGACGTAATGCGCAACCTGTTGTTCGTGTTACCATAGGGCAAAATCTCAAAAGTATTTTTGCCATTGTTATAATTGTTTAATAACAAATGTTATGTAAAACTAAGAAATAGTGGCAGCCTAAATCTTTCAACAGTGGTGGGCATACAAGTTGATAATGCTTATGCCGGCTATCAGCTGTTTTGTTTGGTAGCGTTGCCAGACTGTCAGCTTTTAAATCTGTGGGTTTGAATAAACTGTTTGAATATTGAAAACTATTAATTCTGACGTATTTCGAGGCATATATTATAATATGTATTGTTACCAACCGCCTGCACTATCACTCATACAATACGTGAAGAGTGTATGTCAAGGCAAAGGCTCAATCAAGTTCACATCACATGATAAGTCAAGCACCCAAGCAGTTTTTCTTCTTCTTCTTTTTTGTTGTTGCTGCTTGATTAATTCAATTAATCGCTATATAGAATAACGATCCCGGATTCAATTACAGTTGCCCACATTTATGAACATTGGCACATATGAATATTATATGCCGAGACATATAGTACATAAACATTAAACAGCGCTTTTCACACAAACTGATAAGCGAAAATTTACGTTTTCCTTTTGAATTAAGATACATATGTATGTATAGTGGAATAGTTTTAGGTTTAAAACAACAATGTACATACATATGTATATATGTATGTACATATGTATATAATACGTAAATGTGTTTTTTTTTTTCAAAACAGAACTGATAAGAAAAGAGTAGAGATTAAGAAATAGTGAAATATACATTTTTGGGGTACACATACATAATTATGTGTTAAGAAATCTGCACATACATACATATGTGCAATCAAACATTTATAAGTCGACACCCGTTATCTTTACTGTTTACATAGAGGTGGAACAATTAGAGGTTAGGGGTGGCTAATCAGAAACTGAAAAAAAAAAACATAGTTTCGGATTATAATTGTTTTTCCCATGGACCGCCGACACAGACCACTGATAACGATTTGCCTGTATGTGGATGTCTACTGCCAGGAGCTCACATAGGTCACGTACGTCATCAAATGGCGCGTGCCAGCAGAGACGACTTAAGCCGGATAGGATTGAGCTAATCAGAATGCCACATTTCATAGTAAACAAGTTGTTTCGTTATACATCTAGAATTGTTTGTTGTTTAGCACATACATACACATACATATTTATTGAAATTGATAATCTGGACACGAATTCCGGTTTGTTTCAAAGCAAACTTTATTAGAAAAAATAGGTATACATATACATAAATGGGCTCTTACTACTAATGAAATCGCAAATACAACTAACTAACTAGAACTGAATGTGCCGTAAAAAAGCGCAGCGCATATAAATCATTGGTAACTAAATACAAATAGGTACATAATGGTTGATCTTAATGCTTACATCAAAATTTAGAACATTGTTCATAATAAAATCCAACGATTAACTGTCTTACTATGTGCTATTAGGACGCGTCTAGTAATATAGACTAATTAGGCATACGGACACATTATACAATTATGGCCTCTTTAGGATATTTGTGATCAATCATTTACGGTCTACAATGTGGCCAAGGGATTGGCCAACGCTTATCTTTTGGCCAGCCACAATATCGAACTTAAAGTTCTTTGGCGCTTCGAAGAGGAGCACAATGGTGCTGCCCATGTTGAATTGTCCAATGAGGTCGCCTTTGGAGAACTTTTGACCTGGCTGATCAGGCTTTTTCGCATCTAAATGGAGCTCGTCGTATTCGTAGGTACTTGGCGGATGGGCGCCGACATTGAAACCCGTCCAGCGATTAGTTTTTAAATCAGAGTCCATATAAATCTCCACAGAGCCCACATTGGTGGCACCCACGGCTGTGTAGCTAAAGAAGCCGTGCTTCCATTTGCCCATATACAGCACACGCTCATTCAAACAGAATAGCCCAGGCAGCCAGTTGGCCACCTTAGGACTGACCGATAGCAACTCGCCGGAGAAATGACGTCGCACCGTCGGTTCCCAGGCAGCCGGTGAATGAAATCGATGATAATCGCCTGGAGCCAAATAGATAACACATTGATACAGTTCCGTTGAGTCGTCACGCTTCTTTTTTAAGGCCTGGGCATAGCTGATTGGCTCGTTCGACTGCTCGACCGTCTGCAGCGGTCCCAAGAAGTCTTCGATGCTATAGTTGACGCCCTTTACCTGCTCGATCAGTGTGTCAGCGGCGCTGCCAAAGTGCAGAACCTTGCCATCGGCTGGAGAGACCAGCGGCGATTTATCATCGATGATTCGCACGCCTTCTCTCAGTGGGCGCGTAAAAAACTCAGCCAGGCTGGTGTAGTGATTGTAATCGGGATACAAAGCCTCATCAATGTTTACATTAAACATGTTTGAGTACCAACCATATATGTAGGGGCGCAGAGTGTTAGGCATATAGCACGAGGCCAGCCAACCCCAGCAGCGGCTGATAATGCGCAATGGGAGAGAGCAGTAAACTCGCGACTGGAACTCGGAAGCGGTGCGTTGGGTACCGTCACGTCCGCATCGAAATTTGTGCAACTGCCATTCGATGGCACCAAAGACGCACAAGCCCATGGGTGCCCAGCGCAACAAAAATCCTGTCCACCGTGAGAGTACATTTCGGCGTAATTGTAGTTGCGTCTGTTGCTTGACATGCTGTGGCTTCGGCTTGGCAACCACCGACTCATTGGATGCAGCATTGGCGGGTAATTGTCGAAAATGTCGGACCACAGGCCAATTTCCATTTTGCAGCACTTGCTTTGGCTGTTGCTGCTCCTGTATGGCCTTTCGAATGTTTCCCGCCTTCAGCAGAAAACGGCCTCGCGGCACAAAATATGAAACCATTATTGCTCAAGAGCCTTGCGTGTTTTCTCGTTCTTTCCGTACACAGCACCCACGCCGCCGCAGTCGTCGTTGATTACGTATTACGTATTAGCTGTTGTGCGTGCGCTAATCTCGCTTTGATAAATGAAAATGGCACAATTTGGGTGCAGGGTATGGATGTTTCTCTTATGTGAAATTGAATAAATCACAGCAACTATTTGAGTAGTTAGTTGCCTGAATCTGGAAACATGTGCATATATCTGCAGCTGGTTGAGTTTATGTCAGAAAATTCAATTCTGATCAGTTTTGTGAGCAAGATACGAGGGCAAAAAATACTTCCGTTATGTAGCACTGCCTGGCGACAACTGAAAGATGGAAGCAAACGGTTTATGCGTTGAAGATTAATATTGTGTGTGAGGGCGCCATAATGACTACGTCGCATGTGCTTGCTCACCAAAACAAACTCTCTTCGTGAGCGACGGCGACGGCGACTGCGAATGTGACTTATTCTGCTTGCTTATCAATTGCTTTTGACTTCGTGTTATTTGTAACATCAACAATCGTTAGTCAAGGCTGCTTGGCGCGCGCCTTTGCTTTTTTAGTGGACCAATGTTTATGAGTTACAAACAGGTTTATTTTGTTTTTTTCATTTCAAGCTTTATATTCATTTGTTTTGGTCTGTTGTGAGATAATTGTTTTTTTTTTTTTGTTATCGTATATGTAACTGCGCCGCAGCTCTGTGCGCAAGGGTGGCAACTCTGCAATCAGCACATCGCACAGCTGATTGATTATTTGTATTTTGCGTTTTCATGCAAAAAAATAAAAAACAAACAATAGAATTATATTTTATGCATTGACTAAAGGACATACGGAAAGGCGGAATCATGACTGACGCGGAAAAGCAGCCAGTCTCGTTCGCCTGCCAGCGGTGCCTGCAGCCCATAGTACTGGACGAGCATCTGGAGAAAATAAGCGTACATGCTATGGCTGAACTTTCATGTAAGACAGAAATACACAATACAATAACCTAATTAGATATTGCTTACGCTCTGATTTCAGTACCTATCTATGGTGGCAATGTGAACACTATCGATCCACAGGATGCCAATAGCTTTGACCACTTTGTGCCGCCATTCAGGCTAACTGACTCCATCAATGGTACGGGCTTTACGCTAGTATCTGATGGACGTGATAACAAGAAATTGAGCTCTACATTCAAGCTTAAAGCAGAGCTGTTTGATTGCTTGTCCTCGAACTCGGAGATTGATCATCCGCTGTGCGAAGAATGTGCCGATTCGATGCTGGAGATCATGAACCGAGAGCTGCGAATAGCCGAGGAAGAATGGCATGTATACAAAACTTACCTCAACGAACTGGAACAGAAGCAGGAGATTCCGAATGTTGATGCCCTTGATAAGGAATTGCAGCAATTGAAGGAAAGTGAGCAAGAGCTACTAAAGGAGCTAGCAAACCTAAAAGCCGAGGAAAAAATCCTGAATGATGCCATAGAGCAAGAAGAATTGGTAAAGGAAAAGCTGCATGAACAGGAGGAAAGCTACTGGCGCGAATATACAAAGCACCGTCGAGAGTTGATGCTAACGGAAGACGACAAGCGCAGCCTGGAGTGCCAGATAGCCAACTCCAAGCAACAGCTAGACAAACTACGGGACACGAACATATTTAACATAACATTTCATATCTGGCATGCTGGTCACTTTGGCACAATCAACAACTTTCGACTGGGACGCCTGCCATCCGTGTCCGTAGACTGGTCAGAGATAAACGCAGCCTGGGGACAGACGGTGCTGTTGCTTTCAGCTTTGTCGCGTAAAATTGGTCTGACCTTTGAACGCTATCGCGTTGTTCCATTTGGCAACCATTCCTATGTGGAGGTGCTGGGCGACAATCGTGAGCTACCACTGTATGGCAGCGGTGGATTCAAATTTTTTTGGGACACAAAGTTTGATGCTGCAATGGTGGCGTTTCTAGACTGTTTGACACAATTCCAGAAGGAGGTGGAGAAACGCGACACCGACTTTCTGTTGCCCTATAAAATGGAAAAGGGGAAAATCATTGATTCTTCCACTGGCAATTCGTACTCCATCAAGTGAGCAAACAAATGCATTTAAAATTGGCAGAATCACATTTTATCCCTTAACAATTACAGAATACAATTCAATTCAGAGGAACAATGGACGAAAGCTTTAAAGTTCATGCTAACGAATCTAAAATGGGGTCTGGCCTGGGTTTCTTCCCAGTTCGTCTCGCAATAAAATTGTCGATTGTCATTATTTTAATTATATATAATATTTAGTGCTTAACATTACAAATAAACTCTTTAACATTTGATTGACTTTTTTGTATTAGCTTCAACTTCGCTGTCGTCAGTGTCTGAATCGGTGCCCGATATATCGTCATCAATCCAAAGCGCGCCCTTTTTCTTTTTTATAAAGTTTGCATTGGTGCGTGTGTCGCCTTTTCGTTTAGTACCAATTGATGCACTGGTATTGGATGAACTTGGGACAGTGTTGGTTACATCAGTGTTCACTGCAGAGGTCGTTTTGGCATCCTCGGCCTGTTTCAGTCCCTCTTCGAATGCATCATTTACCTTTTCGGTCAATTTGGCTCTAGCCTCCTCATACTGGTCGTCTTTAAACTCATGCTTGGGCACCGCTAACAGTTTCTC
This sequence comes from Drosophila anceps, assembly GCA_035045945.1. Taxonomy (NCBI): domain Eukaryota; kingdom Metazoa; phylum Arthropoda; class Insecta; order Diptera; family Drosophilidae; genus Drosophila; species Drosophila anceps. Next base: position 13,989,256 of record JAWNON010000225.1, read on the forward strand.
AATTTTACGTTTCTTACGTTCCTCAGCTTCACGTTCACGTTCGCCTTTCTTTTCCAGCCATGCCCGGACACGTTTCTCTTCGTTTATGTCACGCAAGCGACGTCCACTCAAATCACGACATGCCTCACGATTTGTGGTCTTCTCGATTTGAGCGCCAATCGCTCGCAGCATAGAGCCGAAGCCTCCCTTACCTCCAACCTGACGGAGGATGCAATGAATGCTACCAATCTCATGTTGAAATTCTATATTTTCATTTAATCGTTTCCCATTGCACGTGAGATAGTATTCTTCGGGTTGCAAATGCTATAAATAGTTTCGATATTAATTGTTAAAATTCGTTAAATATGTATCTTCTTTACTTACTGTCGCTTCGTCGATGAGAGTATTTATTTCTTTTAAATTAATGCCATCTGTGTTAACAGTAATTAACTGTTTACTGTTTACAAAAATATTAATCACCATTTTATGAATTTTCTCTTCCACTTTTGTACTTCTTGGCTATTCTGCTTTCTGCAGCTACATCAGCCCATTGTGCGTGCGTTAGAAAGAGAAAGCGGTGATGCATGCGTTTATCAGTGCGGATAGAGTTGCCACACTATAAATATATGATTAAATTTGTTGAAAATATGTTGAAACTCTTTTGATTTAAATTGAAAAACACATATAATTACTCAAAAAGTAATTAATAAGATTTTGAGGCAGGAAATCTGTTGAAAACATTGTTTCTCAGCATTTGATTCAGTTGCCGCCATTGAATCATGGCAATTGAACTGAGTTGGCAGCACAGACTGTCACACACAAAGTGCTCATTTAATTAGTTCGCATTTTAGACGACGAAAGGTAAAAATTTGGCGACGCGTTCATAGAACTTTTTTACCAATATAACAAATCGAATGAAATTAAAATTAAATAAAACCGGTAGCGGCTGATATTATTTGACAAATGATATATATTAATAAAGGCTTTGTGAAGTGAGAAGCGGTAAATTTACAAGCGCAGCCACGTCACTGAACACAATAAAATAGTGAATTTTCGAAATGAAATCAGTAATTTTGAGCTGAAAGCGATGCCAACTACGAACAATGGGCAGTGTACAACGATGGCTGCAGCGGTGGTAGTTGTGTTAATGATAATTCTAGCTTTCTGCATCGGTTTCGGGTAGGAGGGGTAAAACGGCAAATCGAACAACGCTTAGCATAAAAGATGGCAGCAGCAAAGTGAACAAGATATGTATATACATACATATACATACATACATGCGCTTGTACATTATACATACTTACATGCATATGCATATATGTATAAATAATATATAACTAGATAACCATCGCGAAAATACGAATTTGCGTTGCCTGACCGGAAAAAAAATTTAAATTAAATGAGATATAAAATCTACAGTGACTACATATTGCAATAGGTTTCAACGGTATAATTATCAAAAGCAAAATAAGTGGCAACTCATGTGAGAGGAGCAACACAAAACGCAAACAAAAAGACAAACGCGACGCCTTTTGGTTTTCCGCCCGATTCATTGCCGTTTATTTTATTTTGACTATGACTTTGGGGCATACTTCATTTCTTTGCTCATGAAATCAAATTTGAATTGCAATTGAAATTAGCGTGTAAATAAATTTCATCTGCATTGAAAGCAAATTTAAATAATATATATAAGAAATATTACTAAACAAATGCAACCGTGTGCGTTTTTTTTCTATTTTTTTTTTTTGTTGGCCGGTTTCGGTTTTTTTGCAAATTTTCCTTTCTTCATGTTCTCTTCCATTGTGTATTTTGTATTTTGTTATCGACGGTCATTCATCTCCTAGTTGATTTTGTTTTATTCTTTCTCCCTCTTTTTCTATGCGCGCGCGTGTGTGAGAGTGAGTTTGTTAATACTCTATAATTATTTTAGCTCCAGCGAAATTAGTAAATGTCCGAGAAAGTTGTATTTATTTTAAGCAAATACAACGTAATTCCCTAAATGCACTAAAAATGCAAAAATGTTTTGTTTTGTAATATTTTTATACCAATAAATGAGACAGTTGCGGCCGTCGCTTCACACTCTGCTTTTGAGAGAGTGTTTGCGTGCGGGTGTATGAGTGTGTGTGTGTGTGTGTATATATATATATATATATATATATGCGCGCGCGCGTGTGTGTGTGTGTGTCTGCAATGCTTTTGCGTTACCCGCTGCCTTTGTTTCATATTCGCACTCGCGCTCATACAACATTATCCATATCAAATGCTCGCCTAATTCCCCATAGCAATAATTCGATCATGTGTTGCTTGGGGATCTATTGTGGATTGTGGACTTTAAATAACTAATGATAACCAACTACAACACAAAAATATATGAAATACACATAATTATATTTTGCTTAGCCGTAACTAATATTTATTTGATTTTTGCTTTTGTTACAGTGTGATTCCAGTCTTCAACTTCGAATCCAACCAATATTCGGGCGAACTTTCACTGAAGGCAGCGTTTATATAATTCATACATACATATATACACACATTTTTGTACCAGAAATGAACAGAAAGTTAGTGTTGATATAAGTTTGAATCTATCAACCGCAGTACTGAAAGAATATACATTTTTTCTACGACTATTTGTATAGAGCAATACTAATTAAAATTTGAATAAAATTTTTTGAATTTAGCTTGAGTTAGTGTACAACTCTCAAAGAGTATGTTCCACCAGAAAACAACAAGAACAACAACAACTGGAGTCAAACAAGCTAATGAGCAAGCACATCGATATATTCCAAATCACTCCATTAGCGCATAGTTAGAATATATATTAAAGAAATTTATTGACAACAACAACAGCAACAACAGCAGAAGCAGCAGCAGAAACAACAACAGCGAAAGCAATAAACGACGAACCTCAGCGTTAAGCTAAAAGATTTACTATTAAACTATATATCTAGATCTATATACACGGATATATAAACAAACAAAAACGAAGTTAATAGTTGTATAGTCCAGAATCGGAAGTATTCAAAATTGATTTCAACAAACAGAGAAACAATAAAAAAGAAGAAGAAAATAATAGAAATTAGAAGTTTTCGTTGTTAGTCATTAACTGAAGTTTTAGTTGTTCGAATTGAATAATATATATATATATATATATATATATATATATATATACATTTTGTATATGATTGTGAAAGTGAGTGCATTGCATTTTTATATCAAAAAATAATATAGTAAAAAAAAAATCGCAGGCATCTAGCTTTCCTGATAAGTGTTTTTGTATTGATGTGGACATTAGTTGTAGAGTAGTTAATACAACATCCAGTGGACACTAGCGGCATAAGCAGCATAAGCAGCGCCAGCAGCAGCAGTAGAAGCACTTCATTAGATAGAGAGGCACAGTTAAATAGATACATCAGTAGCTAGCTAGCATCTGGTTTTAATATGGACGAGTCACAACCTAAAACGTTGTATGTTGGCAATCTGGATGGTTCGGTTTCGGAGGATCTGCTGATTGCGCTCTTTGGCAAAATGGGACCAGTTAAAAGCTGTAAAATCATAAGGGAACCAGGCAATGATCCGTATGCCTTCATCGAATATTCCAATTATCAGGCGGCCAGCACCGCCCTGACCGCCATGAACAAACGTGTTTTTCTAGATAAAGAGATCAAGGTTTGTTTGAATTTTGCATAATATATATAATCAAATATAAGCGTTTACAAGTACATATGTTTATACTGACATATATATTGCCTACTTATAGGTCAATTGGGCCACTAGTCCGGGCAATACGCCCAAGACAGACATCAGTTCGCATCATCATATATTTGTTGGTGATCTTAGTCCAGAGATTGAGACGGAGACGCTTCGCGAGGCGTTCGCGCCATTTGGCGAAATATCAAACTGTCGCATTGTGCGCGACCCACAGACCATGAAGTCCAAGGGCTATGCCTTCGTGTCGTTTGTGAAGAAGGCCGAAGCTGAGAATGCAATTCAGTCAATGAATGGCCAATGGATTGGTTCACGTTCTATACGTACGAATTGGTCAACGCGCAAATTGCCGCCACCACGGGAATCGTCGAAATCGGGTGGCCAAGGTGGCGGTATGGGTGGAATGGGTGGTGGTGGCGGCGCTGGCAATGGCATTAAGAACAACCAACGACATACCTTCGAGGAGGTGTACAATCAATCAAGTCCCACAAACACCACCGTTTACTGTGGCGGCTTCCCGCCAAATGTTATCAGCGATGATCTGATGCATAAGCACTTTATGCAATTTGGCCCCATACAGGATGTGCGTGTTTTCAAAGACAAGGGATTCGCGTTTATCAAATTCGTTACAAAAGAGGCGGCGGCACGCGCCATCGAGCATACGCACAACAGCGAAGTGCACGGCAATCATGTCAAGTGCTTCTGGGGCAAAGAAAATGGTGGCGATAATTCGGCCAACAATGTTAATGCAGCCGTTGCGGCGGCTGCTTCTGCCAATGTGGCCGCTGTTGCGGCAGCCAATGCGGCTGCTGCTGCGGGTGCTGCTGGCATGCAAGGCCAAATGATGACACAGCAACAGATTGCCGCAGCCACTGGGACAGCGTTACCCGGCCAAATGATGACGCCCCAACAGATAACAGCTGCTGCGGCAGCGGCGCAGGCGCAGTATCCCTATGCGGCAGCATACCATCAAATGGGCTACTGGTACCCAACGGCGGTGAGTGACAATGCCAATGTATGCTAGACTTATATATGCTCATCTTGCCTCCATCATTTATATCTTATAGCAGAGCTATCCGGCCCAGATGCAAACGCAGTACATGCAGCAGGGTTATTACCCATATGCCTACACTACCAGTGCTCAACAGGCAGGAGCTGTACGTACGTATCGAACCAATTAGATAATGATTTATATTCGATTTCGTAGTAGTTGTCATTTTGTTATTTATATATGGATTGTAATAATTGAAATTGCGTTGTCCTTTGCAGCTGCCGGGTACCGTGTGATGCCGCCAAATATGGCATGGGGCGTGCCTGGTGCCACTGTGGTGCCAGGCGTAACTGCCGCTGCTAGTGCGGCTGCTGCCGCGAACGGTTCGCTTGCCCCACAAATGATGTACAGCGCTGCGATGCCACAATATCAAACCCAATGAGCAGAGACATGACGCCTGCTTCGACGCCGTCTGCAATATTCAGGCAGCCAGCAGCGACCGCATCCGCATGAACGTCCGCATTATTTACAACAACAGGCCAAAATCGTGTTCGAGTCTGAAACTAATAGCACTGATGACATCAACAACAACAACAACAGCAATAGTAATAACGACACAAGCAGCAGCAGCAGCACCACCACAACAAAGACCAGGAATTAAAATCTGTTAACGAGGAGACGTTTGAAATTCACCCCAATGTTTCAATTCCTATCGTTTCTACAGCCACATTGTGTTGTGTTCAGTTTAGTTTGTATTGCGATGCATTATTACGTTTAGTTAAAAGCGTTATGAAAATTAACATTGCATTGCAGTTTGTGTCATCATTCGCCGTATGTTCTGCAGATGTTTGTGTGTGCGTGCCGTGCGTACATGCAGTTGGTCGAAGCAAAGCGTTGAACTAAAAGTTGAATTGCGCGCAGCGTCAGCGGCTGAAGCTCTGGGCGACGGGCGGGTAGCTGTAACAATCTAATCCAATCTAAGTACATGTTAAAATAATTTAATGATTTGTAATTTAAGTCAGATATAGGCGTATACAAGAAACGGAAGCAAAACAAACAACAAAGCAAAAAAAAAAAAAATAAATTAAATAAAGTTTAAACAACAATTGAATAAAATAAAAAGCAAAAAAAAAAACAATCGAACGTGACAAAGCAAAATGTAATTGTTGTGAAAACTTGCAATTCAAAGCGTTGAATATTGTGTCAACAGCGAATGCAAAAAATATTCAAATTAAAACAACAGGCCGAAAATAATTGCATAAACAAATTTAGTTATTAAGTGATTGTAAATGCGAAAATCTATTCATAATTTCAATGTGTGAATTATGTATGTAAATGTAAAATAAAGAAACAAAAAAATATATAAAACTGACAAGACAGTTATTTAAAATTAACTCGAACAATTGGATACATCAAAAATTGCATTTATAAATGTAGAATTTCATCAAATCCTTCATTTAAACGGTGGTCATTTAACAGATTTTTGAATAACAGTGTCAAATGAGTAAACACGAAACGCGATTAACGATTATATATGTATGTAAAGGGAGTTTTTTTTCTCTCTCTCTCTATATATATATATATATATATATATATATATATATATATATATATATATATATATATATATATATATATATAAATTTTTTTTAAACTACATATATAAAATGGCTGTTGAGTGGCTGCAAGTGTCTATTGGGTTTGTGATGGATCTTCTTCGAACCTTGTCTCCAATTTCTCTTCCTCTATGTTATTTACACTTTACCGAAAGTAGAATTCCTGAAAAAGAGAGCCTAATTATGACATTTAATAATTAGCATTGCAAGATGAACAATAAAATAGTAAACTAATAGGGAATACATGCTTGCATTTATATCCACAAATTTTCCTATTTAAAGCTAGTATTGAAAATAAATAAGCTGTTGGTGTTTATATTATACCTGGTATGAGAAAAATACTAAAACTGTCTCTATTTTATAGAGGCACAATTGTAAAATTTGTTTTGAATATCTAAAAAAATACGTATCAAAAATACTTAATCATAGCAAAAAAAAAACGGAAGAAAATAAACTAACCCATTACTTTTTAGTATTTTAACTGGGAATTTTAATCTGCCTATTTTCAAAGTTCGGTCACACTGCTTGTCGTCGCGCGTTAGTTTTTTAATTTTTTCACTGGCGTCGGCATCACTTTTGGGTCCGCGAACATACTTGTCTACAAATTAAAAGTTTAATATATTTGAAAAGTTTCTTTTGTGTTATATAAAGCAAAAGGTTTGTTTTATTTTGCATATGACTAAATGTATACATTTATAAATACAAATATGTATAAATACCAGTGTAGCTGTAAAATTTTAATTTTGTGTTGCGGTAGGATTCGAGTCTGGAGTAGACACAATATGCACAGTTGCCGGGCTTCAATTGCACAGTGAAATATGCTGAGAATTTAGTGAAATACACTACCTAGTTATCTAAAATTGCTGCGAATTTATTAGTTAGTGATATGTGTACATAAATGCGTCCTGTGCATATGCACATACAATATGAATATGTATGTATGTATTATTTTTTATCAGTCGCCACTGCAGCTTCCGCCATTTTTAAAACAAACCCCGTCAATTGAGCCTGTGTGGTACAGTGGTGGCAAAGAATTATTGTACAGGCGCTCCAGTTAATATTTGATCAATATTGTAGAACTATCAGGCTTTAACTCTTATCATATCTATATACATATTGAAATATTGTATAAAAATAATTGTTTGCATAGTTCAACCCAATTTTATGTAAGCTGAAATAATATCTGGCTAATATTTTGTCAAGTACTGTAACCCGCCTTTTTATCATGTGTGTACATATATATGTACATATGTATGTACATATATGCGTTGGTATATGTGCCTTTGTTGCTGCAAGTTTGATACTCAATACTCAAGCGGCTACAATATATAAACATAAACATATATATAAATTCGATTTGAAATTGAAAATGAAATGTATATTGAAACGTACATTTATACATACATACACACCCTTTCAATTATGTTTATGCTCGTTTTCATGCATGCTTCGCTTTGTATGTTGCCTGCAGTTGGGTTTATTAAACTCTGCTACACTAAAACGACAACAGAAAAAAACTACAATGATGGCGCGAGGGCTTGCCGCATAACTGCATACATACATATGTATGTATGTATGTGTGTATACACAGATGTGCGTTTGCCGTTTCTGTGCATGTGTTTGTGTTTTGATTGTCGTCTGAGTTTTTGCATTTCGCTGCTGCATCGTGTGTGTGTGTGTGTGTGTGTGTGTGTGTTTTTCTGCTTATTTATTTTTCGCGTTGTTGCCTCCTGCACTTTCTAAAAGAAAAGTGCAACATACTTGATGCTTAGTGCAATTGCCAAACAACTATCTCTGACTCTTTCGTCTTTGTCGTATTGTGCCATATTAAACTTGTTTATATTTTTTGCTTCCTTGCCTTCGGGCAGTGGAAAATTGTGTGCCATGCGACTTGCATGAGAATTTTCTGTTAGGTATTTTGTACATTCTTTTTCTGTTTTAAAGTGCTTTTTTCATGCCTTTATCAGCCTCTGATATATTATTTGTTGTGCTCCTTAACAATGCATTTTATGCAGAGAAACAGTGCGTACTCGTTAAGGTAAACCTATGTAATTGTATGTGCTTATGTGGAGGATACAAATTTTATTTATTCTAAAATAAACGCCTTCAATTAAAGAAAATCTATGTACGTAAAAGTTATGTTCGCACAACTCCTTTCAATTTAGTTAGTTCACTATATCGATGGTAGACTGTATTTTTTTGGCATTGCTTTTAACTGCATATTTACCGGAAGTCAGTCAAGAATTTGTGTGGGAGTAAGAGTTATTAAAGTGGAACGCTGTCTCTTGTTTGGGAATCATCGCAATGATTGTTTCTTATAGCCGTTGCTCAACTAACTGTAACGATGTAAATGTAAAATATAATGGTGTGATAGACTCTTGGCAATTCCCGATACCCATTTACAACATAGTCGCGCACAGATGTTGCCCATAAAACGATTTGCTTAGCAGCTGCCGGCTTGCAGGTAGCCATGCCGCTCCTGCAACTGCTCCTGCTCCTGCTCCAGCTCCAGCTGCTGTCATCAACAAATATATGTCTGTCTACCTGTCCATAGTTGTTGCGCCTACTTAAACACTGAGCAACATTTTCTTGCTGCGCAGTCTGCATTGTTCACTTGCAACTATCAAAACGTTTGCAAGAAAAAAAACCTACCGCGCATACATCTGTGATTGAAAAGTGCAAAGCAAAAACAAACAAACAAAAAGAAAACACACAATTTCCGTAACTGTGGTAAGTGGGGTATAAGACGGCGCAAAGCCGGTTCTGGCCAGGAATGTTAAACCGCATTGTTGGGTGCGATGTAAACAAGCCGCAGCGTTTTGCTCTTTTCTAAATGATGAAGCGTGTTTAGATGTCTTTCGACTTCAATGCACTTGGATTAAATACATACACGAATACATATTACATATTGCTCAAGCAAACAGTAACAGATGTATTTTTGTAGAACAAGTTGGCCCATTGTAGCTGAAGTTTTTATATATTTGAAATATAAACATTCATAAACATTTTATTTGCATCGTCTTTCAGAATTAAATATCGTGCGACACGAATAAGTACACATTAGAAGACAATCTAATAATGCTTAGCAAAATGGCACAACCGAATACTGTTGGTGGTGGAGGTGGCAGCGGCGTTACTGCTGCTACTGGAAGACGAATGCCGATGTCTTTGACCGGAAGTGGAGCTGGTGGCGGCACCTCAGTTTCCCGTCTACAGCAATCAGCTGCTAGCAATGGAAGCTCAAACAGTCCACAGAATAGCAACGCAACAATCAAGAAAAACGAGACGACATCAGCTCCATTTGTAGCTACCAAGAAGTCAAGTGCTATACCCCAGCGATCGCATAGCAATTCCTCGACAGGCTCCTCTTCCTCTGCCTCCAAAAACGATGATAAGAAGAGTCAGAACGGCAGCAGCAAATCAACAAACGGCAATCAAAAGTCGTCGCAAAATGGCAGCTCAAGCACCTCTGTCAAGGAACAACAGAAGACCAAGGAAAAATTGTCTGAGAAAAAGGAGCCGGTCCAAGCTGAAGTTAAAGATGATTCCAAGGAAGTCAAAAGCGATACAAAGCCAATGACAGCATTGCCAGATGCCGAGCCTAAAACTATTGAAGTTGCTGCTAATGCAGTCATTGATTTGGATACCGATTGTGTTATCACTGAAGTGTTCAACGCACCGACTGCGGAACGCAAGTCATCTCGTAGATTGGCCGGTTCTGCAGCCAGCCAAGAGAAATCGCCCATAAAGCCACAGGAGGGTCAGTCACCAGTTTCGAAGAAGCAGGCGGAAAAAGCTAGGGAAAAATCGGAAGTTGGACAGGATGTTGAAATGGAGCCGCTTACAGTGGATGCCTCGCCAATACGGGTTGTGGCTGCTGCACTGCCCACAGCCACTTCTACGCCAGGACGCAATCTCTTTGGTTTTCGTAGCACCAGCAAGCAGACTACTGAAGTGGAACTGGCCGCACAGCCATCCAGCTCTCCAGCAATAACACCTGCTCGTAACTTTGCGCAGATTAGCGGCCGGCGCAGCATACGCCCTACGCCAAGTCTAACGCCCGGCAAACTGGGTAACTATAGATGCGTTAATAGTGACCTGGACACTTCCAGCTGCACAAACACGAGCATGAATGCCACCGTGGGTTCTGAGATACCCAATAGCTCTTCGTTCTCATTCTCGTTCTTTGGGCGCGGACGTAAACGTGAGCGCACACCTCCGCCGCTATCCGGCAGCCAGTCGGCAACCGATCTCGCCCAGGATGTGGAAATGTCGCCACCCAAGCGCGCACGGTTCGATCTGTTCAGCCTAAACTTGGCATCACCATTCACCATGCTGCGATCACGATTCTCGAAAACATCAATTAGCACGCCGTCATCGCGCCAACGCCACGAGCAGACGCCACCAACTGGTGATGATGAAGAGGGCAGTGAAGTGCAAAATGTGTCGGGAATTATAAGCCAAGAGGAGGAGCAACAGCAGCTTAACAAATCGTCGGCCAGCAATGAAGTTAGTGTAGCTCATGAAGCTGGATTAGAAACGCCTAAAAAGAGCGGTATAGAAGGAGAGAAGGATATAATACAGGATGAGCAGAAAGCTGAGGATCAAGGCGAGGATGCTGTGGCTAATCTGGCTGTTTCTGAATTAGACGTTCCCGTTGAACGCGAGACCTCCAACACGTCGCGCTGCGCCATAATGTAAAAGATTCTCTCGCAAAAAGCTGTAATCAATCCCAATACCTTTCCACTTCACCTTTAGTAGCTTTAGTCATTTAAGATATTTGTCATTCATTGTTTAAGCGTTCTGTTTTCTTTGGTAATTTGTGCTCTTGCGAAAATTACACATTAAAAGTGAGCATCTAAATTGGGCTAAACCAAATCCATGTCTAAGCGCTGCCTACAGTTTATGAGAGTTAGCCATGCGCCATGCACATGGACAGCCCATCTAATGATTTCTTGCTACATAGCTGTGTCCCAGCTTCCAATGTGGGGGGGGGGGGTTGGCCCAATTACAAAGCTATGTACCGACAAATCTTTTATTTCGCCAACTAAATCATTTCAAGTACCCATAGGACATTAGGTACAAAACAAACAACAATAACAATATATAGACAACGTAATCGTTTATCATACATAAGATATATGTAGCTTAAGCTGTGCAAGTTTTATAAGATTCGTGTATTCAATCAGATATTTTATTTGTCACCACAATTTGTATTAGTACACTAATAAACACAAAATGTAAGAATTAATTCGATTTTTTTAAAATAAAAATCATTTACACAATCGGATTCTTTAATTTATAGTAGGTTTTTTTCTTCATTTTTTTTTTTAGGTAAGACTTAGATGTTTGTATTCTAATATGAGCAGATGTAGTAATTGTAAGACATTTTTTTACATTAAAATATTGTAAAAGACAATTTAAATTATTCGGAGTTATTGTATATGCGCGGCATTTCGGGGCCAGCTTCTCTGCTTCTTCTCTGCTAATCGAAACAATCATTGATTAATCGATAGTTTTGTGACTGACTTGTTATCGTTGTTCAGATTACTGTCCCCTGTGAATTCTTAATTTTTATTTTTCAATGGTCAATGAATGGTTCATTAAATATATTGTCTTTACTCAACAGCATTTGTTGCTTCACATTTGATAGTAATGTATACTTAACTATTTTCCTAATGATTTTTCGACATAAGTTCACCTCATATTGAGGGCTGCACACCATCTTCAAACTCGAATTGCAACGTGCATAAGCAGGAGGGCTGTCAACTTTTCTTTAGAGGGGCAGTCCTGTAAAAGAATGACTTCCTAACACTGGGATTAGTAAAACATATCGACGCGCTGTTTAAATTGTTGCTTTAAATATTTTCAATTAACAATTAATTTTATGCAAATTAAATTAATGATTATTAATTATTTTCGAAAAGTGCATTACGTTAATATGCATGTAAGATCGCAGAATTAACAATTTCGGCCAACAATACTTTACGCGCGCGAAAAGAATCCAGCAAAGGAAATAAAACTGAAGATAATCAAGAATTAGAGAATAACATGGAACACGCTGATTTGGCGATATCGCAAAACGAGCTGCATACTGACTACAAAACGCCAAAGAAAACTAGCTTGCTAATCGGGAATGAGGAGTTATTGGATAAAATTAATATATTAACAACCAAACCAGAAAATCACTCGTACAATGCAAAGGTAAATGGAAATGTACAGTTATAAATCGACTCCCACATCGTGTTAATACATAGAACAGGAGTGCCGTTACTTGGCACACGCACACATAGACATAAATGTCTTGTACATACATATGTAGTCCATTATTAACATTTTGTATCACTGCAGCTGCCCACAATTAAGGATTTCGTCATCATCAAGCCTATTAGCCGAGGCGCATTTGGCAAAGTATTCCTGGGCTACAAGCACAATGATCCAAACAAACTGTTTGCCATTAAAGTGATGCGCAAATCGGAGATGATCAACAAAAATATGGTTTCCCAGGTGATAACTGAGCGCAACGCTTTGGCATTGTCGCGATCGCCATTCTGTGTAAACCTTTTCTATTCTCTGCAATCGGTGTCTTCCGTTTATCTGGTCATGGAGTATATGGTCGGTGGCGATCTCAAATCGTTGCTTGCCATGTATGGGTACTTTGACGAGGCGACAGCCCGCTTTTACGTGGCCGAGATGGTCATGGCATTGCAGTACCTGCACCAACACGGCATCGTCCATCGTGACATCAAGCCGGACAACATGCTGCTCTCGTCTAGTGGCCATGTGAAATTGACGGATTTCGGTTTGAGCAAAATTGAATTGCGTCGCGACCTGGAGATATCCGATCTCATCAATTGCTCGCCTAATCTCAATGCACGTACGCCGGGACAGTTACTCTCGCTCACATCGCATTTATCTTTTGGCTCAGAGAAGAAGTTGCAGGATAACGGTGCCCTAGGCGGCGTGCCTCTGGTTGTCACTGGCACGGGCACCTCACATCTTATGCAAGCCATTAACAAGCATGGCATTATGGAGTCCTCGGATAGCGAGGCGGACACTTCGTTGAATGATGCCGAGAAGACGAGCGATAGCAAAATCTCTGGGGTTTCACCATTTTTTTCGGCCGAAGAGGTTAACGTGTCCGTTCTGCACACCTGCACCACAAATAATAATGTAAGTAACGAATCTTTGTGGTAAGATACCAACTAATATCATTTGGATTGTAGTTTTTTGACAGCAGCTCGTCTTCCTATCACACCTGCACATCGGCGGAGATTAGTAAAAGTTCACCGCCTCTGGAAGCAACAGCCGCGGGCGGGGCTCCGGCAAACACAAAGCGGCGCGTAGAATTCGCCTTAGACAGCATTGCTAACGATGCCAGTGACAGCGGCCGTGATCGTGCCATTTGTCAGGTGAGGGTCAAATAGTAGGTGTACCTATTCAGCGTACCATTTAAATATGCATATGCTTCATTCACTCAAAAGGGCTGCAAAATGGCCGAACAGGACAAGATCAACATTGTTGCTAGCGGCGATGATAAAGACGTTGCCAAGTTGGAAAACACGAACGAAGCTTCGTTTGAGTTTTCTATGGTACGCAGGCGTTCGCTCGATGAGGTGCGTTGTATCCGGTGTCTAAGTGTCGCGTTCTGTCCTTCCCAGTCTCAATTTGTGTTTGTTAATGTCTTAGTTTTGGTTGTAGATTAATTAAGAAATAATGACGTGAGGGTAGCAGTATAATTGGATAAATATATACCAATATTTCAGGATATATGCGTATGTTGTGTGGGATCGATTGATTTGCGTGCTTCTAAGGCTTACAATTTAAATATATATGATCTGAGCCATTATTAGATACAAAAGGTATCTCTTTATACACTGAGAATTGTTAACTAAAGTTCTATATGAGCACGATTAAAAGGAATACAGTTTCTGTTTCTATTTTGCCATTAACAAATTTTACTTGTATTTCAGAAATAAGTTGCCATAAACTGTTACTTTGTATATTGTCTGTATAACTTGCATTAGTTCTTCTTAACTTAACTGTTGCGCAATTTGTTTCAAGCAGCGCAACCGCAACTCAAAGCTACAAGAGGACTCTGGCGTATCTAGTCGAAAGGGTGACGATAACTCTAGCTGTCATCTAAATTTAAATTGCGAGAGCACCGCATCCTCTATAGAAAAGAACACAGATAATCTGAGTCAGTCGAAGGAGGAGTACAGCTGCTCCGACTACTCACGCAGGTTAATATTATTTGGTAAAGCAATCAATTGAATCGTTATGTAAAGAGTTTTTAATTTCAGTTACAACATGACAAATAATGCCAACGAGCTAAGTGGCATACGAATGAACTCGCCATTCCGTAATCTCTCCAAACATTTCAAGCGACCCGAATTTCTGCGTGGCATGAAACGTAAGATTAATCTGGTCAATCGCTCGGAAAACAATTCGTGTATGGATGTGGATGCATCTGGCAGTGCGAGTACAAGCACTGGGCTAACCCAAGAAATCGAAATACTCAACATTGGTAGCAGTACACCCAAGAAGCGCAAGGCACGTTCCTCACCCATACGTGGCGTACTGAAAGTGCGTTCTCTATCGGACGATGAGTTGCCCATTCAACATCTTCTGGGACCTGAGGCTAACGTGGCCAATGTAGTCTTCTCGACGCCTGTGTCCTCTCAGAAGCTGCCGCGTCGTGATGGCGGCCTGTTGGGCAAGCTAAAGGCTACACGCTTCGCCCTGCCCTTGTCCATTGAAAATAAAAAACGCGAGCATATGGCCGTGGAAAAGCTATCCAGTGTTCAGTATCATCTAAAGTTGGCCGACGATCCAACAATGTCGCCCATCAATCATGGCGGCGTTACTGTGCCCAAGACGCCAAAAAACAATATAAACGTAAATACGCCATTTCGTACGCCAAAATCTGTACGACGTGGAATGCGCGTCTCGAACGAACGCATCCTTGGCACACCTGACTATTTGGCGCCAGAGCTGCTGCTGAAACAGGGCCATGGACCTGCTGTCGACTGGTGGGCACTAGGTGTGTGCTTTTACGAATTCATGACTGGCATACCGCCCTTCAACGATGAAACGCCTCAGAAAGTTTTTGACAACATTCTCAATAAGAGTAAGTAATACTAGATTCACTTTAGGTACTATTATAATTGCTAATTCTCTGCAGACATTGAATGGCCTGAAGGTGATGAGGCTTTATCGGCTGATGCAATGGAGGCTGTGGAGCTAATGTTGACCATGGAGCCCGCGGAGCGCCCAGCTGCCAGAGAGGTACAGCAGATGCGTCTTTTTGTTGGCATCGATTGGGAGAACATTGGGCATATGGAGCCACCGTTTGTGCCTACGCCGGACAATCCAACCGATACCGGATATTTTGAGGCACGCAATAATATGCAGCATCTGCAGCTATCCAACTTTGCGCTGGATGATTAGAGAATAGTTAACCCGTACGTCTAGTTTTATAAGTTAAGTGTTATTTATATACATTGTGTAGCAATTTATACTTGTCAGTTTTATTTTTATATATATATATATTTTTTATTGTTATCTCCGTTAGATCAATATTTAAGCTCATACTAGTTTATCTGAATTGTATTCAATTTTTAAACTTTCGAAATATCACACCATCGTTGTAAACTATCATGTATAACGCTCGATTTCGGGTTTGTTACGGTAACTAAGGCTCAACAAATAGCTTCAAGTAGGCACGCTAGTAACTGATTAAACAAGTTTTGTCTTCAAGATGTAAGCATTAAAGTTAACCACGTTTATAATTCATATGTTTTTGCTTGCAGTTTCCAAAATAGCAAAGAAGAAAATTATCACTTTATTCATTGTTGTTGATGTGTGTGTATATATATATATATATATAAATGTGTATGTATGAATATATAATTCGTAGAAAAATAACACAATTGGCTGCCACAAATATAACTATGTTGCTTTTAGCTTGTAATCGCAATCCCACACCTCCGGAATGGTCGTTAGATAGCTTTCCTCATAAAACACATCGATTAGACGGCATATCAAATGGGGAACAGAACGCAGATCGGGCATAAGCTGCTCTTTCAGAATGCTTATGGCCCTGACGATTAGCGGCTTAACGTCCACAAACTTTTTATTGGCCAACAGCATGGCCAGTTCCCGCATGGCACTCTCGTACTCTTCGCAAGGCAGCCGCACCTCACGGCTAGCCGGAAAGAGAGAATAGATTATGCACGCCAGACACCGTGTCAGCACTTTGCGCCTGCAATACAAAATTATTTTTTGTAAAATATTTATGGGCTTAAAGGTAGTTATTATATACTTGTTAGTAATGTTCTCAGATTTTAGGCCAATCACGCCCAGCAGTCCATCGCTCCAGCCCTCAGCTTTGGTGGAGGCTATCTGCAACTGGCGGGCGAGCATGTAGAGCGGTTTCTTAATATGCTCCGTGTCCTGAAGTAGCTTACAGCCACGTGATATGATCAGACCCCAGACAAGCGCCATGCGCGGTTCGGTCTGCGGATTGGTCTTCAGATTTTCCAGCAATTGCGTCAGATCCTGCAGAAAGGTAACCTTTTCGCCAACCGTTTCGATCTCCTCCAGTTTATAGAGTACAAAAATGTGCAATGAAAAGAAATAACCACCGCGCATGACGGGCATCAACTCTAGCTTTGGCAGCGACATTTGCAGTGCCTCGAAAAGGCCCTGCCAGCTGGGTGAATGCCAGGCGGCTCGCTCTGTCGATCTGCGAAAATAGCACTCAATGCTGGACTCCAGAAGAGTGTAGATACAAGAAATATATGTATTTAGATGGCCAATGGCAGGTAGTGCCGCGCACATGACTGGATTAGCAGGAGGACATTGATGTTGCCAGCGCACCAGAGTTTGAATGTGCAGGCTAAAAATACGCCACATTAGTTCGGTTTATGAATTAATTTAAATTGTTTAGCAACTTACTTCGATACCTCCTCGCTTTGCGTTTGCGTGGGTGCCACAAGCTCAAGCATAAGGTTGAGTGCTTCGCGACGTTGCTCTTCCGGCGTTCGTTGCTCACTGCACCCGCTGATGGCTACGTCAATGGAATCCAAGAGCTTTTCAAAAGCAGCGGCAAAGGCACGTTCACCCTCCTTAGTGGCCAATAGCTTCTTGTGCTTGATCGCACAGGCACGCTGCATACTGACCATTGAGCGTGTGTATAGCATGCGCTTGGCCGTTGCCTGCACTAGAGTACCCTGTACGTCGCTCTCTGGCAACATTGCGCAGGCCACGTGAATAAGTCTAAAAAAAAAGAAGTTTGAATAAAATCAAGAAATAACTTCATAGGGTTACTTACTCTAGGACGGCACGGTCAGCGTAATTTGTTTCGGCGGGCAGCTTCAGAGCAATGGCCGGGTCAACGTGAGACACGAACCACTTTAGCAATTGTTCCAGTTCACTGTATTCGACAAGATGCCAGGGCTGGTTAATAGCGTTCTCGAGTATCTTGCTTGTATTGGGATGCATGTGAATGTTCGGCTCGAGTGCCATCTTGATAAAGATGCCAAAGAGATGTGAGAGGAGAGTCAACGGCTGTGACGTTTTCGAAAACCAGGTGTTCCAATCGATCCTTATAAATATGTGACCTAGCATAGCATGCGACTCTGGTATGAAGCGCTGCAAGCTATCATAGAGGAGTTCGATATGCTGGGCGGGCGGCAGGAAGCGCTCCCAGGGCAGCTGTGACAGACCCTCGTGTATCGGCGCTAAAACGTGGCCAGCCACGTTCAGCTGCGCAAAGTGGTTCACATACCAAGCGAACATGTGCTCCAAAATCTTGCTTGAGGCGGGCAGATACTGCACCACCTGTAAACCATTACATATAAAAGATCTGATCATTGGCTTGCTGGTGTCCACATGCGGTTCACTCCAAGGAAGCAGGATCTTGCCCTGATCAGGGTTAAGCTGACGTATCCAGTGTGCTGCTGAGCCTGCCGCCTGCTCGGTTTGCTCAGTGTATGGGATTAGCCAGGGTGCATAGGTCTCCACAATGGAGCCAAATACAATGTCGCTAACTGAAAGAATCGAATTAAATTGATTCACAAAAATTTCTTGAGTCACTCACTTTGATCGGCCAACAATTCCTGATAGCTGCAAATGGCAGACGCTAGCACGACGTGTCCAAAACAGGTGAACCACATGACCAGCGGCTTGCAATACTCCTTGTGCTTGGGATAGAGTCCATAGAGACCATGATGAAGTCGCTCCTTTTGAAAGTGGCGCGCAAACAGCAAAAGCGTTTCCGTAGCTGCTTTCAGCGTAAACAGTTTTTGGCGACGGGCAAAGTCAGACGCCAATTCGTGCAGTTGCACCTCCAAGCTGTTCAATGTCAGAGAAGAGCTTGCGGGCGACAAGAGTGCATTCAGCAGATCAAGCAGCACCAGCGGCATCAGCTTTTGATCTGAAATGCGATCGAGAACTAGCTGCATGACTTCACCGTAATGCTGCGGAAAATCGTACGTAAATATGTGAACCAGTTGCCGGCGGAATTGATCTTGCAAAAGGCTACTGTGCGGCTGTGACCAAGACTCCAAACCTTGCAGCACCAGCAACAGCAGCCGATTAATTTCGCTCAGTTTTGGCTGATATGCCTCCAGCCAGCTGAGCAGATCAAACTTGGACAGCAGTACGAATAGAATCTTAGTATCGCAGCGTTTTAGATGCGAGTCGATGAGAAATTCATACATATCCAAAAAATGTTGGGCATCAGTGCGACAGGGCACAAAGACACCGGCCAGCAGCTCCACAAGATCACCTCGCCGCAGTGCCAAACGTAACACATCCAATCCCTGATCTGCCTGCTCGGCTTGAATGAAAATCTGTTAAAAGAAAAGTGAAAATCATCTTAATTGATTTGCCTCATGTGTTTTTTGAACACTTACGCCTAGGTCTTGCAGCACTTGAGAGTAGAATTTGTTTGTGGGTTCAAACTTCATTGTTATATCGTTCATGTTGTCTACAACATGATAGAAGAAGTTAATGCCAATAGATGTAACATATTTGTTAGACTTGGCCTGCTCGTACAGCAGATGCTGTATACAGCCACCCAGCTCTTCGATGGCCTGAGCAAAGCCATCCACATTTAATGCCAGCATCTCGTCTACTATCTTATCATGACGTTCTCGGTTTTGTTCCTGCTTCCTTGCTATCTGCACGTTACGACTTATATGTTCCGGCACCAGCTGGATCTCAGCCGGACGCATACACTTCCGATTGAATAATAAAGATTCACATTCCTTGCTACGCACTTCATTGTATGGCACCATCTGATACAATGCTGGCACGCGTTCCAGATAGTTTAGGTTTAATGAATTCAGCTCCGACGTATTGTAATGGAATTTGCTTTAATTAAAAGAAAGGGTATGAATAAAAAAAAAGGAGTTGGGATATCCATATCGAACTATCATATATAAATGTAGACTTCTCTCTACAATTATATCCCTTATATCATTCATTTTTCATACAATATAAACTAAAATTTCTCAATTTGCTTACTTAGCTGTACTGTTGAGTGTTTGTATGCGACGCTTTAGCTCGGACAGAGTATTGCCGTCGATTGGACGCTTCTCAATTTGTTCCGGACGACTGTGGTTAGGTGGTGGAAGGCGTTTATCATAGGTTGTCAGATGCATTTTGAGACGTTGGGCTGGTGGCAATCTTGGCTTCGGCTTCAGCGGAGTGCGCAACGCCTTGTGGAGTTGCACCCGATAGATCTTTGCCGACCATTTCTCCGCCTGATGACGTTGCTCTTTGCGGAGATCACTGGCGCTTAGAAACTCTGTCCAGTGAGCGACCGCAGAGTGACCGCTAAGCAGCTCACGAAGCTTCTCGTTGTTGTATTGTGCTGGTAGCTGACAGGCATCGCTGGCTAATTTATTAATCTGTGTATCCTCTAACCATAGGGCGCAGCTCTGCATTAATTTGGTACAGCTGCGATACATGTGCGCAGCTGCATCATCCTCGGCACGCTTGGTGGCAATGGCAGCGTAATATACTTCGGCGGATTTTAGTTGCGTCTTGATCGACTTCATCAGTGAAACGTTGTGCTCATAAAACTTTTCGGCCACACCACAGTTTTGATTCATATTCTGGCTAACGTATTCATCGGGCAGCCGCCACAGATAGAGCTCAAAGAATTTCTGACAGACAATTGGAAAGAGGGCATGTCTGATGTCCATGCTAACCAAGAGCTGCGCGTATTTGTAGATCACCAGATGCTGCACGGGAAAGATGGTAGTCTTGCTGAGGGATAGAGTTTTCTTAAGGGCCGCCTCCACTGTTTGCGTGGATAGCTGCCGTAAGAGTTCTGGCCAAAGGCGAGTATCCTGCAGCCTGAACTCAATCTCTAATAGTACAAGATTTAACCAGCAGGTCTGTGGTAAAATCATGGGTATGCGCAAATTAGTTTGCCCTCCAAAAAGTGATTTCAGTGCTGAGGATTTTGATGGCAATTTCCAGTCGGTGCAGTCCTAGAAGAAGGTGGGTTAACTCCCATAAAATCTATCGAATGGAATTTATTCAAATACCTTGTAGTAGTTATAAAAGAACTCGACGGTCTGCACACGACAATCGGCAAATTGGTATGCGATGCGCAACATCTTATCTAGGAGGTATAGAACGTGTGGATTTTGTGCCCAGCCAGGTAATGCAGTAAAGCAATTGAGCCAAATATTAATAAGATTCAGAGGCGAACAGAGGCCATAGCTAAAAAGCAAAAATATACATAATATATCAATTAGTTCGAAGTTATCAATTTACCGCTTACCTTGTATAAGACACAATCTGGTGATGCAGCATATTATCCAACAATTCGAGAATGGGACCAATGGAATTGGCATAAACCATATCTTTGGCCAGCTTTAGGTAAGTTCTGTCCGCATTGAGCAGCGTTATCATCAGTTTCTGGAAACTATAATTACAAACGTGTGTTAGTAGAGTTTTAGTCCGTTGTCTTTCTTCCATACCTTTCGCAATTCGCTAGCGTCTCGGGTGTTTCGAGGAACAGCGGCACAATCAGCTCGATACTGCGTATGACAGCTGCATGGCGATGATCGTTAAGCAGCTGTTGGAGCAGCTCAAAGCCATGCTGGCATATAACTGGAATTGAGTGACCATGTAAGCTCACCAAAACGCCAACATATAATGCCAGCGGACGTTGCTCGGTGACGCCCTGCCAAATCATATCCAAACGCTCCAAGTCCGGCACAAACAGCAGCGGCTCCGTGGGATGCTGCAACGTGCGCTTAACAGATTCAACACTCTGATCCATTAGGTGCAGACGCAACATGGAGATCATACGCCAGCACCAGTTAATAAACTGCTCTCGACTGGATTGGTTCGAGTCGATCAGCGAGGAAACCTGCCGTACGCTCTCCGAGATGCTGGAGGCACCAATTACCTCCGGTGCATGCTTCGTTATAGCTTCAGCTACGAGACAAGCCATGCGTACATGAATATTGTGGGGCAAATAAAGGCGTCCCTCGTCATCAAAGCCCCAGTTGAGATGGCCAATGATCAGACGCGCCAATTGGTTTTCGGCTGCTTGGTAGTCAAAGTGCAGCAGCCAGTTGGACAGTAGCTCAAAGCTATCCATGTTTGGGTGCCAGTTCTCTAACGGTAGAGCTTTAAATAGATATGCTGTTTGATCGATCTCAGCAAAGCGCGTCTTCAGCTGCAGCAACACGCAATCCAATAGCTCCTCATAAGCAAGAGTAATATTTACTAGCATATCTCGTGCGGCTTTGTAGCAGAACTCGCGTGTAGCTTGATGAATAAAGCCAATCTGTGGGTGTTTACGAGTGTGATGTAATAGAAGAAGAGTAACAAGGAGTTTTGATAACCTACTTGAAATATGGTCAAACAAATGATACGTATTATCGGCCAGTCTTTCGTGCGGTCACGTGCATTGGCCATCTCGAAGAAGGCTTGCAACAGATAGTACATATCCTCGGCGGAAACATCTGCATTAGCTACATCGAATTTGCTCCAGAAATCCGTCTGAAATATTGACTCCGGATCAGCGGACAGTTGGGTAGTCAAATCGCTGGGAAAGCCAACATTGAGGTAGTAAAATAAATGCCAAATAATATCCGCATGAAGCGTAGTATAAGGCAACGTGGAGAAGTATTGCCAGGTGCCCAAATTGCGTGAGCGATATATGTAGCTGCAGGCGCGTATAAGTAATGCCTGCATTTCCAGCTCGATGCGTTCACATAGTTCTTGGGGCTTAGCCAGATTGTTGGTCCTGTAAATGGAAAAGAGCTCATGTATGCATAAGAATATCAACAGTCAGATCAACTTACAGGAAGAGC
The DNA here is from genome assembly GCA_035045945.1 of Drosophila anceps. NCBI lineage: Eukaryota > Metazoa > Arthropoda > Insecta > Diptera > Drosophilidae > Drosophila > Drosophila anceps. Next base: position 14,011,899 of record JAWNON010000225.1, read on the forward strand.
TCATGGTAATCGGAAGCGTATTGCAGCGAGTGGCGAATCAAGCGTCCCAAACGCTTGGCCAGCTGCTTATAGCGCTCATTGTTATATGTCAGCATGCCCTCGCCCAGTGTCTCCACTAGTTGAGCAAAAAAGGCCACCACAGTGAGCATCTGCTGAGGCGTTATCATATCTGGCTCAATGATATAGTCATCTAGGAATTTCTCGATGCACAAAGCAGAGCTGCAAAGCAAGTGAAGTAGGTGTTAAGCTTTTGTATATAGGAGGTATGAGTCAGTGTAGAGCATACGTGAAGAGCTTATCAAAAGGCAACTGATTGAGCAGGGCTATTAGATCGGCCTCCTTGAGGCCAACACATTCGCCCGTTGGTGTGAGTGTGTCTTCGCCATCCGAGTCCACCACTGTCCACCGCTCAACGTCACCAGTTGCCTGCGAGAGATCCCTCTGTGCCTGCACCTGGCACTTAAGATAATCGTTGCGCTTTTTAATGGGTAGCAAAAGGATTTGCAGCACCACAATGCAATGATTGATTTCTGGAGAATTTAGTGGTAGAGGCAGTTCACTGGGCTGCGTGCCCTTCGATTTTGGAATTGCCTGTATCATGCCTGGTAGCTGTAAGAATTCCGCTGCCCAGGCGCCAACACCGTTGGGACAACGCAAAATATTGAAGAGCAAAAACCAATGATCCTCCTTGGTGGCCAGAAGCAATTGCAGGGCAATCAGCTTGCGCAGCCAAAGCTTAAGATCCGCATCGAAGTTCTAAATGGAGTTAATAGAACATTTGAGCTTATGGAATATTCGCACTGTGGTAAATAATTACCGCATTTGGGCTGGGTCGTCGTGCAAAGTTAAAGAGTATGCAAATCCCACGTCGTAGCTGGGCTACACACTGCAGAGCAGTTGTATCCAATTGGTTGTGCAAAACAATAGATGCCTGGTCATCGATATGGGGATACGTAATCAGCTCGTTGATAATCTGATCGATTTTCACTTTAGTTAGCTTCGCTGTAATTAGATTGGTGGTGTACGTATGGCAGACCAGATCGTAGAGCACTGACAATGCCGCCGTGGCAGACTCCAACTTAATGGGATCAACTTTGATGCGACTGCAAAGGCAAAAGAAATTAGTATTTGGATTGGCTGATTGCTTTTCGCTTACTCGTAGGTTACGCTTTCCCGGACAACGTTTCCGTCACCACAGCTGGCGCTAAAAGTGCGCGTCACTGGCTCACGTATCCAGACCAGCTGTTGCGTATCGACACAATCCTTGCGCTTGTCTTTGATGTCATGCAGATTAGATGAGAGCTTGCCTTGCAGATCGTAATACTCCTGCAGTGCAACATGGAGCGGATCTGTTTCATTCGATTCGAGCAGTGTGTTCATTAGAAACTCCAATTCGAATTGCTTGACCAGTTCCAAATCGCTGCATTGATAGATTTGCTTTAGCTGCTCGCTGGTAAACGGTTTCAGATGGCTGCTGGCCAGCGCAAAGCCAGGCGACCGCACCACTCGCTCCTTATAAACAATCTGCGTCTTCTGCTCCTCGATGAGCGCATTGCTAATGCGTATCGGCTGCAGATTGGGATATTGCACCAATGGAGCACTGATCACAGGTGCGATGGGCGCACATGGAGCACTTGGCGTTGGTTCCGGTTCCTCCTCTATTACATCCGAGTCTTGGGTATTTGTTGTCGTTGCTGTTATCGCTATCTCATTGGGCACTGTATCACTTGATATGCAACAGTCGTGACTAATAATGTCTTCGGCTTTGCTGTTGCTGCTGCTGGCCAATGCAGCCACACGCTCAAATTCCTCCAGTAGCGACGAATTTTGTAGCTGCCTTTGTTCGTGGACAATACTTGTTGATAACTCACTAGTCTCTTCTTCTTCTTCTTCTTCCTTTGATTGTGTGCGATCGTGGATTGCCCTTTGATTTTTAGTTTTCTACAATTTATTCTTAAATACATAGTATATTGTTTTTATTTAAATTGCTGCATATATACATACGGTTTTTTTTGGCTTTGCTAAAGTAGCCATTTTTATTAATAAAGAATTATGTACGTATGTATTTGCTCAACTTGCTCTGACCAAGAACTTTTGCGCGTTTTGCATTTCGTTGCGCCTCTAACATTAAAACCCCCTACAACTTGCTGATTGTTATTGTCAGAGATGTGCACTTTTATTATTTAGCTAAGATTTCAGAGTAAAAGAATATGCGCATTATATCAACTTCAGACAATGTGTGACATTGTGACAGCGCTCAAGTTGCATTTGTATTGCATATTTAATATAAACTATGCAGTTCATTTTGAATATTCTTGAAAATATAAGCCCTTAAACCAATGAACTTAGCTTTTATCGAGCTAAAAAGCTTATGTCAACACTGTTGCTAAACAGCTGTTGTTGCAACAGCTATCGATAAGCAGCTGGTTTCGTGTTTTCGATGGGCAGCACCGTAAGTCTGGCAGCATTGTTACCACGTAAATTTTGACGAAATAGTTTAAAATTTAATGTAACGGTTACTTTGTGCTAAACTAACCAGCCAGATAAAAACTAATAAAAAAAATTTATTAAATTGATATTTATTAATTTGCAATTGATTTTTATTTAAATACAGTTTTTTATTTAATTTTATTTCAGTAGTATTCATCTAAGTTTAAAATTCTTTTATTTGCACTTGCTTACACAAAAATAAGTACATAGACATAAATTGGTTTTCTACTTTACGCATCTATGGAATATCTCTCAAAGATATTTCAGATGCGTAAATGTATACTCTTGTACAATGATCACAGCATCTTTATCGACATTCTACACAGAAGGTGCATGAGTAATTCCCCTCATTAATTAGTCTGCACGATGGCTTAACTTATATATTATAGACTAAGAATATAGACTATGTTTTCGTTTATATATACGAGTATATATATATATATATATATATATATATATATATATATATATATATATATATATATATATATATATATATATATATATATATATATATATATATATATATATATATATATATATATATATATATATATATATATATATGTGTGTATTTACGGAGGGTTTCAGTAAATCTCAGAACGTCGATTTTGAGCCAAGCTGCCGATAGACACCCGTCTCGCCCGAAGGTACTGTATCAAGCTGCATTCTGCTCACATCGCAGATAGAATTGCGACGTTCCTCATTGGAAGGAGAGTTGGTAAAAACGACAGATATGGGATTCGTTTTATCTTTTCCATGTAACTCGTTGGCATCGAAAGCGTGATTGACTTTTTCCTCTTTGCAGTTGGTTGTCGCCGAGGAGTTGCTGCTGCTGCGTCTATTCAGACCAGATTCCTCCTCGTGCTTAATGTAGTAGGGCTTGGGCACATTGAGACGCTCGTAACAGCGGAAGATAATCGGGTGCAGCAGCTTGGCATCGTATTCATCATCCGAGTGCTGGGTCAGGCAACTGATGAGTGTGCCAATGAGTACCGTCAAGGCAGTTCCAATCAAACTGTAGTACATAAAGCTGATCGAATAGAATGTTTCCATTGCGTTTCTATAAAATAACATAAACATATAAAGAGTAAGTCATATGTATATCTATATATCTATATCTATCTATATACCGCTCATTTGCAATTCTGGGCGTTGGATCTATGAAGGTCTGATTGTAGCCATCGACTGGTGTGTGCTTCAGTAGCCAAGGTAGTTCATCTATTCCGCTGCTGGGCTTACCAATGGACCGTGAAAAGGTCGAGTTGGAACAGCCCTAGAAAATAAGAAAATATTAACATAATTCAGGATTTCTTTTTAAGTGGTAAACGTCTTCTTACCTCCGTGGAAGTGGGCAGCATGGTGGAGGGTTTGTCTATGGTCATGCTACCGCCGATTATCCACAGGACGAAGGCGCATGCAGTTATCATGCCGGCGGATGTGCCCTTCCAGTTGGCCACAGGTACCATCATGGCCAAGATGAAGCAACCGAGCAGTGGGCCCGAGGTGGCCGAGAAGACCAATAGCGAGGACTCGATGACGCCAGAGAGTAGGCCCACTCCGAAGGCAACGCACATGATAATCAAACCACATATAATTGTGACTATTTTTATAATTCTCAATTGTTGCTTGTCGCTGAGTCCCTTGAATTTCGGGAATTGCGATACGAAATCCTCCCAGCAAACGGTGGCAAGAGAGTTAAGATTCGATACCATCATGCTAGAGAAATCTTAACAGATTAGCATATGCATACGGGTTATAGCTTGTCAATCCCATACCAGAGTGCACCGTTGAATAGGGTAGCCATAAAGATACCCACAAAGCCGGGCAAGTAACCAAGTTGATCCTCAACGAAAAAGGGCAAAATCTCATCGGGTTTCTTAATGTAGCCCTCGGCATAGGGATCGCAGCTGATGTATGTGGAATATATGACCATGCCCGAGAGCCAGGAGAGTGCAAAGAAAATAAAAACAATGGGCACATTGCTTAGCATGACCCTAAAAAGAGATGATTTTTAAAATTTACGGCTTAATAGTCGGTTCCGATAGGCACGTATATCGATACGGATAGTATAGCTAGCATACGTGAAAAAATACAACTAGCCATGGTCACACTGACTTTTTCTGCTTTTTAAATTATGAAATAATCGATCTCGATAGACGCGTATATCGATAGTCTTTTCCCATAATAAATACCTATGGCGACACTATTAAATTCTAAAGCTTTTTTTTTTTTTTTTTAAATGTTTACACTAACCTTCGCACCTCCTTTAGCGACTTAAGACTGACATAGCGCTGCATAAAGTTTTGCTGACACCCAATCTGTGAAAGTGACATAAACAACTGTCCCAGCCAGGCGGAGGTGGTATCAACGCGCACGGTTACATCCCCGGTGAAGTTCCAGAAGTTTAATCGGCCTGTAGTAAAAAAAGAATGAGAAAAAAGTATAAGCGGAACTGCGTATTGCTTTGAGCAGTTGCATCGCTTGCAAAATATTTATTTCTGTGACAACTCTTAAAAGAAAAATGCTGTTTGTGTTTGCTTAGTGCACTTACATTGCATAGAATATTTGCATACATATGTATGTGTGTAAACTATATAATATGTATGTATGTATGTAAATTTCTATTACTGGACATGTGCTTCGATTCCCAAAGCGCTTAGCAATTGTTGGAATGACAGCAAACGATTCTAACTGAAGTGACAAACGCGCTGCTCTCACACATTTATCACAGTCGTCACGCATTCACATTCTAAGCTACTGCTGCTGCTCGTGCTGCCGCTCGTGCTGCCGCTGCTTCTGTTTTATATGCCGTTTTTATCATCATCATTTATGTGCATAATGAGCCGACGCAACGTAAAATGGATGCCGTTTTAATAGTCATCATTCGTCAGCATAAATATGAAACTGCCACAGACACACTCATACACGCACACATGCAATGTGACAGGAGACGCTAATAAGCTGCCATGATCAATCGGAGCCGGAGTATCCTAAAAGAAAAACTGATTGCTTACCATTATCGCGGTTCAGCTGGTAAACCTTTTTGGGGCCGCCGCTAGAGATTGTGCCCTGTATGCAGACCGCGACAGTTACCACCAGTATGGTGATAGTCTGAATGACGTCAGCATTGATGGCTGCTTTCAGGCCACCCTAAAAACAAAAACAAGCATGTAGGATATGACAGCTTAGCTAAGCCCTCTCATCTACTTACCATAATGGTGAAGAATATGCAGATGACCGACATGCCCAGTATGGAGGCCCAGTAGGGTATGCCAATGACCGCTGATAGCGCCACGCTGGGCGTATATACAGTGATGCCCAGATTACAGATTTGCCGTACAATGTACGTGGCCGAGGCGAGACAGCGAACGGTGCGACTCTTGAATCTGAAATTGAGCAGCAAAATGGTTTTGCGACAGGTGAGTACACGCTGCTTAACTGGTAGCTGGCTCGATTTACAGCGTTAATTAAGCCACAGAAAACAGCAAACAGCAAATAGCAAACTGGAACAGGAAGTGAAAGTGGATGAAGGATAGGAAGTGGCCCAATGCCTGGCCTCTCATTTATTTACTTTTATTAGCTGCGTTTATTAAAGTTTTAATGGGCTTGCCCTTTTTATGTGCGCGTTCACGTCGCCTTCGCCTTCGCCTTCGCCTTCGCCTTCTCATTTTTGTTTTTTCTTTTTTGCTTTATGATTTACTGCAGCTGTAAAATGAGGGCGCTTACAATAAGTGGGCGTGGCAGCTGGAGCTGCCGCTGCTGCAGCTCAAGTTTCAGCAGTGCCGCAAATTTACGACACGGCCAAAAGAGGCTGAGTCGTTCGTCTAACAACAGAATTGGCGAGTTCGTAACTCGTTTTGATTGTTTTTATAGTTGTGTCGGCTTTTTATGATGCAGCCCCTTAGACGCTGAAGCCAAGGCACATGGTTATAAAAATTTATATATACATATATATATATATGTGTGTGTGTGCATGTGTGCGTGTGGGTGTGTGTTAATTTGATGTAAAATGCGCGACAAGGCGCCAAGTGACCCAAAGAGGTATCCAGTTTCGGCCACCTAATGATCGCTCAGTATGCGCGCGCTTGTGGCACGTGTAATGAACTTGTTGATGTCCCCATTATGACAGCGGCCCCCCAGTGTACACATTTATGGCTGGCCCCATCGGAGCACTTTACTGCACGAACGGATTACAATAGAAGCTATATTATTATTTAAAAAAAATAGGATATGGCTGTAAAATGTTGTACTCTAATCTAAAGATTTGCACTACTGACAACTAAGGCCTAAAACGAGAACTCTAATGCACATCATTGCGTGAGCATTAAAGTCGCTCAAATATGCATTAACCGCGCAGTTCAATAAGCTATATACTTATGTATTTAAATATCTATAAATTTATATACAACTGCGGTCATAAAAATAGTACATGCGACAATTTGAAACGAGTATTAAAACGAACATGTGTATTTTTATTCAAAATGTTTCACAAAATTTTGTTGTCCAACATTTCAGTTGCATTACTTTTTATGACCACAGTTGTATGTAATTTGTTCATTTGTCTCAAAATATTTGAAAACAGAGAGATAAGTATATTAAGTAACATCTTTGTCGGATCATAACACTAATTTCATCCACTATAACATGTCCGACTATTATAAAATTGTTAAATCAAAGAATAAACTGAATATATAGAGGTTCATCAATGAAATGCTTTTAGAACTTCAAAATATCATACAATAAATATAAATAGAAAAAATATTTATATAAATTCTTGTTTTTAGAAAATTTGCACTTTAATCGAGGTTACGTTCGGCTTGTGCGTTTCAAATGAAGTTGAAACTCAATTTGTGTTTGCCTGTAAACGCCTAAAGTGCAGCACTGTCCTGCATAAGAGTCGTTTGCTATAAACCTATAAAAAGCCCATGTAACTTAAGTGTTGAGTGGTGTTTTAAGTGCCATATAAATTCTCAATTGTTGTATAATTTATTAACAAACAAGTGAACAATTTGTCATAAATAACAAGAGTGCTCTAGTGGGCAGTTTTCAAAAAGGAGTTACCTTGAATCCAAGACAAGCAGAGGACTCTCATAGAGCTATACATGCACACACACTCACACACTCACACACACACACACACACACATACACACACTGATTGCTTGCCGTTGCAATGCCTTTTCTTCCACAAGCGTATGAAAGTGTTATTGAATGACTTCGATGTTTATTGTCCAATCTTTATGAATATATCTAAACGATTTTTTCATCTTTAAAAAAATGAGTTTGTTTTTGAATTTTGGGAAAATGTACGAATGTATTCAAAACTGTATATCTCTATATTTTTAGAGAATATATGTAACATTATTTGAAATAATCTTTGGCTGTGGAGAAAGTATATAAAATAAGCTAGGCTATCGTCGGTCAAACAGATATTTAGACAGATGGACATACATATTCAGGCTAAATATACTCGACAGTTGATCCTTATTAAGAATATAAGTGTATTACGGGGTCGGCCAGGCAATCTTATGCCTGTTACAAATATCTTAAGTATTTTGAATTCTCAAACTATTAAAATAGGTAATAAATTATTATTAATTTCAATAATAATGGTATATATATATATATATATATATATATGTATATATGTAAAGTATTTTATATATGTCTATCATTTAAATATTTAAGAGGCCAATTCACATCTTGCTAAGTGCTTTGCCATTTGTGTGTGTGTGCGTGTGTTGAGGCTTAAATAAGCCAATATGACGTGCATATCTAGCATATGGGTCCTAAGTAGCACATCCATACGCACACACGCACACACGCACACACATAGACACACACAGTATGCAGTTGTGATTAAGCCAACTGCATAATCCAGTGTTGGTATGTGCACTCTATGTGGCCATATTGATGGCACATTAAATGATTAATAGCCACACATTTCGTAGTCCATGTTGTCATCGAGCTCAGGCTGATTTGCATGTTGAAGGTGTTTAGAGCGGAACAGGCGTAATCCTGAATGATTGGGTAGCCAGCTGTTCGACTGTAACTCATTTAATTAATCTTTGAAAAGAAAAAATTAAACTCTGCACTTATTTGATTTGCATTGAAGGACGTCAATCAATAAGCAAATAGCAATCGGCACGCCCACAAACCAATTGCCCTGCAGTCCTACGTATTTGCTCGAGCATTAAGCGCGCTTAAGTGCATATTAACCGCGTTTGTTAACTCACTGTTCGCTTCGGCTTAAGCGGCTTACATGCTTGACAACATGTACAGCATGTCGCATACGTTATATTTTAATTATGAAAACGCTGACCCAGATAAAGAACACAGAGAGTATGAGCATGTTAGTGTGCGTGAGTAAAGTTAAGCCGCGTAATGTAAATAGTGTGCTCATTATCATAAAGATATATCCTGAGCATTATGCAAGTGCCACCGCGGCTTTATTAAAAGCCCATTAACTATGGCAATCGAGCGGGCCAATTTGCATGGCGCTAATGATGAGCGTGGAATGATGTGGAAGACGGCGCTAAGACCACAAAAATTGCATGGGCGTGACAATTGCGAAGAAACAGAAATCAAGATACAGATAACGAGATTGAGACAGAGATGAGAGAGCGAGAGAGAGAGGGAGAGAGAGAGAGAGAGAGAGAGAGATGATAGAATGAGAGCATAAGCTATACAAACATTTGTTTGGGCATTTGCACATGGCGTTCATCATGGTTGTCGAATGTGTAACGGAAATTGATAAAGAAATGTTTATTGTAGCAAACATGAAAACACACACAAAGAGACACACACACGCACACATACAGCATATTGTGGGCATCGTTATGCTTATACTATAGTTTTTGGTAGGCGAGCAGGACATCTCGCATCGCTCGCTTGCGGTCAATTTTTGTCTGATATGTCAATTTAATATGATTTATGGGAATTATTGTCTCTCTTTCTCTTTCTCTATCTTTTTCGCTCTTTGTTGTTTTTTTTTTTTGTGTTTAGCCTGTAGCAATTGTTTTTCATTTAGCCTGTTAACATCGTGTTCATCACAATAAGTGCTGTGAATCTATGCCTCTCTCTCGCTCTCTCTCTCTCTTTCTATTTAGTCGATTGCTTCTCTTTCTTCTAGTTGTGTGAGTGATGACCCGAGGCTGCCTGTCTGCCTGTCTGCCTGCCTGCCTGCCTGCCTGCCATCATGTCCGTTGATTGAGCGCTGTTTGGCACAGTGGGACGCTTTTGTTCTATAGAATTTAATTGATTTGCCTGCCAGCTTATATCTATCTGTCTTCTCTCTCTAACTCAAGCAGCCATTTGGTATCTCAAATGGTATTGCAGAAATTCTATTTAAGGCCGCGAACGTCACTTAATAACTTTGAATTAAATGTAAGCGTCGCAAAGTATGCAATAATTGATGCAGCCATGCCAGCGGGCAGGCCAAGCACAATAATGCAACACCCAACCAACAATGGCTGCTCTCTCTCCCTTCTCTCTCTCTCTCTCTCTCTCTCTCTCTCTCTCTCTCTTACACTAACTGAATGCAGTAGCACTCGCTGCGCTGATGACGCTCTTTGTGGTGTATTGCCTATGCAAACCGCTTAAGCCTCGAGTAGCCAGAAGAGCCTGACGCTTTGACAATTCGCTAAAGCCCCGGCGCATCATTTATCATTGCGGGCAGCGGTTACGTCCGTTCGGCCAGCAAGGACAGCAGCATAAATTAGGACGCCAAAATTTAATATGGTCAGTCGGGACGAGTGGAGTATAATGCGGACCTAATCGCGGCTTTGGGTGACTGTGGATTGCTTCTGGTGCGTTGCGTCGAGCTAATTTTATAATCAAAAGCGAATCAGTTGGCAACTAGGGAGCTGTCTTTCTGATTGGATTAAATGCGCCGCATAAATAAACATAATCAGGCGTGTGCTGTGAGTGCGTCGACTAAAAAGCCAAGCCTCACGTTACCTGCTACAACTTTGTTGTCTTTGAATTGCAAATCAGGTCGCCACTTAGTCGCTGACATCGCACCGAAAAATGTCTTTATTTATGCGTGCATGTTGGCCCTCAATTCTGTATTTTTCCGTTTTTTTACTAGTGTCAGCCAGAGCATCCCTTTGATGTTTGACGTGTGCCCGGGCACTCTGGCCGGGCGCTTGTACGTCGTAAATATTCAAACTGAGTTCAAATGCACTTACAAGCGAGCGTACTGCTGCCTGTGTCCCATTCTAAGTGCTAACAAGTGTCGTATTGAACCACGGCCAAAACAAGACTCAAATCAATTTATATACATGTCAGACTCGCCCACCACTCTCGGAGTGTGCGTGTGCGTGTGCGTAGTAATTGTCTTGCATTCAATTGAAGCTCCATTTCCACAATTTTGTCAAATGTTAGCGCGGTCGAGTCAAGAACTTGGCTGTCTTTAAGGGCGCTGTTGGAATTGACCATTGAACTCGAGTCGAGGGCGCAATGGCAATAACGAAAACAAAAGTCGGCTACAAATCTCGGCCAACAAATACTTGTAAGACTCGAACTCAAGACAAGAAGCAAAGGCCATGTGCTGAGTGGCAGATGTCACTTGCGACGGACTGCTGACAAGTCTGCAAATGCGGAGCGTGTGTGAGAGCGTGTCTGTGTGTCTGTGTGTGTGTGGGTGGGTGTGTGTTATTGAGATTCTACCCAGCAGGAACTTTGAGCATATAATAAACCACATAGAATTTCTGGGAGAAGTTTAATACTCAGCTCAGGTATGAAATCTTACAGCTGAAAAAGTATTAATAAGGCTTTAATAAAAATGATTTTTATTTCGTTGGTGAAGAAAGCATTTTTTCCAGCCATACTTAAAAGGCCCATAGAAATGCTATAAATTTTCCTTCTATGGCACCCTAAATAATGCATGAAATTGTAACCAACGAAGAAGACCTTACGTACTCACACGCTAAAATTTCCTGCCGGGTTGTGTTTTTGTTTTTGCAAGTTTTTTTGGCTTTAGACTGACAGACTGACTGGTTGACTGGCTGGCTGGGTGACTGTCAAAGCTGAATGAGCTGCTAGCCTGACAGCAACAACACGCGCTATTTATAAACATTATGACACAAACGAATTGTCATACAATTTGTCAACAGCGAGCACAAGTGTGCCAGCATCGTCTGGGCCTCTTTGAGGATGCTTTGTTTTCTTTTCTCTGTTGTTGTTATTATGAATTCAGTTGGCTTCTGGTTTATTATACCCTAAGCGCTTGAAGGCTTAATCTTTGACTGGATATTTCTAATCCGTATGCCTAACAACAAGTTTTGTTTCGCAGCCAGAACATGCACGAGCTTTCTATAAAGATATAGAAATGTGTAAAATGAAATAAATTAGGAAATTTATTTCATTTTATATATTGTCCTTTCAGTGGAGTTGAAAAAGATGTTTGGCTTTTTTTGCCTTGGCCAGTTGTTTGTAACTTTATAGAAGGGTATTTGTTGCCTCATCAGTTTTGGATGTTTCGTCTTTCCACTTTCATTTGCATTATCATAGTAAGTCGTCAATGTCATTGTCTCTGCTCGGTTCACATGTTTGTCATTGTCTCTGCCTGGTACGCTTTATTTCTTACTTGAGTGCTTAAAGGGAGGACGGCGGCTTTCACAATTTGTAGCGTATTCACTTATGGGTCGAAGCGACTTTGTTCTCGCTCTTTCTTTTCTTGCCAATTTTGATGGAGTTGTATGCATAAACATGTCGCGTAGCGCCAGTTGCGCTGACAAGCGACAATGAGCCTTCAAATTTGTAACAACTTTTTGTTGCCCCGGCAACATCTTGTTTATCAGTCGCAAGTCCTAGCACCCAACTCCCAACTCCCAACTCCCAAACAGCCCATGCACAGCCCTTTTGGGGTTGTCCTGAATGTCATTTGGCTGTCATCAAACTAAATCGCACATGAAATTCACCATGTGTCTCGCATGTCTGCATGGAGAATGGGATTAATCGTAGTCAAACAGAATGCCACTAACCAAGATTGATGGCCCCAATGGTTGGACTGAACTGAAGGCAGCAACTTGACCTATTTCCCTCATATAATTAGCTGAAGCGCTCTGCACAGTATTGCAATTCATTGAAACTAAGAGCAAGTTAAGTTTGCGATAGAATTTGAAAGCGAGTGATGTAACTATTTGCTACATACTCAAAGTTCTCTAACCTTTTTGAACCTTTTCCTTACCTTAAAATTGAAAAAATGGCAAAAAAATTTGGATAGGAAATGGAATTATTTTATATTAAAAATATTAGAAAATTTGCACATATTCTGAATATATGCTCAATGTGAACTAAGTGCTAGGCTTCACTGTATTAGGTATTAATAGCCAATTTGTAAGTTAATCGATACATCTCTAATATCTGGTATTAGTTCGTAAGCTACATTTAAGCAAGTCTCATTTTGATATCAATCATTGGCAGCTTGCGCTACATTTAAATAATTTCTCAATTTCTTACAGATTTCGTGCCTCTTGCCAATTAAATTTGAATCAAATTATGCTGCTGTGTTCAGTTGCCCGCCCGCTTGCCTGAGTTTCGCCTCGAGCTGAGTGCGTAGCGTTTGTCAGTTTTGGCAATTAATTGAATTTTGTTGTCGAAACTGCAAACATTTGATAACAAATTAGTTTACTAATTTCAATCTTAAAAAACAATTAGGCTGCTCGGGCGATAAGGCGAACGGACGTAGCGGCGACAACTTGTGACAGTTACGCGTAGTTGGAAGTTGGCTGTCGGGCGCTGCGAGTCCATGAGTTAGAGTCCTGTCACGGCAAGGACAAATATATAGATTATTTGGCCTGCCTTTGTTTGCACTTTGTTGCCTGGCCATTTGTTTTTGCTGTTCATTTTGTCATTATTGTTGTTTTTGTTTTTTTTTTTTTTTCTTTTTGAAAATGTTATTCATATTTATTTAGCTGAACAACAGCCTGTTCTCGTCCTCGTGCTCGTTTCCAGCCAGGCTGTTCTGTTTAGTCTCATTTTTGGCCGTTCATTAATGAAGAATAAAATCATTTCAAGAGGAGGGTTGCTATAAGGGGCAACCTGCTCTCAGGCATGGGCATGGGCATGGGCATGGGCATGGGCGTGGGCGTGGGCGTGGGTGAAACGCACGACGCATTTATGAAATTAAATTGAATGTTAAAATAACAATTTTCATGTTCTCGCTGTGTGTTAATTAAATGCTGTCGTTTTTCTTATTAGTTATTTCTTTTTTTTTTTTTATTGAGGTACGGGTATGGCACTCACCTGAGATCAATGTACTGATAGACAGATGTGATGCCGAGGTTGAAATAGACGGGCACAAACATGAAGCAGACAATTGGATAGGCACTCATCATGCCGTATATTATCTCCCACATGGCCGAGCCGCGATAGTAGAGTTCACTGGGGTAGCCTGGCAAATAGGAATATATAATAGGTGCCGTTCAAAGTCAAGCTACACTCTCAACTTACCTAACACCGATCGTACGCCGAGTGTGCCACGCGCTATGGATATCATGACAGCCACTAGGGATACGCCGCCTGTGGCAAACACATAATCCGCCTTGCTGCGCTGCTTGCTTTTGCCGAATATGCGCGTCCAGAGTGGTCCCAAGACGGTAAGCGCTATAAATGCCACAAACATGAAGTAATCCCAACCGAGTGTGCTCAGATCCTTGGCCATGTTGCTGCTGTGGAGATAGAAAAACCATAATGCAAAAATCAAATACCAAGTTGGTCAAAATAACTTTTCAGCGCCAGCGAAGGCAGCTATAAAGCGACGGTGGCGGTGGCTACGTGTACGTGTTTGTGCGAGCTGTTGTCAAAACGTTTTCTAGCATAGTTGAACATGTGCATATTAGTCACGCTCGGTGCACATAATGCCAACACCGTCAACGCTGAAACTTTGGCCACATTGTTGCATATCCGCAGGCGCGTGGGTCGCGTGGCCCGCGTGGGCCGCGTCTGCGGTTGCTCCTTCTCGCCCGTCACAAGCTCATGCAACAAGCCAGCCTCCCCAAAAAAAGGACAAGCTCTGCGTGTATGTGTGTGTGTGTAGCGCTGGCGCTGGCGCTGGCGCTGGCGCCAGAGCAAATGAGTTAAAACAATGCAAAATGTGAGCTACAAAATTTATGGACTGTGTCCTTTTGCTTGCACTGCTCGCATTTGTATTCACCATGCCAGCCAGCTAGCCAGCCAGACACTGGTGCCTTACTGTCTTCCCACACCTACACTATGGTCTCTGTATGTGTGTAGGTATGGTCTTATCTACGACAAGTTGGTAGTGGGCCACAAAGTGCGCAGCTTATATGCGATTTGCTTTCCAACTTTGTATTTTTCCACATGTACTCGAAAAAGCTAAAGCCAAAGCCAAAGCCAACTGTTGATCCGCTTGAGCAGAGCATCCAAAATTTTATGGTCTTGCGATTGCTTAGCTCAACTTATATGCTCTAAAAAACGGTTTATAGCTTTGCAGAGTATATTCAAGCTATATCACGGTATGTAGAACGCATTCAAAATTGTTGTACTCTGGATATGCATATGGTGTATGATATTTGTTTTGAAGCATTTTGCTAGTTATACTTTTTACGGATTCTGAATTCTTTTCAGCGATTTGTGATTCGAATATAAATAATATTAGTAACTAACCGCATTGAGTACTTATTGAAGTTTGATTCTAATATATATTTCTATTCTAAGAATGTTCCTATTAGATAAGAATTTTTGCAACGATTAGTGCAAGGCAAGATGTGGTAGCACAATCATCTTATATAACTAAAACCCACTTAGTTTTAGATATTAATGTAAGCCACAGTTTACTGTTAGTGCTTACCGTAATTTACGATATGTCTATGGAGATTTTAAAATAATTTTCTAACAGATACTCGTATGTAGAATATTGTTATATATCCTTCTGTTCGTGTCGTTAAGTCAAGCTAAAATGAGTAAAAGAAAACTTGATGTTTGTTCCGTTGAATATATCATAGAAAATTCTAACATTCTAATTATACTTAATGTGTCATACGATTTATCTAAAGAAATATAACTTAAATTATCTTATATTCGTTTACAGCTACACTGATTCATTATTGCTCAATATCCTTGCATGAGAGAGCATTCTCAAACGTGAACATAAAAGATACTAGTACCAATCCCATGTCTCTCTCTCTATATATCTCTCGCTCTCTCTCTCTCTCTCTCTCTCTCTCTCTCTCTCTCTCTCTCTATATGTATATATGTTAATTGACATCTGTGTTTGATTTGTTGAAATGTTTTAATTTTTGAGTCAATAATTATTATAAAGTATTTGTTTTTGGTTTTTGCGGGAGTTTACATTTGGCTTTAAATTATATTGTTATCAAAGATCAAGTTTGTAAATTGAGCATTTGCACCATGTGTGCTGACGTGCCATATGGGAATTAATGAATCAAAATTGAAATGCATTGTCGGGTTGTAAATATATTGATGGTAGTATCAATTACAATTTCAATAGAAATTTTTATATAAGGGTATTATCACAAATTATTCATACACCCCATTAAACGAGCATCTGGATACAAATTGTAAATTTCATTTATTACCGACTCATTCGATCATTATTATTATCATCAGCATCATTTTGATGTCCAACTAATTGACAGTACGTAACAGCCAGCTGTGTGTATGTGTGTGTGTGTGTGAGTGAGTGTGCGTGTCATTTGCTGTACCTTAAACTTTTATCTGACACTCTGTCTGGCTTTTGTTTTGCCTTTCTGTACAAACTATTAGTCATGTTTTTTCAGGCTTGTTTTCGTTCTTTGTGTTTTTTTTCGTTTGGCTTCTGTTTTTTTGATAATGGAAACTCACATTTAAACTGCACAGCTGCCCAGAGCTGACAGCTGTCCAGTTGGACTGGCTGGGCAGTCAGCTTTTTCTTTGGCCATGTGATAAGCAGAAGCCAACAGGGGCAAACCCACGGCCAAAGGTCGTCCATTGTTTGCCTGAACTTGAGCGCAAAATGTTATTTTCTGCTTTCTGAGCTTAAGCAAATTATCCGTATTGCGAGCGCTTTGTTACCTGCTGCTGTTCCTGGTTTCAGCATTTAATTCCGTTTAGCCAACGCTTTGGGGTCGCATTCGACAGTTGGGAGCAGCAGCTGACACAGAAGGATGGTTTTGCCTCAGCGCCATCAGCAGCAGCGCCAGCATCACACACATTTCCAATAGACAGCAACGACAATTTGCGCACATTTTCATCAAGTATGTAAAACGCTGTCAAAACTAAGCCACACGTATGCATAAGTAAGCAGGAAGCCCCATTTTAGATAGGGTGGTGTTTGACATTTCAAAGTTTCACATGACATATAATAAAAGTGGGGCTCAAGTAGTCTCTGCGAAGGCGATGAACGTGGATATGGAGAGGGTACGTAGATTGCAGCCGGAAAATCTTGGGTGCTCTCATCCCGTTCACCCCGAAAAACACTTGCAGTTAATATTCATGCAGTTTTGGCGCAGCTTGAAAAATTATACGAAGGTTGGCGTCATGTGTGCGCTGAGATGACGAAGGAGTCTTCGATGCCAAGGATCATAAATTATAAAGCAGCTTGTAGCAGCAGTTACGACAGCATCAGCAGCAGCAACAGCAGCAGCAGCAGCAGCAAACAGCGCCAAACCTCTGAGAGTCGTTGACATGTCGTGAATCTTGGCGGGCCATTGTGTGTGCCTGAACCTGACAGCCACAGTGGAAAGTTATTAAAAAAAAACCGATGCTTTGATAAACGAAAGAACTCCAAACATAAGAAAGGAGAGAAGGAGAGAGAGAGAGAGAGAGAGGAAGGGAGTGAGAGTGTGGGCATCGCATAAACAAAAAATTTATGATACTCATGAAATATTCAACATGCGTGACACAAGATCCAAAAATCTGCTTGATAATGCGCCAAAAACTCAAGTCCAATGAAAATATTAAAAACACATTTGCAAAGATGCTACTTAATTTGTTATTGATGGTCGCTCTTAGCCACGCCTCACGTCCGCCTCTGTCTATTTTTATATTTAAATTTTATTATACTCGTACTGCTCGTTTCCATCTCTATCTCGATTCTATTCTTTGCCATTTTGGCCATTTGCCTGGACTGGCTGTTTCCGCCTCCGACTCGGCCACTGACAAATTGAAAATGTAATTTAGTCAAAGTGCAACATTGCGTTGCATACTTTTGCGCGCGGCCGCCACGCCACGCCCACATTCCGCCCTTCAACGCCTCAGCTGTTGGCTACCATCCAAGCAGGCCAAAGGACAGCAGCAGTTGCCGACTCAATATGGCTTAAAGTGCCCGCCATGACGCAGAACGTACGAAAAACTGTGGTCTGCTTTTTTCTTTACCTTTCACCTACGAACGCACACACACACACAGCACAGAGCAAAGAGCAAGAGCTGCATGTTTAATGCATGATTTTGCATTTTTTTTCTTCTACCATGGCCACCAGGCCACAAAAGGTGTGACCCGTTGGACATCATAGTTTGGTCAGTAATCGCCAACAACTTGATCAAATTTAATACCCTGTATTATGCATAAGAAATATAATTTGCTATTCGTGAGCTACGTCTTTCACCTTAATTATGACCAACACATCTAACTTTTATATTATTAGTTTTGGGTGACAGTAAAAGGCTCGTTCCGTATTATATGACTTCTAAGATTAAATCTTATATATTTTTGTCTAAAATATATATATTGAACTTTCATTTTTATAAATAAGTTGAATTGAGTAGTTTAGCATGAAGTAGAGTATATCTCGTAGTCGACTACACTAGCTCGCAAAGCTCACTTATTTGTTATGACTTAAGCCGAGTCATTATGGTAATTGTCTTGTTAGCTTAAGCTGGGGTGTGTCCCAATCGATGGCAAATTGATGTCAGAGCTTGCAAATTAAATGCACTAATGCAAAGATTGGGCTGTCAGGTAACTTCATTTTGATGCCTTGAACTCATTGAGAATGGGCAAAAGCGTAAAATGGGCTTATGTAAATTTATTTAATAGACTGCCGCAGGCAGCTATATACGTGATCTTGCTTATGGTGAGCAGTTCACTCATGCTGTTGGAGTTGAAGAGTTTCCTAACTTACAGTTTAAATTTGCTCGAAATCATGAATAACCTTCTAACTCTTATGAAATGTATAAGAAAAGTAATTTTGAGTCAAAAATTGCTGAGTATAGCGCTATCCCTTGTTGAAGTTAGACGAATGAAAGTAAACGAAAATTAAAAAAAATTAATTGCTGTAACTTATTATTTTTTTTATAGAAAAAAACTTGGTGAGTTTTATCTGTACATATACCCGACTTTATCCTATTATCATACAATTTTCAATTTAAATTTAATGGAATGAAAGGCAAGAAAAAAATTTCAGTTAAAGAAGCTAAAAAGGCAATAATTAAGTTTCGAGCACTTGCAATGAAGGGTAAGTGGGAAATTCAGAAATTCCTGCACTAAAGCGCTTATAGAGCTTACATACACTAGTGAAGCTATAAAGTAAACTTAAGGCACTTGGAAATATTATGAGAAGCCCAAACTAGATTTATGGGGCACTTGCAATGCTGTAGCAACGGCAATAGCAGCAGCACTACCAGCAGCAGCAACAGCTACCCCTTTTGGTAGTCAAATCGGGGAAACAACAATGTTGCCAGCTAGCAATGTATGCATTTCATTACAATGCATAAAACTTTTGACGCTCGCTGCATTTGCCAGTGCGTTCGGCTAATTAGAGTACCCGGCTAATTGGAAGTTGGGCGTCGCGTACGGCGAGCGAACAACTTTTGAGATTGACGCAGAATTTGCCAATCAGAAATGCATGGAATTGTTGCAAAAGTTGCTCATGATAGGTTTTAGCTTACAGCCACAATGTGGGTATAACTTTTGGACCATCAAGTGTTTTAAGTTTTCTTCCACGCACCTCTTCAAGTTAATGTCCTGGCAATCGCGTTTGTCAGTTCACTCGCAAAGCTGTCGCCTTACGTTTGGTGAATGGCCACGCCTCTTGGCACACCCCTTCAAACTGGGTGGAAAGTGCAGTTAAGTCAAGTGGCAGCAAGTTACTTCTGTTTCGTTTGCCGTTGTCGTTTTCTTTTTCCGCTGCTTATACTCTGTACTTACAGAAAATGTGTAAAACGGGGTATCTTCGAGTATATCTAACTTCTTCGTCTCGAAAGTACGGAAAGATCTACCTTCAATTAGTATTTAGATAAGAGCTGCTTAAAGCTCGTGACCTATAGTATAGTTGAAGACAACATTTCATTAATATTTTGTTGTATAAGCTCTGAAAGTTAGTTAAGAATGCAGTTTGTGTGTATCTCTGTATCGAAGATAGTTTGAATGCTTGCCTGAGTATAGTAACTTTTAGTTGATCACTTTTGATTCTTAGTTGTTTTTAGTTATATTTGTGCTGGTGCTTTTTGCAGCGGGAACTTTCATTGGGTTTTTGTTCTTCATTTTTGCCGCACGGCTGCTAAAAGTTGTTAAACACAAAACTTTGCCACTTAATACCAGTTCGGGTAATGAAATACGAGCGTGGCGAACGCTTCCCCGCGTCGCCAGCAAATTGAAGTTGAAGTATGCGGTTCACAAACTTCTGCCAACATGCAACTGTTTCAGCGTTGTGTTTTTCCAATGTTGCTTTTGTTTTTTAAATGATTTCATCGTCTTCGCAATTTTTCCCTCATTGCATTGGACAATTGTTTGTTTGAGTTTTGTTTTTGTCTGTTTTGTTGCGTAGTTTTTGCCCTTAACCGCGCGACCCTTACACATGTTGCCCTTTGAATGCGTTCAGCGGCTTTGGTCAAGTTTTGTTCGATTTCTCTTTGACCACGTCCAGTCGACTTTGTAATGAGAAAAGTCACTGCCGCTGCCATGCCTCAAATGTGGCTTTTGTTTGACTTAATATTCACTTGGCCTCTGCAGCGACCACAAAATCATTTATCAAAGCAGACCAAAAATAAATACTCTTTGCAGTTGTTCTCTAGTTTAATACTCTTCTAATTAGAATACTTAGAAGAATGGGCTTGACAACAGTGATCAGTTGCTAAAGCTATATTCATCTGTATGTTTCAGTTTTATACCAACTTTGTATCTTATTTCAGAGTATTTCAACTTCGCAGTGCCAAATTTTGCCTTTTTTTCTCTGGTCTTGTTGGCTAAAAATGCCAATATTTCAATGTACTGGGGGCTAGAGATGACGTTTCATTCTTCAAAACAACACACACACAAACAGGTTTGGATTGGGAAATTGCTTAGAGCAACCTTCAAATTCCATGCTCTTGATTTCTGTTGCCTTTTTGCTGCAATTTATAATAGCTCGTGCCGCATTTCGTAATTTATTTGCAGTCTGACTTTGAAATAGTGTCACGCGTCCTTCGCAAAAAGTTCTTCGAGCTTGTGAAAAATCTCAACTGTGCTGATTTCTCCAACTGCTGCAGCATGTCACTGGTGCAGTAGCAAAGTTCAGTGGAACAATTAGGCAGCTGCTTCGCTTAAGCAATTTGCGAGAGTCGCGTGGCCGCTGAAAAGTATGCTACAGCAAAGTGAAGCCAGGAAAGCGGCCACATGCTGTTAATTTGATCAACATCGTCCAGGGCTGGCAACACTTCATCATGGCAATTTGGTGGTCAGAGTTTCTTTTTGCAGCTCTTGTAAAGCCCGGCTTTTGTGTTACAGACATGCACAACTAATTTCACGTTGTCGCCACGTTTACGTCCATGTTCCGGATGCCATGCAGCACCACTCGACACCACTGGATGCTACTCGCCTTACACTCTGTCTCCCTTCAATGGCGTCTAGGGGAGTCTTCTCGCTTGCTTTTCCACTGTTACATATATAGAGTTGTTTTTTTTTTTCTGCAGCTGCACTTTTGCTTTAACAAAGTTTTCATTACGCTCGCTATGCAGTGTCCTCTCTTCAACTGGCAAGTGCCCTCCAGGCCATCAGCTCTGAACTGTTCTCCAGTTTTCACCTGCCGTGTCCGACAATGGGCTTGCGTTGTGGTTTTCAGCTTGCGTTTTCTTTGCTCCTCTGCGCGCACATTTCGAAAATAATTAGGTTAGTTAGTCCAGGGCGTTGAGTGGCCAGACTGTGGCACCTACAGTTTTGCATATTAGGCATATTAACGCGTTTAGCGATGCCCTGGACACTTGCAGCACACTCCACACCCACGCGGAAACATTGTTCATTCTTGTTCTAACAATATTATTTGCCACAATAAATGTCAGACACGTAGTCAATTGACCAGAGTAACTTTTTAATTTCCCAACAGACTCGACCAGTGGGGTCAGTGTAGAAATCTGTGTAAACGCGAGTATATCAATGAAGGGACATGTGTTTACTTTTCAAACAAGAGTACCACATCTTTATAGAAGATAATCTATTGCTCATGTATATATATACATATATATGTATATATAAAGTTGACACCCCCGTCTCGCCCAACAGCGAACAGAGTATAAAACTTGAGGAGTTGACAGATTCATTCACTATAGTCTTGGAGCTGGGATGCAGTGTTGCAGATTATGCAAGTATTTTCGATAGACTAACTGGAATTAGACCATTGTCGATAAGCAGTTAATGGCAATGTATATTATTGGGGGTCCACAGCATTCAGTCAACAAAAGTTGTTAAAATTGTGTAACCAAGTATCATACTTTATCAGAACTATTATAAAAAATCATTGTATGCTTCAGTCGGTCCTATAACAGTCTGGTCCTATAACAAATTAATACAATTAAAAAAAATAAAAAAAATCTACATTCATTCTTTATTAATTTTTCTACATGTCTTTGTGTTAGAATGATGTATGTTATTTCTCTAGGTTCTATATGGAATACTTTTTTTTTATATTTTAGCCGCAATAACTTTGTTTATAAGTTCATCAAAAATTTACAATTTAAAGTCTGTTGACAGGTGAGGTAAACTATTTATTTTTAGCGTTACTTTTTCTGGTTTAATAGCTCTTAAAGCCTTTCAGTGTGAAACTAACAAATCGTATTCTTACTGAGCCCGGTTGAGGCTTTGTCGATGGGATATTTGAATATATAATCCTAAGTAGCTGCCCATTGAACTCTATTTAGCTAGTTTTTGCTTCAAGGTTCATTGCCGTGCTAATGACCGTGAATAAAGGCCATTGCCAATGACCGTTTACGTTTGCGTAGTCTCTGTTTCGCTGTTTGGTAATAAATTTGCATTTAAGTGTCCAGCTAGAGGGCTAAGCAAACTATAATTTGTCTTGTATACCATGTGACACAGGGAAAGGACACTAATCATCGTTTAGAAAGCTGCCACTTGACACCCAGTGCCACCCACCAGCCGACCAATGCTGTCTCAGTATTTGTAGCTCTGCTGGCTAATTGAACTAATGAAATGTTTTTCTACTCTTACAGCTCTTGAGCGTACAGACACGTTTGTCCAGCAGACTCTTGTTCTCATTCTATTTATCTCTCTCTCTCTCTCTCTCTCTCTCTCTCTCTCTCTCTCTCTCTCTCTTCCTGTCTCTGTGTGTGTGTGTGTGTGTCAGCTTAAATTAAAAACCTTCTTTGGGCTCTTTTGTTTGTAGATAGAGTCAGCAGTTGGTAATAAATTATGCTTGCTACATGTTGTCACCAAGGAATTGCTTTAAATGGATATTTATGCTTGAAACTCCACCTGTCTAGAACAGGTGCGTGCTGTAAGAGCTCTTGTCAAAATTGACATTTACTTTATGCTTTAGTTTATTGCATATTTGAAGTGTATTACTTTGATGTCTCTCAAGGGCTACATTAGAGATTTGTCAACGATATTTGTTGGGCAATGAATAATGTTTTTGAAAATCTTGTTAATTATGCATACAAATTGTTGCTCAGATTCAATGGATGAAACATGCTTACATGTAATTCCTTAGCTCGAAAATAAGTTTTTATAATTATCATTAAAATTTTAGTATTAATATTACTTGTCTTCTCTCTTATGTCTCTCATTTAGAGAAGGGTATTAAACCTTCTTCTTCATGTCGCCAATTTGAGTTTTTTTTTCGTTTTGGATTGTCAGCGTTTCGTTTAGCGGCTGTCAATAGTCGCTAGCAATTTGCTTTGATACATTTTTGCAATTAGGCTGTCAGTTAACGGTTGCCTGTGACTAGCCATTAGATTTTCAATTAACTTTGATAGTGCACTCAACGTGGCCAACGGAAGGAAGAAGCTTCTCAGCACAAGTTATTAAAACTTTAATTCACTTGACTTGATAAAAAAAATTAGTTGGTTCAACGTTTTTCGTGTCATCTGCTGATGCTGATGCTGCTGTTGCTATTGCTGCTGCTGCTGCTGCTTCTGCTGCTGGCCAATATGCAGATCATCCCACTGACCCACCCACTGGCAGATAGAAGACAACATTTTCTATGCAGCTACACGACAGGTAAAAATGGCTAGTCAGCCATGTGGCAGGGTAAGTGAGTGTGCCCTTTTTGGCTGCATGTGGCAGCTGCACAAATTGTTTGCTGCCAGCAAAAACTTTGCAGGCAACAAAGTAATTTATTTAATTCTTGTCGACATTTTTTCCGTTGTTGCTACTGAAATTGGCAACATTTGCCCGGCAGCAGTTGTCACGGAGCCCCACGCAACATTGTTGTAGATTTCATTTGAATTTATGCTAAATTGTCAGTTTAAAAATGCGTGTTATCCTTCTGGACGGGCTGTCGCCGTCGCCGCCCTTGTTGTTATTGTTTGAGTGGTTGGGCGGTTGATGGGGGGGCGTGTTTAAGGCTCAATTTTGCCTGTTGTTGTCGGGACTGGAGCTCTGAATTATAATTTCAAATGATTGTACCAATTATTTGCGTACAATCAGCTGTAATTAGCATATTTAATTATACTCATTTCGCATAAATATGCATGAGACTCAAATTTCATTTAACAGTTGGCAAAGTGTTGACAACTTGAGGACCAACAATTAAGTCAACTCTAAAACTGCGACTAATGACAAACTTTATAAAATTAACCTAAGGCAGAAGCTTCGCTCATTCAATTGATTGATTGAGGTAAAATGGAAAATAAATCAAAGTATAACGAGCTGCAATTACAAATATGACTCGAACAATAACACTGACAGCAAACACAGAAACACTATCAACTATCAATGCGATTCATTTCATCTATGTGTGTGTGTGTGTTCCACCTGCTAAATTGATGGCAAAAAGTGTGCAATTAGCCATATGCACTTCACTTCAGTGCTACTACCTGTGACAGTTGAAATCTTCATTCAACTTATGCATCAGCCAGCAATGTGTAAATATGATAACTCATGAATATACCCTGTATATATTTAAGTTAGCTTGGCATTTGTTAAGGCACCTCTGCTTGCCCCTTTGATCTACGAGACTTTGAAGAAGGCCTTTGAAAATAGGGAGTGGCAATAAAACAGATTTAGGAAATCATATAAATAAAGTTTAGTCACTGTTTTCGCTTAGCAAATCATTTTAGCTTGTGTTAGCAAACAGTGATAGCCTTCGAAACAGCAGAAAGATCTTCTGTTATCTATGCATAGACTAGCAATCAATCAGTCATAATTATTTGAATTTAAGTACTTATACACAAAGAAATCGCGCTGACTCGTCGTTTCTGCGTCTGCAGGGTATACTATAATTGAAATAACTCATACTATGCATTTGACACTTGACAGGTGAGACATTCGTGTGTGTCAGTTGCACAAGTTTATGTACGCTTCCCGTTCAATTTATAATTAAAGGTAATTAGTTGCCTACGGTAATGAGGTCTCACTTGACAACGGAATGCAACAGTTGCCGGCAAGTGTAGCACTCAATGGCTGCCCGTAGCAAATTAGCAAACTCAAGTGCAGCGTGCAGCGTGCAGCGCTCAAATGCTTAAATTAATTTCCTTTCAACTTAGGATAGCTTGAAAGTAGGCAACGTTCATTCACACGCACGCACGCACGCCCTGTGTAAAGTTATCAAGTGTAATTTGCGTTTCGCTTAAGACAGCAGCAAAATTCAAGCAACTTGTCATAATCAGAAGATTATGTTGCAACAGCTACAGCAGAGGCACAAGCACAAGCACAGCAGCATCAACAACAACAAACTCACTTAATAACTTGGCAAAGCGTAACAGCAATTACACGACAACGCACAGCAACAACAGCAGCAAAGTTTGACAACACCAGCTTGTGCAGCAGCAAGAACAACAACAATAACAACAAAGTCACTTTGTGTTTATGCTAAAAATGTTGCACGTCTTGATTGACAGCAACAGCAACAACAATAGCAACAGCAAGAAGCAACAGCAGCAACTACGCTGGACTCTTCACTGTGTGTGTGTGTGTGTGCCTTCTTAGAGCGGAAGCAAGTTGTTGCTGTTTTAGCTGAGGTCCCATTTCGGTCACATCATTTATAAGCCAAGTGGGCGTTGTTTGACATTGTTGGCTGCACTTATTGTTGCTGTTGTTGTCCTTTGCCATAACTCGAAGTCGGCCCGCATACGTAACGAACTCAAATGAAGTTGCCAGCAAGTAAGCTAATTTGCATAGACTTCAGATTGTCGTCGTTGTCGTAATTGTTGTTCGCTCATTAAGACGCTCGACTGTCAAAGCGGGAAAACTCCAAATTTAATAACGTCATGACCGAATTATCAGAATAAGGCCGAAAAAAATAACACTTGCACTAACAAACTGTTTTTTTTTTGTGTCGGTGATTTACCCAAAATATTTTCCATTCTTCTGCAAAGACATCATTGCTTTCCTATTTGTTGACAACGCAACGATTGCTCAAGTGCTACTAACAGCTGAAATTGAGTGTGGAATATTCTTGCTAAATTTCGTTTGCTGCCCATATTTAATAAGTTTCTTGGTCTATGCGTGACAGCATGTGATATCTTAGAAATCGAGTGTATCCAGCTGTGCAAGCACACAACATTGTAAACTAAATTATTGTTAACAACTCAATGAAGTCTTGAGAGTTCCTGAAATGCGCTTCTGAGTCATTCCTTTGAGTTAGTTAATTAATTTTTTTGCTCACATTTAATTGTATTTAGTTAGCTTAGCTGATATGATTGAACATGAGCTAAATATATGATGCTTTGCTGGCAGAAGTGAAGCTGATTTTTGAGTATCAGTAAGTTAACTGGAAAAGCAGAAAAGCTTTCCACAGTAAAAACTTATATTCCTTTGCTTCTTCGACATTCTTAATTCTATTGCAGTTTACAATATTTATTTTTAATATCTATGAAATAGATATCTTAAATATTCAATTAAATGTATGACACATTGAAGTACATTCATAAATGTAACGCAAGGACTGAGAGACTGGTTTGTTTAGGAATTTACTGACCTTACTGCCATTAGCTGAGATACGTTTACATTGCTTTTTCTAATTGTTATACATTTCGTGACAAAATCAATAAGAAAAATATGCTCTCATACACAGTATATGTCTAGTTAAAGTACATATCTCAGAAATATTACGATAACTCATGCTTTTCGTGTGAACGAGAAATGAATCACAAAAAAATATAAAATTGAGTTTTAGCTACTGCTGCAAGTGCGTCATGTAGAACAGCATAAGTTAATACCAGCTGTGCAAATAGGCTAACCACATGATATTAATCGGGGACTATATCAATCAATAAGAATATTATACAATAACTTTTTCATACGTATAAAGGCACTCACGTGATAAAGACTTATTTGTTGTATCTGGTAAGCTTTTGATTTATATTTTAACGCACAGGAAACACGACTTTACGGTCCCAAAGCCAAAATTGAATGTCGCTGGCGGAATCTCAGTTCCGTATTTATAAGACGCTAGGGCTTTATGACGTCGGGCGACTAACATGATTTACATTGAAAATATTTTCATAAAATCTGTGTGCTACTCAGACCTAGAGTCAATTTCAGCAGGTGTTTTTCTCGTGAATGTGGTTTATTGCTCACTGAGCCCTTTATAATTATGCATTAGACTGAAATTTAGGTGGAATCTTACCAGACAACTGGCAAATGTTTGTCCATCTATGAAATCATAAAAAGTACAACAAAATATTATCTCGTTTCACATGCATGTAACCGAACTACGTCAGGCAAGCTCTCAGGCTGATAAGACGATACATTGAATCTTAAATTTTTTTGAGTTAGTTAGCCTCGAGTGCAACGGAAGTGCTTTCACAGCTGTGTGGCGTTATCACACATTATTTCAGACATATCCAAATGGTTGGGTCATTAATCTGCAATGAGTAATGTGTTGTTGCAGCAGTCCCAGTGGAAATCTGGTTGACTGTGATTTGGACCATTTCACACACATCCGTCATTCGACAAGCGGCTTTGTTCCGTGAGCTGCAGCTAGAAATGTTTGTTCAATGGATTGCTCCAAATTCTAAATTTTTGGATTTGCCACTAGGAAAGTATAATTTATGATGTACACTCGCTTTCAGCGCGAAAATAATGAACCATAATTTCATTTGAAACAAAAGTTGCTACCAACAAATATCAACTACATAATTTCAAGTATTACGCTCTCTGCTTTCTTTCATTCATATTTTCTGGCAGAGCACTTCATAAATTTTCATTAGGCAAAAGCTTGTATATAAGCCAACTTGTTGTTGTTGTTGTTGGGTTCTGCTTAAGCAGCCTAAGCCGAACTTCATTGTTGTACCACATCGAATTTATGGAGCAACTCGAGAGTCGGGCCAAAGTTTTAAATTTATTAAAATTTACTTTACGCTAAAAGGTTTTTACGCTTGCAGTTTTTGGCTCCTTGCTATGTTAGGCTGTAAGCAAACAAGTGCATATTCTGCACCTGTTGCAAAAGCAAAAAGTAGATAAACAAGAAAACATTAGAAAATACCAAATATCCGACGTTTAATAATAAGCTTATCTGATTATTTAGTAAAGAGTTTAAAAATTTCATAATTCAAGAACAAATTAAATTTATTTTTTTTTTGGAGTTTATTTGATATAAAGTAATTAGTGGAAGATTAAATTTGTTGTTCATAAAACAACAACATTAAAAACATCATCTGTGCAATTGTTCTTTTTTTCATATTAAATTGGAAAATTGTATAATCTAATTTTTTTTTGTTTAACTTTTCAAGTCTTTATAATCCTGTAGGTCTTTATAATCCTGTATTTTCATATTATTTTTAAAAGTTTTTAGATATTTTTTCTCTGTTGGAATCTGTATTAGATTCACTCATCCATCTGAACAATTGCGGCCATCAAGATTTTGATTTCCGTCAAGCTTAGCGGCCAAATGCTTTACTGTGCAACCTTTGAATACTTTTGAAGCCTTATAATAAACGAGTCTGATTTATCGGTATTTAATAATGAAAACTTAGGTTTGACTACGTATGTAAAATGAAAGTGGAAAACATTTTTATCTAAAAATTATTTGCTGCACATAGTTCTCTCAATGTTTTTATTGTACTTTTCTTATGTAGTTGCAAATTGATAATGCCGCAATTCTGAAAAGTCCAACAAAAGGCAGCAGCTATCATATGACATGTTTATAACAAAATGCTAAAATTTAACATTGTGTCTGTTGCCTTCAATTTGGCAGATTAGAGCTTTAGCGCCAATTAGAGTTACGTAAAGCTAAGCTAATTTGTTTTCTTTCATTCGTTGACTTGAGAAGTTGTCAAAAACTGATCTATGCTAACATAAGCAATATCTTTTGCCTTGTAATAAACACTTTTGCCTGAGATAATACTGCGGAATTCCGCATCCATAAAATTTTAAATACAACTGAGATATTTCACAGCTTTTTTAATTACACAAAAAAGAAAAAAACAAATGTTTTGACTGCAGAAAAAAAGAAAACGAAAAACGTTTGAAAAGATAAGCGCACGCAAGCAGTTGTAAGTATTTCAGTGAAATATTTACATATTTGCTAACTTAGTTATCTTGGCCACGTTTATTGTTTCTGTTAACTTTTTCAAATTCTTATTTAACTTACTTATTTAAAAATATTATCGTATTTGGCTAACAATATTTGATATTAATTGATATTGATATTGATGTTTTTCTTATCTACGGAAAGCTAAATATGCCTCAAGTCTTTACTTTTTAGTGTTTGATAGAATAAATATTATTGCGAATATAGTAATCGATAAGTAGAATAATTAATGATAGTTGAAGGATGTAAGAATCATTGTATAAAGCTTTTATAAAGAGACAGACAGGACTATAGATATAATTTTTGTGTATTAAATTTATTCAAGATTTAGTTAGGCAGATTCCTGTTTCATAAAATCAAAGAATAGAAAGAAACTAAAAGCCTATTTAAAAATATTTAAGTATATATTTATATAAAACAAAAGGTCAGACAAAAGTTAATTTTTGTATAAAATTTAGATCGTTTCATAATTTATATTAAATGTTTTAAAAATGTATTATTCTTGCAAATTTTGTATCGTTTTACGTTTCTATTGTTTTGTCTCGTTATCATACACACATCACACATCATAGAAATGCACATTTGTTTATTTGCGAAAATATAATGAATTAAATATGTGTGATTTAATATTAACTCCACAAATAAAATACTTTTTATAAATCGTTTTTAATATCTTTGAATTGACTAACAATGGTTAACGCTTTGTGTTTTCGAACTATTTGCTTGGCACTTAAATATGCTGAATATCAAAGCGTAATTACAAATTCATAAGCCTGCAAAAATATACAAAAACTTTAATTTTTTTTCATTTTTATACTCTTTCAAGAAGTGACAAGGAGGAATATTGGTTTTGTGCAATATCGAGCTGCTATAAAATCTGGAAAATGTTAAGATTATATATCAAACGGCTTACTGTTGAGTTGACTCTAGAACATTGACCTCACGTCTTGTTTATATACAGAATTTGGAAGCTTGGAAAATTAAAAAAAAAATAAATAACTAGCTCAGTCAGTTGTAGAACTATAATCCGCACAATATGTAGACGTCTTACTGTTGATTTCCATTTAATCATATCAACAATTTTGTTCTCTGAACGAGTATTTTGAGTTCGGTTACGCCCAATTTCAACGTAGAGCCTGGGTGGCTTATGTTGTTCTGCTTCGCAGCGCATAAGTGTTGACAGGGCAGCATGAAAGGGGAAGGATTGAGCAGGACAAAAATTATATATATATATATATATATATATATATATATATATATATATATATATATATATATATATATATATATATATATATATATATATATATATATATATATATATATATATATAATGCATAAAACCACACAAATCAATTTGCAATTGCGCTTTCTCAATGTGCACATTGAAAATGTTTTTATAATAGTTTCGATGCGGTTTCTATTTATTTGCCATGTAACAACAACAACAACAGCAACAACAACTACAGAAATAACTTTTTGCCCTGCCGTTTTGGCCATCATTGTTCGTTGGCTAACAAGAGCAGAAAAAAAAACTTTTCATAACATTTGCTTTAGATGTTCGCTGTTTGTTTGTTGTTTTGATTGGAATGTTCAATAAATATGCGTAATGCTGCTATAAATATGCATATAAACGAAATCGGCAGAAAGGCTTCAGCGAAATGTGATTGACTAGATGGTATCCTGGGCTCTGAAATATACTGAATTCAAGCCCCAAGTCCCAAATATATGTTCACAATAAATTCATATTGAGAAGGCTATTTAGGTATTTTTAAATACATTTTTCATTTGATAGCTGCACTGATGCTGCAAGGCTGTAGTTAAAAATTGCATTTCAACCTTACTACCAATAAGAGGATTTGAAAATTTCTAATGCTTGAACAATAAGAGGATTTTAAAATCTCAAATGCTTGAACACGTTGGTCGTCAGAACATTTCATTCATTCGATCATACACTGAAATAGACGGTAAGAAGATTTTCATGGCAGACAGATTCGCTGGACGTGCATGGACGTGCTACAAAGGAGGTCTTAAATCGTTAAGGAATACTCAATTATGTATATGGGTAAGTTGCCAATAAATTGTATTGTGGAGAGAAATACAAACTGACAAAAAATTTAGCTATTTATATGTCGGAATCGAGAGCGTAAAACTAATAGCAGGTGTTCTAGCTAAAAATAACATGAGCTATTCTTAGATTTAATTAGTTAGTTAGTCAATAGCTCTAAAAGGCCTTAAGCTAAATTATTCAACAAGCGCCTTTATAATAAAAGCTGAGTGCTTGATTTTATCAACTAATTAAGCTAAAATTTGAGGACTATCAGTTAAGGGGCGCCATGGGGGCCTAAGCCACGAAATTAGTTTGACAGCTAATGCTGATGATGAAGTAAAGAAAGTTAAACTTAATTTAAAGTACTAAATGTTAGAAAATTTATTATTTAAGTCAGAAAGTGAAAAGAGTCTAGAGTCTATTGAGATAAGTGCGAATTATGTTGGGAAACATTTTAAGTTTGGACAGTTGTTGTTGTTAAGATTATATTGGCTACGTTCATGGGGAGCATCACAAATCAGAGAAATGAGACAACAAATTTGACAACTGAAGAGTTTCGCCGAACATTGAAAATAATATATTTTGCCAACGTTTATCACTCGTTCACAAATTGAAACGATCATATTGGTTTTGTCCACTGTCCGTCTTCATGTCCATTTAATGTGCAACTCTTCTAGTTATTGAATACAATTCGATACTTCAAGTGAATACTCGTAGATAAAGTGTTAAGATTGTTTACGGAAACTGGCGAACCTGGAATGCTGTTATACCTTGAGAGAGGGACTCAAAATAGAAATATGAATTCGTATAGATATTACAAATGCAATGCATAGGTTTCACACCACGCCCTTTACTGTATGGCAAATTGAATTTTAAAGTCGGATCATTAAGTTATGCAGCTCGATCATTGTTGATCTATTTTGCTGATACTCTATCAGGTTCACAATTTTAAGAAATTTTCAGCTCTTTTTAAAATGTGAACAAGTATTCGGCAGTCGGTTGTGCCTGATTTATTTGTTTCCATTATACATTTGATTTTATTATTATTGTTTTTTTCTTTGATTGGAATACCAAATGCCTGGCATACACAGCGCATCACGTTCCCCATGCATATTTAACATGTGTTGTTGCAATGCTGTTAAATTTTTTACATTCACACTTTAAATTTCGTTTCGCTTCAGATTGGAGAATAAAACTGCGTATTCGAATCAAGAGGATGTTAAATAATTTTAGCAGCAGGAATGCATATTTTCATATAAATATTATGCAGCCCCTCCGGCTTCTGCCAGCTCTTTGGTATGGAATGTACATAAAAAAAAAAAAAAAAAAATAAAAACTACAAACTATCTCATTTGTTATTTACATTTGGCTAATTGTGCAAAATGTAGTGAGTTCTGTAAACACGTCCTATGTGCTTAACAATTTTGTTTACCCTTTTATTTGAAGCGTACGCAAATTCATTTGCCATTTAAATAAAATCGTTTTGGCAAACGTTTTATGCGAATTTAAATGCAGTCAACCAATTAAACTGAATATGCTCTACTCATTAAAAGGGAGAGAAAAACTCAAGTGGGCGTTAAGAGCAGGCAAGTGGAGCGCAAGTTGGGCCGGGCGTTAAGAGATTTATGAAATGCCATTAAAAAATTAACACATGATTCTGTTAGCTACGCGTCTGCAGCTTAATAGCACCAGTGGCGGCTCGCTGTGATCTGTGTCGCTAAGCTTGACTGTCACTTACCTTTAATTAAGTCATTTATGCTAATTTTCTGCAATGCCGTTAATTAAATTTTAGCTGCTCGTGGCCGTGGTGCCGAGGCATCAGCATTATCTACAGCGTCGCCTCTTGTAGATGACTAATGGGATGGATGCTGCTGTGTGTCATGCCTTTATAGTGTCCCTTATTTATAGATGAATTGCATTGTTGTTGCTATTATCATTTGCAGCTGCTTAATTGGCCACATACAAGTCAATTCAATCAGACAAAAGTCCCCCAAAGTGAATTCAATCGAACTGAAGAAAGCTAATACTTGCTCTTAATGATTGTCCATTTCTCATGCACTTGGTTCACCACCAAGATTATATAATTTTTCAGCAGAAAGCGAAATTCACAATTTCAAAGCTTAATCGAAATTCTTGACAAATGAATGCTTGTATAAATATGTTTGTTTGTGTCAAAGATTGCATTTCATATTTAATTAACTTTACGCTTCGAGCTAGCAAATAAACTGTGAAGAGCTTTGCCTGTGAGTTGAGCTTATTTAATCGATGCCAAACCAATTACATTCTGATAACAGCCACGCTTAATATTAATTGATAAATCAACTTTATTTGTATGTAACAGGCGTGTGCTCATATAATAAATTAGCTATTTATTTAAAATGCACTTCATTTGATATATATTTTGAAAATGAATTTACACTAATCAAGAACTACAAATAAAATGAGAGAATGATGGCTGTTTCAAGGTCTTCCGCTCACACGTCTGTCATTCAATATAAAAAAACCCTCAACAACAACAACCACAACAGAAACAGAAACACCAATTACAACAACAATAAACAATTGTCTATTTTTGTTAAGTGACTTTATCTTGTCAGTCATCGGGCGTCTGCGTGTTTTTCCGTGTAAAATGTCGCACTCGCCATTGAAAAAATATTTGTACATTGTATTTTGCAGATAAAACAAAAACAACAACAACATGTGTATATATCGTAACAAATGTAAAAATGTCACGTGAATCGCTAAAAGCAATTTTTCTCAGCTAACTTTTCATTATTGCTTGCACAATTTTCGATTATACGCCATTAAAATTGAATGTTTTGTGAGCGCTGATCAAACATTTTTACATTTAAGAAAACAAATTTTTTAATGTAAAAATTATGAGAATTCAACTAATTTTTTTGTTTTCGTTTTTGGAGACTTGACAAAAACCCCAATTAGTCGTCAGTTCACACAGCTCAAAAAGCGTAGATTAATATGGGGTTGTTATCAAGAAATTTCTTGGAATTTAATAAATTTAATTGATTCAATTATTAAAAGGTGTCAAACAATTTGGTTTGTTTGGTTTGTGCTCACCATAAATAAAAAAAAAAACAATAATTAATTATACAAATTGCCTGACACTGTTTACATGATGAAACAAGAACCATATATTAAATAAATGTTAATTTATTTTAATATTTCATGACGCAATTATTGATTCCCATTTTCATCGATGCAAAATAAATATGAAATTATATTTAATTGAAAACCTCTTTTACAATGCGTTTTTAGCTTGATGTGGTTAATAATGGGCAGACATACTTTTATTATAAAATATATACAGGCTTCAATTTATTGTAGCAGAGGTTCGGTGCCAACTGTCCGATCTTACTGAATGAAGTCAAAAGATGAAAAACATTAACGTGATGTATGTGTCTATCTTAGTGTACTATCTAACGGAAGAACTGGTAGTTAATATCCAAAAAGTGTGCATACTTAAGATGCTTTCAAATACCGAAGTTGGACACATTGGTGAACTGCTTAAAAAAATAAAGTGAAAAATAATTTCATCTATGCTTGATAGGAGACGACCAACATATAGTAAATTTTCTATTTCGCTCTCAAACTGACAGATAGATAAGAGACATACCAGGGTTAGTCGATTACGCTATTGATCCTCATAAAGGAGTTCCAAAGTTTATGGGTTCGTTCATGTCATCTTCTGCTCATTCCACAAATTTAAACAAAAACAATTTCCATTTTCAATGCCTTCATATCGAAAAAGTTTAAGTCTTTAAGATAAAGTAAGACACAAAGTTTTTTTTTTTAATATACTTTTTCAATAAATTGAAACATAAAGAAATCTAGTATTTCGGTGATATCAGCAATATTTATATATTGCTCATGTAGGGATTTCAAATTGAACAGATTTCCTTTATTAACAAATTGAATTTTCATGTTTGCTTGTTATTTGGCATGTTGGACAGCGGACTTGTGTATGTGCGTACGTGAGGAGCTGTCAAAATTCCATGAGCAGGCCAAAGGCATTTCAACAGCGAACCACTTATAGTGGCCGACCGAGCCAGTGCAACTGGTGCCATTGCCATTGCCATTGGTAGTGCGCAATGTTACACCAATCACCACGAACTCGAACTGAACCTCAGGCATTGTCGAGGCTAACGAAGTGAGGGCTGAGCAGCCAGCACACCCACAGTGGTCGTCAATATTGCCCAATGTTGCAATGACTTTAATTTAACCATGCAGAAGGGCAATTGTTAAGGTATTAGAGTAATTGGGACAGACAGGCAAAAAGTTAGAATCTATTTAATATTCTCATTTATGCTACAAGTGCTGACTGAATTGGCCCACTGTGCGTGCGGATTGGTGCATTTGCCGCGGTTAAATTGCACTTGAATGATTTTTATTGTGACAAGCGCATGCTGTTCAGCAAATTAAATGCCTCAGCCGCAATAATAATAACAACAACAACTGCAACAATAATAATAACAAGAACTGTGTGCTACCATTCGCCGCACTGACAAGCAATTAAATGCGTGTTGCAAATGTGGCCAAGAGCATCAGTGGCAGAAGCAGTAGCAGCAGCAGCAGCAGCAGCAGCAGCAGCAGCAACAGTAGCAGCAAAAAAATTGGTAATTGCTGTTGGGTTTTATTGCAGCTCAAGCTGGAAGCACATCCCGCTGTGTGTCAAACCCCCTTGCCAATTGACATGGCACAATATGAAATTGTAATTTGCCGTTCGTTATTAATTATTTTATTTTTAATGACTCCATATTGAAAGATACAACCGATAAATGTGCTGTACAGCGCAATTTATTGTTCTATTTAAAGTGTATTCGGTTTTGAGCCAAAAGAATCAATTTATGGCATACATATTCCATTTCTTGTGCATTCATATTGCCCATAATAGGTTGAATTTGTGGCCGAGCTAACTCTCTTTGATGGTTTATGCAAAGCATTTTTGCTGCATTAACAATAAAAAATTCATGAAACTTTCATGGTTAATCCTGTGAAGTATTTATTTAGTTTGACATTGAATTATGTGTTAAGCCAAGTAATTTAATCGGCGCGCTTATAAAAATTACAAAAGTCATTTAACGCATGGCACGGATTACGGTCACATTAAGAATGTAATTAATTTAAATGCATTATAAATGCAAAAGTGCCACAAAGAAAATAAATAACAACGCAACTGAAAACTATCATTGGCATTTAAAGTGAAAATTACAAAAAAAAATAAAAAAAAACTCTATATAGCATATAAATAATAAAAGAGCAACAACAACTACAATGGCAACCGCACTGCGAGTGAAATTCATTTTCGCCACCTTTCCCATGGGGCAGACACACTCACACACACACGCACACAAAGGGGCAGGAAGTGGGTGTGCCCCTTTGCTGTCGCTGCCAGCTGATTATTTATTTTCAGTTTTTATTTTATTTTTATTTTTTTTTTTCATTTATATGTATATTGTGTATGTGTGTTTGTGTGTTTGCTATGCCTACTGCCAGGCCAAGTTCTGCCTGGCTGCCAAGCAGCCAGCCAAGGGCCAACAAGACCAGCGCCGAGATTGACATAAATAAAACGGGCAACTGTACTGCATGCCGCACTGTGGGGCTGTGTGCCTTGGCGAAGGAGCATGAAAACGATTTTAATCCAGTCTGCAAAATTGCAAGACTGAACAGTTTTAACACACCGACAGCTTTAATGCCTCTTCAGTTTTATTTGCTAACAAATAATGAAAGTTCCTAAGAAGAAAATGTGATTTCTAGCTAAGCAAAAAAATCAATACCATTCATGACCATTGCATAGCAATAAAAAAGAATTTTGAGAACAAGTTCTAAAAGAACTAACAATAAAATTATTACTAATATTAGTTGAGTTGCCTTCATAAAGTTTCCAGAATATGATTTTTAATAAACTTGAATTTATATATTTTGAAAGTATTCCACGTTTTATATACACAACAAAATATACTTTATAATCTTTTGTTCTATTTATATATTTCAATTTTGTCGGGCTACCTTAAGTGTTACATATGTCTACTCAAAGTTGACTGCACTCACTTATTGCTTAGGGTATACTAAATAATATTTTCTTGGCCGGCCAAAGGGCAGACAGGGCTCTGCGTTGTAAGCCGTTGTGGTGGTTAAAAGCAAAACGAAATCCGAGAATGAAATTTATCTGCTGCGATTTACGGTCCGCATACACAGAGAGTCAGTGTAGGGAGTGGCATTCTCGTTGAGTTCATAAATAGCAATGTTGCATGCAACATGCACTCGACTCAGACCGCACACTTGAGTCTCAGTTCGACTCGTCTCGACTCAACTCGGCGCAGGCTCTAATTTTTATGAGAATGTTGCGTGCTGTGCATGCTACAAGGCGTTGCCGTCATGTTGACGACAACGCCGCACTCAACAGCAGGACTTTCGACTTGATGGCATTATGCAGGCGCGCTCTACAGAGAGTTAAGGGGCAAACTACTTTATCAAAATACAAAATGCAAAATGCAAACACCCAACATAGACCGTGCATAGTGCACATACGCCACGTGCGCTGCTTTTCAAAATTAGCTCTTTTACAAAAATGTCGACTGCAGCCTGCAAACGCGCCGAACAATAGCTGGTAACAAGTAATAAGCATAATTTCAGCTGACAGACCTTGGGAATACCCTGTTGGCAAATATATATGTATATATAAAGAAGCTGCAAGCCTTAAACATGCTCGACTATACAGTTTTTGGCTTGAATCAAGTCTCACCTTAAGAACAGTTTCATTAATTTGTTTTCTCATATATCCCAGATTAGCTTTAAGCAATAACTAATATAGCTTTTATGCTGAGAACTTTTCAATCCATACCCCAAAGGAATGCCTTTAAAGTAATGCACCAGAGGGTTGCAGCAGTTGGGAAAAAAATATAGTAAGAAAACTGTGGAAAAAACCCACAACCGGCCTTTGTTGTTGTGTGTTACTAACAAGCAATTCAATTAGTTGCCGGCAGCAATAACAGCAACAACAGTTACTGCAATCATCTGCCTAGTCGCATAAAGCACAGCCAATGCGAGTCTGATAACTAGGCGAGGCATTTTTGGGTGGCAAAGTTTTGTACAAAGCTATCGACTGTGCAGCTTGTTGTTGGTGTTGCAGTTGCTGTATTTGCAATTGATGTTCAGGCGCACTCTAAGCAACTAGACGAAGTAAGGAAGCGCCTGCTAAAAAGGAAGCCAGCAAGGCGGACAGCAGTAGCACAGCGGCACTGTCCCAGTTGCTTGTTTGATTTGGCTGGCTGCTTGGCTTGCTGGATCGTTGGCTTGTTGGTTGGCTGCTTGGCTGGTTGGCGTGTTGGCCAACAAATTGCAGCCACAAGAAACTGTTTTTTGGCTTCCGACTTGTTTGGCAGTCCTTGCTTGCTAGCAGCCTTCATTGATTACTTTGTTATGGATTTCGTACGGCTGATTTGGTTTCAACAATTCCTAAGCTACCCTCTGCCAATTTCTTTAGATTACAACAACAACAGCAACAGCCAGAACAGTCTCTGATTGCGGCAATCATGAAATAGCGCAAAAGTTTGTGCAGCTTTATATATTCAATATACACGCTCAATATATAGACCTCAATGCGGAGCATTGTAAAGGATATGCAAGCGTATTGAATCGCAATAGTTGCATCAATTTACGAATAATACATAATGTCAGCAACAAATTTAGCTCTTCTGCCCGCCCGCCCAAACCACTCCAACATATTAGAGTATGTGTGTGTGTGTGTGTGTGTGTGTGTATGTGTACATAATTCAGGCGAATAAAACGCAATTAAAATGCAAACCAGGCGGCGCTTTATGATTAGAGAACGCGCTACAATTTTATTCACGTTTCTGACTTGGGCCACAGCAGGCAAAAACCAA
This sequence comes from Drosophila anceps, assembly GCA_035045945.1. Lineage (NCBI taxonomy): Eukaryota > Metazoa > Arthropoda > Insecta > Diptera > Drosophilidae > Drosophila > Drosophila anceps. The sequence goes on from JAWNON010000225.1 coordinate 14,051,206, forward strand.
CAAAAACAAAAACTTAACTAACAGCTGGGGGACTGCCAAGTGGCGCATGGAATAATTCAGCAAGCAGACAACAACAATAAATAATCATCTTTTGAGTGCACTTGAAAAAAAAAAAACACTTGAACTTGCTAACTGCAATTTTCAATAATTAAATTATTTTAATTAGATACATTTTTTATTTAATTATTTTTCGTATAAGTTTCTGAAATGCATGAAAAACGCCCAAAAAAAATATCATAAAATAAAAGTAATTTTTTGCCAAGGTTCCATCAACGTTTTTTTTTTCAGATCAATTAAAGAAATTATGCATATATTTTATGTCTAATTAGTATTGTTTCTTAATTGTTTGTTATAATTTTTTTATATTTTTTTTTTTTCAGTGCAAACATGTAGCACTCAAAGATGCAGCTAGACTGGGCCAGCACTTAAGTGAAATGGCTGTAGCTCAACTTTGGCCAAATGCAGTTGAAATGACAGGTAACAGCGGACAACAGACAACAGCAGAGGATGTGGCTTCAACGTCTCTGTTGGCTGTTAGCTGTTAGCTGTTAGCTGTTGGCTGTTGTCTGCTGTCATCGTATTTATCACTGCTGTCTGCAAGCCACAGGTAACTGGCAGGTAGGGCCGTAGGGGCGTGTTCTGGTCAGAACCTGCCGCAGGTCAGGTGAGCAAGGTGCGAGTGGTTTTTTAATTTGTGACTCGTTGGCGATGCTTAATGCTGTTGTTGCAGCACATAAAGTTAAGCTGGGTAAATTGCAAAAAACCTTTTTTTTCATGTTGAAGTGAGTGTGTGTGTGTGTGTGTGTGCATGTGGTTAGCAGTTCAATGCCCGCTAATGCAAATACAGTGCAAATCCAATTCTTTTTATTTTTATTATTGAATTTCATTGATAATTGCTGGCGACATGCATGTTGCATGTTGCATGTTTGTTGCTGCCTATTGTACAGTTGTTTGGCTGTTTGTTTGTTCGATTCTAATTCGATTTATGTTTGCATGTCTGCACCGAAAGCGCTTCGCTATTTGTCAAAATCGATTCGAATTTCAATTTGGGTCATATGCAATCAATCCGGCCATCGTCAGCTCAGCGAACTACTTTGAGCAGTCATTGAACTTTGCAATATTTTGGCGATTTGCTATCGATTAGTCAGAAAATGGCTGAGCTTGAGTATCAGACGACGCACGACACGTTTGCACTAATGAATTTTTTGAAACTAGTTTTTTTATTTATCTTTTTTTTTATGACATTTCTTTTCGCATCATGTGGCAAATAATCAATCAACACAATCATTAAAACTTCCAATTAACTGGTTATTTTTGTGTATTCAAATTTTATGGAAATTATATAAAAAAAAATGATATCCTTGGCACACTGAATACCAAATATCCAGGTAAACATGGAAGCTGGAGCTGTTTTTATAAGAAATACTTAAAACATTTAGCACAAAAGGGCTCACAATTGTTGTTATATTTTATTTGAAGAGCAAATCTTTTTACACTGCTCTTTGATATAGTCTGTACAGGAGTCTTAATTCGCAAGTCAATGATAGTGTGATCTGTATCAGTCCAATAGTCAGTGCCTGCATATCGCCTGCCTGCTTTAGAAGGCATACCTAGGTCTATATCGACGCAGCTGTTTGATCAGACATAGAGTATATGTATATTATCAAAGACATAGCTAACCTTGTACTATAATATCTCGTTAATTATACCCCTTATGCAGTGCTTAAATTTGTTTATATCTTACAATGATACAGCATTTAACTTAATATTAAAAGTCGTTTACTTTTTTCTGACTACTCGCTCATAGTTGATTAGAGCAGGCAATAAACACAAACTGGAAGTGATATTAAAAACAACAGCAAAATGCTTGACCAATATGCCGCGGCAGTTATCCAAGGTGCTAATGCTGCTCAAATGCTTTTGACATATATTTGACAAGCCGGACGCCGGGCGAGTCAAGAAATTGACAACAAAAACAAAATGTTTGTCACGCGAGCAACTCGAACTCGTGTCGGTGCCACACTTCTTTTTGTATTTGAAGTGCCATGCAAATTGAGTACTTAGCAAATTGTTGTAATTAAAAATGGCAAAAAAAAAACGTGCACGCAATATCGCGAGGTACGCAAAATGCGCGCGTTTTACTAGCAGTTTTTTGCCTTTCTGCTAAAAAGTTGCAAAAAATATGTGAATGAATTGCAATTGTTCGTGTAGGCTTATTACATATTATCACTTTGTAATGACTATCTGTTAAATACATATCAATTCGATATTCAATTTGAAACGAGTTGCATATTATTATTAAGTTTAATGACTACTTATTAAAGTAGAATAAATTGAAACTTTTGTAGAACTGAATTCTATAATATTTTAATAACTCTTGACAAGCTGGCAAACATGCTACAAAATAATTCAAGTCAATGATTAATTTTCCGACAGCAAAAAACAGGAATTGAAACAGGTGATATATATGTAGCCTTATTGGCCAAGGCTTAATGTTTAATATTTAAATGCTTAAATAACATTTTGCTGAACAAATATTTGTTTGTCGTCAACAGCTTGACTGATTTCATGCATATTTAAAATTATTTAATTTATATTATATACCTGCTATCAATTAAAAAAATGAAGATGCATTTACACTTTTTGCTGCTAGTACGTTGGATTTAATACTCGCTCACGTAGTAAAAATAGTATATTGATTTTGCGCAATACCCGCACTGCTGTCCGTGTGGATGGACATCCGCAACTGAGCTCAATAAATTATCTGGTATTGAGGCTAGAGATTTGAAATTTGATAGACGAAGTACAAATACATAAAATTGCGTGAAATATTATATATATTACAATTTGTCACGTCCGGATCTAATACCAAAGATAGTGCTTGAGTCAATTATTTACGTAAAAAATATGTTGAAATTTAAAACAAAATCAGAAGTTGCTTTGCAGCAAAGTACGAAGTATTGCAAACTAAACAGAACAAACAAATTAAATAAAATTGAAAATCATTGTCATTATAAGCATTTACAAATTTCACATGACTTACAGCAAAGCTTTGGTGTTTGCTGTTAAATAGCTGTGGCTGTGATACATTAAATGTATAATTTATATCAAATATATATATAATTCGTAAGCCTGTTTAAAAAGAGGGTATTTAAAAGCCACTCTGTGGTTAATTTATAAAATGCCACAAAATGAATATCATTATATTACGCACTGTATGCATTCAATTGAAAGCTCATAAATATTTATATTTAATGAATGCCGATGTGTGTGTGTGTGTGTGTGTGTGTGTGTGTGTGTGTGTGTGTGTGTGTGTGTGTGTGTGTACTTGGCTTGGCTGTTGCATTTATGCTGTGGTCGCCTGCTGTGGTGGCTCCTTCTGTGGCAATTGCTGTCATATTTATGAAATGGTTAATCCTGGTTTGACAACATGACAGCCTGACAGTAGCTGGGGCGAGCGCGCGCATTTAATTGGTCAATGTCAGTTAGTTTGACATCGAGGCATTATAGTTAATGCGGCTCATTAAATGATGTTTGTATTAGGTTTAACTCAAAATGCGACCTTGACATTGCAAGAGAAATTGAATTCAATTCGTTGCAAACAATACAGCGAGCGATTGCATTAAATTGGTGCAGACCAAAGCTGAGAAGCATCTGCTTCTAACCTGTCACCGACCGAGCCATACTCTATCATGGGAAATTAATCAATGGAGAATCGTTCTTGAGAATAGCTTCCATATTTGATTCTAGTTATAGAATTTTGAATTATAGGCCACTTTATCTGCACTAAGCCAATATTCCCTTTTTAGCTTTGTGACACGAGTATGAAAAATGGTTTAAATGTAGATTTATGCAAATGGGTCGCTAGCATCCTGTCACCCCTCAGTCGCTGCACAGACTCAGTCGCATCTCGGCATGCGCTCGCTACTCATCGTTTTCTATCAGCTATGTTCTAACCCCGTAGCACCCTCAGCCATCCCCTCACTACCCTCCGCCTTGTGCTTTGTCATGTCTGTTTTAGCCCGCTGGCTGACTGCTTGCCAGTTCGCTGCTGCTGCTTTTGCTGCTGCTTCTGCTGTGTATTGAGTGTATTGCATTTAATATTTATTTGCTTTTATTTCTCTCTCTTTTTTTTTTATGTCCCCGTCTTTTTTTCATTTCTTTTTCTCTCGCTGCGCACATTTTTCTTTCCTTCGGCAAGGTGCGCCAGCGTCAGGTGGAAGAGGAAAATTAAAAATGCAATTGCGATTAAAATTGCATGACAAACGCATTGCAAAATGTTTTATGTTTAGCAGCAGATGCTGTGAGCCAAACCCCACCATCTTCCCCTCATTTCCAGCATGATACCTTGAATAAATTGTTGGCCCGCTTGTCGTATGTTAAATGAATCACCCAATATTTGACTCTCAGTGAGATGTCCCAATGCTTTTGTCTACATATGACACATTGTGCTTATTCACACTTACCTTTAATCAATTTCCAGTTTGAAATTAACACAATTCTTCGTTGACCGCGTCTGCCGAAAAAAAAATAAAAATTGTACAAACTATATAATTTAATATTTGGTTGATCAATTATCACGGCACTTCAAAGTATTTAAATTCACTTTTTCGATTGTCAGTTAAAAATAACTGTTGAATTTCACTTGGCAGCAAATTGTGCCAAATTTAAATACTTCGTGCTGCTAAGTTAAACAGAATAATTTAATATTTGTATTTCAAAACAAGCTGATGTATAACATATATGCAAAGGTTGGCCGTCTGCCCGGCATTGTGAGTGCATTTATAGCTGATGATTTCCTGTGCCAATGGCCGCCACACGCGATTTGCCCGCTGCCCCCTTCTACGACGACTGAGAGGTGAAGTGAGTGAAAAACACAAAGCACAAAGAGTACAAGAAACGAGCAAATTATGTGACAGGCGCATGTGAGCAGGCAGGCAGGCTGGTTGAGGTATGGGAGGAAATTGATTACCCCTTGCACTGACCACGTGACCCGCTAGTGATTGGTAGCTGCGACCGGCGTAGTTGTGAGTATTTGCGATGCTTTTTGTTTTGATTTCAGTTTCGCTTTCCTTTGTTTTATTTTTAATTCATGTTTCTTTTTCTATTAATTTCTTCTGTGTTTTTGTTTTGCTGCTCGTTTCGCTTGTGTTTTGTCGCGCACTGTTCGCTGGCGAGCGGCCGAATGTCAAATGATTTGCCACTAAAGTGATTATGCTTTATTTATAATGTCACTAATTAATTTTCTCTATGAATTCGCTGGGCAATTGTGCGGCCAAAACTGATGCTAATGCGATTGCGGCCTGGGGCAGCCAGCCCGGCTAAACAAGCAATAATAATTTGCGGAAACAGTCCCACAATCACGCCCTTAGCAATTGACTGGCAGACTGCTGTTGCTGTTGCTGTGGCTGTGCACAGTTATTATTATTAATTTGTCAGGTAAACAAATAAATACATATATTTGTTAGTTAGCTTGCTTGCTCTATCACTCACGCATCGCATATAGACCGGAACATAGGAAGCTCTTGACTTTCTGAACCTGTCATGTGTTGAACTTGTAAACCTAGTGTCTACGCATCTCTATGCCTATCGGCATTGTATATCAGAAGTCATAAATTATGAATTATAGTCGACAGCAGATTGTAATAGATGAATTTTTATGCTTTATTTACAAACTTGTTCTGGCTCATGTGACTAATTTAAATAAAAGATGTTAAAAATGAAATTAGTTAAGCTATTAGTTAAGCCTGAAATATTTGAAACACGTTTTGCATTCCAAATAAACTGTTGTTGATCATGAGGAACATACGCAAAAACTAATAATATATTCCGTTTCTTGGCCATCTTTCACTGAGAGTTCTCAGATGGCAGATTAGCGGACTACCAAGATTTTAGCCCATAATACTAAAATCTATTATTTCAAAGATGACTGAGCAGATTATTTTTAGATAGATATTAACTTTTTTTATCAGCCTTACAAAGGTCTATTTGACCCTCGGCCTGGATTTAAGTCATTCGAGTTTATTTAAAAAATTTACATTACTCGAACAGTTAATGGCAGATCAACAAAAAGATATTTTTAGTTAATTTGCATTTATGATGCTTTTGATTTTTGTTTTCTTTATTTTTCCAATATCCGTACAACGGTCTGTGCGACCCTCATTTAGGTATTCAAAATTTTTGTGAGGTATTTTATTTTTTATAAATAAAATTTTCCACTGCAATTTCTTATTTTAGGCACACATTTTGATGAAAACATAATTTGGTTAGTTAGGTCTAACTTTTCCATAGCCTCTTGAGTGTGGGCGACCTTTATGTTTTCGATATGCCAGTCACGTTTCTGGCTTGAAACACACGTAATTAGCCCTACGAGCAGAAGGCCATGAAAATAATGTGGCCCACGCTTATGTAATAATTAGATTTGCCCATCTATTTCGAGGTGTTGTCAACGAAAACAATTCATCATCAAACAGATCGCATGATTCTAATCTAATGTTTTGATTGGTTTTTTCTTTTAACATTTGATGGTTTACATTAGTTTACATTATTTAACATTGTAATCAATTTCAGAGATCACCCGAGAATTGTATTTACATTTTTTGTTTCTGTGACACGCAAAGTTTTTACACGATTTCTGGTTTCGTACTTTTCTCGCTCTCGCTCTTGATACTTTAATGGTATTTATTTTTATTGGTTTTTATTTTTGCCTTTTCAGCTATTTTCACTTTTGTGATCGGATTGAAGCGCGCTGCGTCTTGCGTCTGTGAGTGCCACGACGGGTTTGTTGTCATCGGCGTCTGCGGCTGCCTCTTGGGCGGCGCTTTTGTTGGCTCGATCTCGTTCGCGGTCGAATCGACGTCGTCGTCAGGTGCGGCTAGAGGCCGTTACGTTTGTCGTCGGAAGGTTCGTGTGGCGCTGCCGATGACTGCGACTGCGACTGCGACTGCGGTAGCAGCAGCAGCAGCGACAGCGATACTAACTGCGACTGCAGCGCCGACAGCGCAGTCGACAGCGCAGTTGTCAGATTTTATTGTACAATAAATGACTGCACATCTTGGGCCCAAAGGCCAATATGGACAGTGCGGCCAACGGATTAGCTGGCTGGCGATCCGGTTTTTGGGCCAGCTATTGAAACGCGTCGTCTGCGTCGTCCGCCCAGCTCACAGCGCACAGAGTTTGTGTGCATTAGCGCTTGGCTGGACCTGGACCGCGGTGTCAATGGGCAGGCAAACATGCACACGGAAACACAACAACTGCAGCCCCAGTCGCAGCTTTATAGTGAGTAATAGTTAAAACAACGCAAATTAAAACTGTCGGCGCCCTTTGCACAATTAAGCAAAACGACAGAGTCAAGTGCGGCCTGTTGGAAAATTTTGTATACCCATTAAAAATAAATTTGAAGAGGGTAATATGGTGTTATGCAGATGATTTTAACAGGCAAGAGGCATCTTTTTATAAATTATTTTGTAAGCTGACCAGCATCAATCCAGTTGTTGATCTTGTCGATCAAGTCGTGGTTGGCTATATAAAGAACCTTCGCTTCAACGAGTGGCCGATGTGCTTATGTATTCATGATTTTAATGATTTTTATGATTAAGAGGATAATTATTAGTCGAGCAGTTTTGTCCATTAAACCTCTTAAGGATCTATTTATCTGTATTTATGCCAATGAATACGTAAAAATCATTTGGGATTCAATGGGAGGACTTACTCCATATACTTTTGGATTTAAAAGAGTTTATTCAAAGTAGATTTTGATTTGCACAACTAAACTAATTATCGATGAACGTTTCCATGATCATTTTATATAATTTTCATCTTGTATATATCTTTAGCTATGCTACATATACATTCTCAATAATGTAGGTAAAATGCTAAATATATCTCTGGAATGCATTTCCTACTTCTCATTTTGTTCCCGTGCCCCGTTCATAGGCAAACAACAAATCGGGAATCACACAAAGCCAATATACTTACTACTCTTAAAACAATAGTTTGAATTGAAATTTAATGGATTCGACACGTGTTCAAGCAAATGCCATTTTTATGACTCTTGGCTTTTACTTTAAAGCTTTACAGCAGAACTTATTTAAGAAAAATATGTCTAAGTGAGTTTGAAAGAATTTAAGAAGTGTATTCATATAAGCATAGACAAATATTATGAGCGGAGCGTTCTTTCTAGTAGGACTTACGATGTACACCTGAATAACAGTGCAGAGTTGGGGGCGCGTTAATTATTGTGCCTCAGTCGAGGGATTTTATTTGCGGCTGCATATTCGCCATTAAACGCTTGGCTTGCCGCCCAAGTCGTTGTCGTGTCAAACTTTGCAACTTCTGTGAACTTCTGGTAACAATTTTCAGTCGGCGCACAAACGAGTAGCAAGTGAATGCAAAAGTTTTTGCATTAAATGCAAAATAGTGTTAAATAATTTCTGCTATTTTACGATCATTTTTCATCGGCTGACGCCTCGTTCTGTCTGTGTGTGTAAAAGCGGAAGTGTTGTAGCGCCTTATTTCACTCTCTCTCTCTCTCTCTCTCTCTCTCTCTCTCTCGCTCTCTCTCGCTCGGTCGGTCGCTCGCTATTCTCTGCCGACTGTCTGGCGCACCGCATACTTTATAGCCTGTGCTGGAGAGAATGTGCATGGAAGAGAGGGATTGGTGAATTAGCACAAAACCGCATGTAGATTTGTTGATAACAAGCCAAACACACACAAAGACAAACTCACACAGTCACACACCCACAGACACACACACACACACACACACACACACACACACACACACACACACAGGCACAAAGGGCCAACAAGTGCTTGTGGCTAGGGCTAAGAACGAACAGTGCAGTTAGATCCTGTCAAGTTGGGAATTTTATGCGAAATGTTTAGTAATTAGTTGCATCCGCCAGAGGAAATTACTTAGCAGCGGCACTCTCGACCGCAGAACCCTCACTACATATTCCTGACGGGCGCCGACAGCCTCGAAGGAAAAAGCCCACGCGCCGTATATGCGCTACGCGTATGTATGTATTACTCATACGCTGCGTGTGCTCGCTTTGGTTGGCGCCAAACGTTTAATTAACTAATTAAAAGTTGCATAGCTCAATGTACTCTGTCATTTTCTTTCTATTTCCATCACTCTTCTTTTCTCTCTCTCTCTCTCTCTCTCTCTGTCTGCCTAAGCAAGACTCCTGGTAATTATTTGTAGCTACAGTTTTAATTCAGCTAAAATATTTGCACGCACACTAACCACACAAGGAGGTCTGACCCAATCCCGACAGACCAGCCCCTTTGTCGGTCTGCCTGCTAAATTCATCAACTGTATCCAACAACACTGAGCAACTGTTACAATTAACACAGTTTTGCATTTGCATTGCAGTTGTTGACGAACAAATACTTTTTTTCGAACACTTCTCAGTGCGGCACACTTGGTGGTTAGTAGGCTCACAGCATGTGTGTAATTAGCACCTGTCTATTTACCTATTTGGCTGCCTGGTGAACATTTGATGTTTCTTGTGTTTTGATTAATGATTAATGATGCTGTGCCTTGTGACACATTTTATCCACTTTATTTTAAAGGTAATTTACCTGCGATCAACTGAGCTTGAAATTACTTTCGTTGCATGATTATCAAGGAAACATGGCAATTAAATGTTTGTTTGTCACTCACAGCGGATGTGATTATAACCAAACATGATTAATTATAATAAATAATTAGATGTATTTTTTTGAATGTTTTGTAGCTCAACGTGTGCATAGATAAAGAAGATTTTGTGGAGTCTCGTTGAGCATCAAACAGCAACCTTTAAATGCTATTACAACTGGCTGGACGGATAGTGGATGAAAATTAGGTATCAGTTTCTGATCCAGTGAGATTTTTAAAAAATAAAAGTAGAAAATAAGATAGTTTAACAAAATTTAATATAATAACGTAATATTTTCGACAATTCGGTTACATTCAAGTAGAGTAAACACACGTTAAAGAATTTTTTTTTTTTGTTATTGAGATGTTGTTTGTGAAATTAACTGAGCAGTTTCCTTTCATACCCGCCTGTCAGGTGCCTGGGTGTAATGCCACTATTATGGTTTCAGGCCCGAATTCATCACGTGAAAAAGCTATGGAATGAGTATAGACTCATATCTGGTAGCTAGGTTTGGCTAATCTGTATATTTAATCAACAAATGAAATACTTACACATTCTTCCGTTTAAAATTGAACTCTAGACCCTAAATACTTTGAATAATTTTAAAATCAATCAGTACATGTAACACGTATTCACGTTTAATTCTAGACGCTGTTGAAGATGTACAAATGTAGTTAATTTAGTCATTGAACTTTAAGAGTCGCAGGGGTAAGTAAGGAAAATGTATAACTTTTTATGTCTTCGTAAACAAATAGAAAATTATAAATAAAAATGTAATTATCAGTCGCCTAACTTGGATGGTTCAAGACTAAATGATTGCACAAATCGAGTTGTGGCTTTCCGCTCGATTCGAAATAATTTGCTTCATTTTATATGCAGCGCAAAAGTATGCTGCGAGTTTTATTTGTTCGTGGAGTCCCCAAAGTATGCTTAGCGCATTGTTCTTACCTTATTTTACTTTAACAAATACATTTGAGCCCATTGACAAGCCTGTCGGCAGGGCCACTACCATCTTATTCCTTTGGTTTTGCGTTACGGTTGCCGCGACGCATTATGCGAAAAATCAATAGTGACTGTGAATTCTGATGTGTTTGAATTGTTTCAGCGCATGTGGCAGAAAGTGACGTCCATCAAGAGACTTCTCTGTAATATCTTGGAAGTATTTAAGACGACTTGGGATTTGCTTAAATCGGTTTCGATTTTTTGTACGCTCTCAAAGAACAGTCGCTGCAGGCATTAACCCTGACCTTCGACTGTCGGCTGGCAGACAAATAGAGACCAGAGTTGTCAAATATCCGTAGGCAGGCAAATAAAAAGACTTTCGATTTTAAAGAATTTAAGAATACCTTTCATTTTTTATTACATAATATGTATGTCGTTTTCGGATTTTATGGTATTTTGTTTTGAATTCCTTTCTTTTTGCCTTTCACTTAACGAATGTAATTTTAAAACATTGTAATTATATGTTATTTTTTTGTTGTTTGAAGGTAGGTTTCATAGTTTGTAGCTTTAGCTAGGTGTATATGAGTTCAAATGTGGCCTCATAGTATTTGGATTACTGTTTACTTGTTAGTCGTTCTGCTTAATAAATAAATATTTAATTTTATAGAATTTTTATTGTCCTTTAATTGGACATATTTTCACTTAGCTAATAGTTTTTACCATTTTAATTATATATTGTTATGCCTCAAATTGCTGGCGTTCTTTATGCGTATGTATGTGTGTATATTATTTTAAGTATATCTACTAGATGTTAGGAAAACAGTTTTCAGATACAGATGCAATACGCATACATATGCCAGTGCGTTTGCATATGTTTACATATGCCTATGCACCAACCCAAGTGGTGTATAGTTTTATTGAAAGAACGTAAAGTTTGTTAAATGCGTTTTAGTTTAGTTTTGTTTGCTGAAATTCACAAAAATTTGTTCGTAGTTTTTACTGAGTGATGAATTTTCTAGTTGCTACGTTGTTTACTTTAGTTGAACTATGATATATATATGAGAGTCTAATTGCTAAAAGTTTTTAACTATCGTGGCTTAGGATTACAACTGGGTTCGCTGCCGGGTTCGGGTACAAGTTGGGATTGTTTACGCTTAGCTTAGGTCTGGTTAGTTTTACTTTTTTGAAATAATTTCCATTTCTTTCATATTTTGTTCGACTTACATGCAAAAATTCAATTCATTGGTGGCTTCAATTCGCAACTTTATGTTGTTGCATAATTTACATTGGTTGTTTTATATTTATAATATAAATCTAAATATTTTTTTTACATATGGTTGAATTTGATCTAATTTATTAAAGTTTTTAAATTTTTACATTCGATAAATTGGTATTTACATGGCTTGGTTGCCTAAAAAGCTTATTTAACATATTTTTTTTCTTCTGTTATTAAATTGTGATTTTTATTTTTGATTATTGTTTTGATTTATTTTGAAATGCCATTAACTATATTTGGTCTATAAGATGAGAGAAATCAATAGAAAATTTTGTTCAAGACGTTAAAAAGGGGCTCAGATTTTAACGTTCTTGACCATGACGATAAATTATAATAATAAATTTTGTGAAATGCTTTCTGCGTAACTCATAGCACCATGTTAGTTCGTTGTTAGACATATAAATATGATTTTAGATTAGTGTAGAACTTACTATATATAACAGAGCTTCTCTTTTTTATTACAGCAACAAAAACAATGTAACCGATGGCAAATTTGTAAATTTAAATTATTATTTTAATCTTTTGTTAACTCTTTTTTTGGTATTTTATGTTAATTTATCTATTATAATGCTTAGATATCTATTATGATTTATATGCATATTAATTGTGCAGCAGATATATACTTTTTAGATGATTAAATTAGTTGTCTTTATCGTTATCGTTATGTTATAGTTATCGCTTGTGTAATAATTATATTTATATATATATATGTTTATATTGAATCTTTTGAGGGGGAGAAACCTTTGAAATACATACACATATACAATTTAGTTCTTAATAAGTACTCTGCTGTTATCAAAAGAATTAACATTATGTCTGTTAGGCTATTAACAATTCCGGTTTGGAGCAATAATACGCGTTATGATGGAGGTTGTGGGAGCTGTGTGGGATCTGTGAGTTGAATGGATCGGGAGCGCGTAATTGTAGTGGAAGACTTCCGCTTAAATGTAGATAGTTATTAATGCAAACAGTTATTTGAGTTCGAGTTTGATTTTTGCTTCGGCTCGATTTCATCAATTCATCAATTCAATTTGCTTGATTTCGATTAAATACTTATCTAATCCTTATTATATTTATATATATATAAATATATATATATATATATATATATATATATATATATATATATATATATATATATATATATATATATATATATATATATATATATATATATATATATATATATATGTATATATATATAATTATATTTCTATTTATAACTTTATAACTTTTATATTCAACTATAACAGAGACACATACAATTAGAAGATAAAAATTTGGTTAAGCAATTTGATTTTATGCAACTAGAAATTATGCTAAATACATGAACTACTTATGTATACGATTACTTGTCGTATATTAACTGGCTGTTCGCAATAAATCTGAAAAAATTCAACTTTTGATATACTATGCTGCATTATGAGTCTAAGATATCTGTAGATTTAATTTAAACTACATAAGCAAAAAATGTAATATATCTACTGTTGAAATACACAATAATTAGTAAATTTTTGCTCTTCTTTGTTATTATTATTTTGTTTTATTTATTTTTTGTTTTACAATGAAACAATTATCATTTAAGCCTTTCAGTCATTTGGTTGGTGCCGTTCCTTTAAACTAACTAAATTAAAGTCGAGCAATCAAGTTTCTTCTATTTTCTTCTTTTGTTTGTTTTGTTTTGTTTGGCTTAAATGGTATTAACTTATGCCAATAAATTCATTAATAAATACATATATATATATTATAAATTTATATATATTTTCAGCTTGATTTGCTACAGGCATTGGGTTTGCTTAGTCCTTAACCAAATGCAAATTAATTAAAAAATAAAATTAAATTCAAATGAAAACTAAAAACTAAAGCCAAAGCCAAATCCAACTTTCAACACAAAAGCTGCTGCACACAGCTGTTTCGATTAATCAAGTAGTTTCATTAATATATAAATATTTGTGCTATTAGCGAGTGAATTGGATATACGAGTATGAGTACCTAAATGCCTATTTATAGTCATGTTTAACAGTTATCGTGTTTTATTAATATTTTTAATGGACATTGTAATAGTCGAGGTGGCCCACACTGTGAGAGACTGTTGCCAAAAATATATCATTCAACTGCACTTAAATAATTAACCTTGGACCGACGCATGCCTCGCTGGATATTGCTTGGGAAATTAATTTTAAAATACCAAATATACCGTGTATACGAACTGTAAACAAAGGCAAAAGTTTTTGCTTTTCTGAATATGTAGTGGCCGAGGCCGAGGCAGAGGCAGGAGCAGTGGTAGTGTAATTTGGTCGAAAGTGATTTAATTCCCATATCGTTGGCAACAAAGCGCTAAGCCGCCAACTTAATTATGACTGGCAGGTATTAGCAATTGAATCACAAATAAACATACAATTTATTTTTGTTTTCTTTCTTCTTTTCCGTTTCTCTATTCCAGCTGCTTGCGCCCACAAACAAATATATGTAATTGAATATTTGTGAAAAGCTTTCGGGGAACTAAATTTCAGTTTTAATTAAATATTTCAGAACACGAAATGCTGATTGCCGCGTAATTTGCTAACTTAATCGCACATTAAATTGGCGATTATAACTTTTCCATGTAGTGTAGCAATTAATTTTGATAGAAATTTGCAATTACAAATTCAAATTTTTTACATTTATCACACTTCAAACTTTATTTGACATTGCTAAAGAGAAAAAACTACAAATATTTTGGCAAATTAAATTATTTATATGAATTTTGTTTTTGCTTTTATTTTTTCTAAAACAATCGAACGCTAATTAAGGTACGGAAAACAATTGCAATGTGCCGAACATTTGCATAAAAAGCGTGCATAATTGAATTATGTGCATTATTGCAAATGGCTTTGTAATATTTAACTATTTTTTTGTATTTATGTATTTGCGCTGCATGTAATTTATGCTAATTGCATGATCAACCATAAATTAAATTCGAATAAGTACTCTTAATTGTGTGATAAAATGTCAATGCGCTGAAAGCCGACGGCAATTTGCAGAAAAGTGCTCAAAACAATGCTTGAATCGGACATGTGAGTAACGTGCCATATGTCGTTATTTTTAACAACAAACAGCCAATGTGCAATGTTGTAAACACACAATGTATAAATGACATATATTATTATAAAAAAGAATTTATGACACCATTAAGGCTACATATTCTTAATAAGATCAACAAACTACTCTCATATTTTTATAGAAAAGTTCTCAAAACAATGATTAATATAATGAATGAATGAATGAAGTTTATATAAGTTGCAAGAAAATATAAAAAGTATGGAAAAAGAATCTCTGTTTACAATAAAGTATACGTATTCATAATAACAACATTCTGTGCTCAGAGATTATAAACTAGTCTTTAATATAAATTATATTCTAAAATGATTGAATGCTTGTAGTAGAGGTATCCACCAGTCGGTCAAGCCCGACATAAAAGTTAACTTATTGTTAGTGTTGTTGTCGGTTGACACATAAAGCGCAAATGATTTTCGATGGCCCAGTGAAAACAAAGTCAGCTAAAGAAATGTGTTGCAGTCATCGTTCGGCATTCATACTGGCTTTGTCGCACCTAAGTGCAGTTAAGTGCTCTAGGTGTGTGTGTGTGTGTGCGTGTGTGTGTGTGTGAGTTTGTCAGTGCCATGCATTTAAATGTAACTGTGGCTGCCAGCTGCATTCATACACTGCTGCCTTGCCATCGATATCAATTGTTTTCGATTTGAGTTTTTACCCCTAGCCATTTGATGTTGTGTTGGGTTTTTTTGTCCTCTCATTTTGTTGAAATTGTCATTTAAGTGCAGTTGTTGTACACACCGTTGTTGCTGACAATCAAGTTGTAAGTCTGTGTGTTTGTGTGCGTGTCATAAAAATTGTATGTTGATTGGAAAGTAAAGCCCTTGTCTTCACGCACATACAAAAATAATACAGTATTTGTTGTGTTTTGCTTTGTTTTGTTTTTGGTAACTGACAGATTTTGCTGGCGCATTATTTATGAGCATCTGAACAATTTAAAGTCGGCTGGCACTTAGCCTGTGTGTGCCCCAAATAAATGGCCTGGCCAATAAATTTGATACATTTGCGGTGTGTGTTGAAAGCTACGAGGGGAGTAACGAGGGGAGCTAAAAGCAGTCATAAATTCAAGACATGGAACAAGCCGATTACATCTCTCAGAGACACGCATCTTAAATTTAGGTGCAACTAACCACAAAGTGTCTAAAATATGAAAGACTCATGTAGCAGCTGAAATTTATGCATAGTTCTGCCTGCCTTTGCACTTGGCCATATAGAAAATGTTTGGGGAGTATAAATGGGCCTCATGCCAAAAACATTCGTTGCCTTCAGTTTCAGTACTATTCTCTTACATGTTAACGCTCTCTCTCTCTCGCTCTCGCTCTCTCTTGTTCACTCTCTGACTGACTGTCTGTCTGACTGAATGACGTGTCGTTTATTCCTGTGACTGGCGCATGCATTTGCTGATGCATAGCCAAAAATGTAAAAGATGAGAGAAAATAAAAAAAATAACACCGAAAATTATGGCATCTAAAGTGGTAGGGAGGCATCTATAGCACATCTGTGCATGCCCATTAGTTGTAGCTTTTTGCGGCTATTCTTTATTTTCTTTTCTTTTTTTTTATGTAAAATATCTTTTACTGTATGGCATATGAAATGGCAGCGTCTGCTTGTCTAGTGTTTGTATTCTTTGGATTATTTTAACACTTATGCGCCTTTCAGTTAAATGGCACAAGGCAACATGAACAAGTCGAACACAGAATTGAACAACTGTGCAATGCTCTGTTTCGAGTGACGTAAATGGAAGTTGATACAAAATACTTTATAATCCCAGAAACTGTATTCTTTTCAAAATAAACCTATAATTAAAAATGAGAAACTTGCAAATTGAATTCACGTGACTGAAATATCAAAAACATTGAAATATTTGCTTTAGCTATGCAAATAGTTTTAAACTTTAGTTTTATAGCAGATTATCTGTATTAAAAATATATTTAATTGAAATGAAATAGTAAAGTCGATTTGCAAAAGCTCAAGTGCGAAGCAGAGAGTGTGATACTTTTCGTTGGCCAAAGAAACAATCTTTAAATGAATTTTTACGGCCGTCGCAGCCGCAGCCGCAGCCGCAGCCTGAGGCGTACAGTGAGACATACACTAATTAATTTGTTGCGCAGCATCATGTCATATCATCATGTATTCAGTGTCATTTACTTGGCAGCCAAACTGAATATTTTCGTGTTTTAGCCCCAACTCGAGTGGCAGACAACGTGCTTCCGTTAGACTGTTGTTTACCTGTCCACGTTGACATATTGCCGCAAAGCAGAGTTAGTTTTCACCCCATTCCGGTATTACCCGAAATGCAGCCGCAATTTGTGTTCTTGGAATGGAAAATTTGTGCAATAATATCAAGTTGAATGGCCATTGAGTGTGCATAAAAGATGTTTGCATAGAGGAAACTTGTGTTTGCATAACTCGAGGGCTTTTCTCGGTCCGATGAGTGCTATCTCTCTCTCTGTGTGTGTTTGTGTGTGTGTGTGTGTGTGTGTGTGTGTGTGTGTGTGTGAGTGCAGCAGCAGCTGTGGTTCAAGTACATAGTTCGAGGGCAGCTTTAGAAACGAAAATAAAAATGTTTAAAATTGAAATTGAGAGATTCCATCAAATTCACAGCCGTTCATTGCTTTTGACATGAGCTACAATGTTCGTTACTTTAAGCAAAACGAAAATAAATATAAAAAAAATAATAAGAATACAACCTATTTAGGAAATGAGGCTTTTTAACTGAAATCTAAACTTAATGCTTAAGACAATACCCCTGCTGGTAGGAGCATGTATAAACCAAGCAAAACTAACGCCTGTAATGCTGATACATGCCATGCCCATAGCCCATGGGTGTGCTGCCCATGGCACGTTCGGTAGCCTTCTCGATGCTCGCATAAACGCACCTGTAACAGCACACGTAGGCCAAACATCACTTGAACAGGATGCGCCGGAATGCGCGTCGGAAGTCCTTGTTGAATATGGTGTATATGGCCGGATTTAGCGCCGAGTTCATATAGCCCAACCAGAAGGCAATCGCAAACGCCGACTCTGGTATATTGCAGTGGCTGCTACAGGCTGGCACCAGTATATACAGAAAGAAGAACGGCAGCCAGCAGGCGATGAAGCTGCCCATTATCAGGCCCAGTATGAGCGTGGCACGCTTCTCCTTCTTGCGTGCGATGCGGCGCTTTTCCTTCTCGGGATCGCGGGGCTTTGGCGTTTTGGGTATGGCCGGTTCGAGTTCGGTTTTCGCTGCTAGTTCCTTGGTTTTGGCCGCAGCTGCTGCTTTGTTCTTGGCCGCCACAGTTGCTGCCTTGGCCTCGTTGCGGCGCTGCTGGTTCGCTTTGCGTCCGAAGATGGGCTGGCAAAGGCGAAACTTAAGGGGCTTGACTACCGCACAGCGGCTGACCACGCCCGAATCCGAGCTGGATGGATCGAATTCACTCACCATATCCGTGTCAACGCCCACAGAGAGAGCACGACAGCGTCCGGCGACGGGCGAGACACGCAGCTCATTGCTGCTAGCCGCACCACCACTCGCTCCACTCGCTGCAGTCGCTCCACTGTTGCTAGTCAGCGTGTTGGGTCGAGCGGCGTCTGTTGCCACGCAACCATTGTTGTTGTTCAGCGCATTAATGGCATTGTTGCTGCCCATGGACGGCGGCACGGGCACATTGAGTCCAACGCCACGACCCGTGGCAATCGTGCTGACTTGCAGCGTTTCCTTCGGCGAACAGGGACCACTGCTTAGTGCTGTGGCTGCGTTGGAGCCACCATTGGGATTGGCATAGGCCAGCACCGTTTGAGCGGCAACAGCCTCCAGTTCGCCGGCCTCCGAGGTGGATATATCGGAGGCTAAATCCATGGTGACTGTCGGTATTTGCATGGGTATCGTCGCGCTATTCGGTGGGGTCTCAATGGTGGCTATTTGTCGCTGCTGGTGCAGCTGCAGCTGCGTAGCGCCGCTGGAGGATGGCATCGGTATTGTTCCTTTCTTGTTGGCGGTGGTGAAGCTCGTTACCTGCAAAGAAGGCGGAAAACAGTTGTTGTTGGTACACGACATTCCCATTTCGAAAATCCGATTTTAAAACCCGTGTACAGGTGCGTCAAAAGCGTCAGAGCGCACTGATTACACAAACAAGCACATGAGCCCCCGTCTCCCTGTACCATCAGATCCGGGGCAATTAACAGTGCCCGAAATGCACAGGACAAACGTGATTGTTAATGTATGTGCGTTCATCAGCTTTAATCTGTGAGCTGAGAAACAACTGCTAGCTGACACATCTGGCCTTCTTTGTTTGTCCGAATTGGTGGTGGTCAAGTGTCGCTGGACGTTTGCCTTGCGTTCAGTTAATTGAAAATGCAAATTGTGAATGAATTGGCCTTAATTGTGTTCCAGCAGCTCTTCTGCTTCTGCATCTGCTGCTGCTGTTGCTGTTGGCTGGGTCTGTAATTTGCAATTTGGCCAGGTAACGACGGTTACGTTCTCAATGTTCAATCATTAGAGATTTTGGTACCCAATCGGCGTAACCTTGCTCAATGATTTTCTGTTTAAATCGTTGCCATTTCGTTAAATGGCGCTGCACAATGGCGCTGCAGCGAAGTGAGAAAATGGCCAAAAATGGAAGAACGTGGCAAAGTGCATTGGCGAAAGTTCTGAGCGCTGCTTTCACAGTCAACACGTAGCGCACAAATTGGTGTATAATTTAAGCAAAGCGCGTGAGGCACTTGAAACGCTTTAATGCAGCGCGTTGAATTCTAGTGAAAAATATGGCGCATACGCCACATATGCCGAGGGAAATCGCGTGGCATCCCCTGCCATAGTGTGGGCACCGTCATGTTCATTCGAATGGCAAAATTTGCATTTACAGTGCCTGCCACATCGCTGCGGCTGTTGCTGAACTTATCTGAATGAACGGACCTGCGTAACAGGCATGAATTAGCCGTCCCACCATCAAAGCACATTGATCGATAGAGGCTGGAGGTTGGCGGCTGCAAATGCAGCTCAATTGCAATCCACCAAAGTAATCACTCACGCCAACTACAACGACAACCACAACCACAACTACGCCCACATCCACAACACTCGTTCGCAATTCTCACCTGTTCGTTGTTTGTTTTGCGCGGATGTTTTTTAATGCCGCGTCTCGCTCGCGCCTTCGCGGCAAAGTATATTCGTATGTACACAAAGACCATTATGCAGCTGGGTATGTAGAATGAGCCCAGCGCCGAGTAAAGCACGTAGCCAATGTCCTCACTTAGCTGCAAGTAGATAGAAAGAGCAAAGAAAGAGACAGTAAATAAAATTTCAGATTGCATTTGCTTTGCGCAGAATTAGCACTCAAATTACATAACTCTCAAACCGCAATAAATACAGATATATTGTTCACTGGTCACAGAGAAGTTTAATTACTGATTGATTATAACAAATGGTATTTAAGTATACTTAGCTTACTTAACATAATCCGACATTAAGAGCGAAAGCCATAATTCAAGAGAGAGAGAGAGAGAGAGAGAGAGAGAGAGAGAGAGAGAGCGACTACCAGGGGTATATGGATCATTTGAGTTGATCAAATCATGATCATATTAATAGTAGTTAGTCCTAAGTAGATATAACTATGTTTAAACTTTTGAAACGAGTACACCAAATATATTATGTAGATAGTGTCATATAGTGTTGGACTCGCTGTTTAGTTGTTGCGGAGCGACGCCCTGTCTCTTTACAGTAGATCGAGTATGCCATTGGGTAAAAGGCTTCGTTCGTTTATGCTCTCTTTGCAAAAACTACAACTTTAAAATTCTAGTGGTTTTTGTATGAAAGACATTTTTATTTGCTGATAGTCGTCAAGTCTGCCAAAAAGTCCGCTATAAACTAAAAACAGTATATATAAATAATTATAAAAAAAGAGATGTTTTTGTTTCTTAAAGAATATAAAAGTCTATCAAATTTTTTCGGATGCGCTGTTGTATTGATGATAAGTAAATATTGTGAGCTGAAATAATTGCTCAATCCGTCATTTGCTTATTTATAAACATTATTGGATCAGACGCCGCATTACTTATAATTCAATATTTAATATGCAAATAATTTCGCTTTTAATTTATATTGAAGATGCTTAAAATTTGTGCCAAATTACTTAAGAAAATACTGTTCCTCAAGTAAATACCAAGCAAAAATGTAAGTAATAACAAAATGAAATTCCTTAATTCAATTTAAGTGGCGGATAAATAATAATAAACTTTGACCAGACTCCTCCCATATGATATGTACGAGTATATGAATATATGTATCTAAGGAAATTGAGTGATTATAGTCGAATTCTGTGAACTCTGTACACATGGAATTTACAATCAGTTGATTGCATTCCGGGAATTTAAAATAAATGCAAAATCGACTGTCGTTTGACTGCTGGCAGTCACTGTGTGAGCTTTTCTTTATCCACTTACTCTGCTTCCAACTATTTGGAGCGTTTCTTTTGATGGCTTTGGAATTATTTAGTTATTGAGTGCCTTGAACTGATTTACTGTGCAATTGCATTCCATGGAAGGGCTGCGGAAAATGCTTTGTCAGTTGTTGCCGTGAAAAATGGTCTAAAAATGCAAAGTGCTCGAATTGCACGGGAAATTTCATAACGCTAAATGAAGTAAAAATATTAAATTACGCCACATAAAAGCTCTGGCAGCGCAATATCTCTGAGCCAGTCCACAGTGCGCCGTAGCGCAGAATGGAGGAAGGTGAAACGGCTGAGGTCTATACCAAAATGAATGCCATATTTCTTAGAAGTTGCATTGCGCTTACTTTAAGCTGGCGGAATTAAATGACGCCCAAGCTCCTGATCTCTGCTGCTTCACATTGCCGATGCTCGGGTTGCTGCAGTTGCTGCTGCTTGCTGTGGCAGGCTGATTTGTTTTTGCTGCGCAGCCCCTCACAAAATTATGCAAATTAAGTGTTCTGATGAAAAGCATAGTAAGGAGAAAACTTCAAAAGATTGCTCAAGTGCCACCTTAGGCAACGCTCTTGCGCTGTTCTCCTTTGTTATTGTTGCTGTTGCCGTTGCTGCCACTGTCGCGCATAATGAAAAGCAACTGAAAGTTTCTGTCGCTGTCGCCGTCGATAGCATAAAGCCGATATTCGTTTTAGCCCGATAGAAGTCAGGCATCATTTTGGCCAGCTGCTTAGACTGCTGGGTACAGTTTACAGGTGCGCAAAAATCAGTAAACAATTTATAATAGGAAGCAATATGTATGTATATATTATATTAAAGATGTGCCATATCAGCGCAGGCGAAACTAAATGTATATAGCTTGTAATCCGCTTACAGGGCAGCAAAATTGAATTTGTTGTTGTTTCAGCCGAAGTCTGTAGCAGAGCCCACGGCTCAAGTGTAGCTCAAGTTTATCATAAGCCGCCGCAGCAGCAACAACAGCAGCAACTGCATTGCTATATAAACTTTGTTCAGGCTTTATTTAGTCTACGCGGCCGTCGAGCGCAAAAATACATTTCCCTGCAACATCCTTGGCGCTGGCGTCTTTCGGCCTGCACAAGTTGCCGCAACAAAATAAGCATAAAGTATTAAACGTCGAGTATAATGTTGCCAAAATACATATATATGGCTGCCATCATGTATATGCATGGCAGTGTATAGTGTGGTAGTACATCAAATGGCAGGCTGTGTCAGCTAGTGGCAGGGACCAACAGCCACTTAAGCGGGCTGACTGCTATTTTCAGCTTATTGCCAAGAGGCAGCAAACGTAAGTCGAAGCTGCTGCAGTTGCCTTTTCTGTTGCCATTGTTGCTGCACCGGCAGCATAATAAATCGTCTCATCATTTACGGTTTACTGTTGATATATTGACGGCATTTGTCAGCACCCCAGCTGAAGCTTCGCCCAGCTGAAGCTAACCCAACTTCACACATACATATATCTAAATTTGGGCTGTAGTTAAAGTTTTCTGGTTGTGTAGCACTTAAAGTATCATTTGCTTTCATAACTTACGCCGAGCCGGACAGCTAATGGAACTAAGCTTTCCTTTGCGACACCTCATAAATGGGATAAAAACTTTGGCATAGGCATAAAAGTTACGCATACGCCACGTTTGCTGGGCTGCTTGCGCCGCTCGAGCACGTAATCTTACAGACACCTGTGTGCCTGTTTGCTGTGGCCTTGTGATAGTCTGAGCAGGGCTTGTTGTATCAGCGCATTAGGACAAATCTCTTTTGGAACTAAATTGGCAACTGGAAAGCTGCAACTTGTTAGTTGCAACAGGCCAACTGCGTGAAAGGCTGGCAGCTAAAAATAAATTGTCAACTGCGCGTGCTGTCAACTTCTGTGAACGGATTTAATGTAATTGAAAAGTTGGCTCCCTGCGTTGTTCGCTTTCCCATTTGCACATTTTCGCACTTTCGCATTTTCGAATTTTCACATTTCTGCACTTTCAGATTTCTTGGTTTTCTATTTCTTTTTTGTTCCACCCTCCACTTTTCTCGGCGCTGCATTTGCGCTAATTTGCAGATTTTCAAATTGCGCTCAGTGCCTTTGTTTATTTAAAAGTTCTATTCGCTTGGCCGTTGCCTGCGTGGGTAAAGTAGAAAGATGCGAAAAGAAAAATAATTATTCTGCAATTTTTAATTAAATGGCAATGGAAAGTGCTGGCGTTATTGTTGTCTTTCGTTGTCTTAATGCTGTTGCCGCTATGCAGAGCTTAAGCTGCTGGAAACAAAAACTCATTATGGGCGACCAAAATCATTAGGATGCCCCACCGTTACGTCGAAGCGTCGCAAAGCTGGCAAAAGAACTGCTGATGAGCGCCATGCTGTCAGAGAGGATGACACGACCGCAGTGGAAAGCGTAGACAGTACAGTGTTGATGGAAGCGTACAATTTATTGAAATGTAAACATGCAACAGCACACAGAAATGAGTATAATTAAAAGATAAAAATGTTGTCCAGGCACAAGCCATCAACACGCAGCACGTTTCATGTGGCGTATAAATAATGTTTGGTCTGGAGCCCGCATTTTTTAAAACCAAATCGACTGCCCGCTTAAGTGTGTGCGCGCATTTAAAGCTTGTCTCTGGCAAATAAGAAAACCCAAAAGTTCTGTTATATATATATATATATATATGTATATATATATATGTTTGTATGTAATAAGGCAAAAATTTTGCTGTAAACACAAAAGAATTTCAATCCGAATCGTTGCTGAAAGTTTGCACAAAACAAGCGCAAAGCAACAAGAACAAAAAACGTGAAAAGGATCAAGTGTGTGTGTGTGTGTGTCTGCTTGCTTGTATGTTTGTGTGTGTGTGCAGTAAAAAGTGCGTCTTGCGACGAGGACGCCAGCTCTCTGACATGGTCGAAGAAGGGCTTGGGCCTGGGGCCTGGGGCCGAGCGCTTGTCATCATCAGCATTGTCAGTCGTTTTGCTGTTTTTGTTGTTTTTGTTATTGTCGCTGTTGCAAGTTTTTTTATAGCATAAGCCAAGACACGATGTTGACGTTGAACTGGCACGACTGCAGCAGCAGCAGTGGCAGCAGCATCGAAGCAGGACAGTTGGACCCACAAGGCCGACACTGTTGAAACAATCAATAAATCTAAAGTGCGACTTCTGAGACTACAATTTGCAGTTTGGCTGCCAAAGAAAGGCGCTCAGCAGCTATTGCTTGCTTTTGACAATGTTGTCAGTACTTCAATGCCACGCCCCTCAGCCCCCACTGTCGCCGTTGCCATTAAGTTTAGTTTCTGCAGCCTGCGCTCCAACTATTCGCATTGGCGCTCTTTGTTTGTCGTTGCTCAGTGGAGCAACTGTTTTGCTAGTTTGCGCTGCCAATTTGCCTGGCAGTTCCTTTCGCTTTTGCACTCGACTTGACTTGCACTTGCATTTCAATTGACTGCATTCTTTTTGCTTCCCATGTAAATTTATATATATATATATATATATATATATATATATATATATATATATATATATATATATATATATATATATATATATATATATATATATATATATATATATATATATATATATAAGCATCTGACCACCCATCATCTTGCAGCGTAGTTGGCCTCAAAATTGACTTCATTTTCTTTCCTTTTGCACATTTCTTCCACCAACTTGATTCAATGGCCAAAAATTAAAAGATTGCAACAAAGAACTTAAAGCTGAACGTTAATGTTTAACGGGCCAATATAAAACCAGTAAATGTTCAACACGCGCCTCTTTGAGCGACAATTAAACGAACCCAAATGACAAAAATTTAACAGATGCCTCCAGATAATGAGTTTTGCGACCGCAAGCGCTCGCAAGATAAAATAGGCTAAAAAAGTGACGGCCATGGAGCTAACTTAACTATGAGTTGCGCTCTAATCAGACAAATATAGCTATACAAAATAATAATATAGGTATACATAATAATAAGTGTATTTTATTGGCAATTATAAATGAATATGTTTTTTTTTACAAGTTTGCTGTTGTGTAATGAATTGCTTTATGAAAATACTTATTCATTAAAATAGCAAATTTTTTAAGATGTTAATACTTGATCTAGCTATAAATAATGACAGAAAGACCGATAGATAGATGGATATATATGTACATATAGATACATACATAGATATAGAAAGAGATTAGAAATTGAGATAGATAGATAGATAGATGGATGGATAAATGGAAAGAATGAATACAAAATATATAGAGACACAGAGAGATGGATAGGTAGACAGATTGTTAGATTAATAGATTAGCTATATAAATACCCTATAACGAAATGTTTCTTCTCTTGAACTCTAACTATAGATCTTGTTTTTCAGCACTACCTAATATATGACATGCACAGCGCTGAGTTGATATACCCTATCAAAGCTACACAAAATCATAGATTGTTTTCGCAGCTGTGGGCCTTGCCAGTTCGTTATTGCTGCCTAATTGCGGATAACGGCATGCATCATTAAATTGCAATTCGTTTTTTGTTTGTTTTTTTTTTTTTTTGTCCAGTGGCAGGCGCTAAGCCACGGAAATGCATTGGCTGCCATATTCCGACCTCCTCCCAACGCAAAAGGAAGACAACAGAAAGTTGGCATTGTGCTGGAGGCATTTTAATTGTGGTTAGCAGTTTTATGGGTTTATTATTTGATTATGCTGCACAGCAACAACAATAATAATAGATACAAGAACAACAACAGCAATGAGATCAACAGCAATAACAATGGCAACAGCAACAGGACACAGTCCTTCCCTGCGCACTTCCGTTGGGTAGCGGAGCTTTTTTATTGTGCGGCCTGATACAATTTTTAATGCCAACCACTTTATGCTGATTGCCCCGGCCGAACTGCCCCGACCAACCTATCTGCCAGACGATTCAACTTAATATTATCGTAAAAATATACCCACAGCTCACCAACTGTTGCTGCTGCTGCTGCTGCCACTGCTGGGGTTTACTCGTACTCGTATTTGCCTATTGCAGCGGGCAGTATTTGTTGTTTTTATTTTCCCGTTTTTTCTCTAGTTTTTTTATTGTTCTAGATCGTTCTCAGTGGAAATGGCTTGTTGACACGCAAATTCGATATGCGAGCGGGTGTCTGTGTGTGTGTGTGTGTGTTTGGCTGTGTGCGGGTCTATGCTGACCTATAGCACGGCAATTTGTTTTCTCACCTGATGGTCAAGTTTTGGTTTAGAGGCATTAGCCATGGCCGCAACATTTTGATTGATGTTTGTTCGTAACATGGCGGCTGTATAATTAGAGAAATGTGATTTGCATTCCGTTTTATTAGATTAAAGGGTTTCAGTTAGGGACATTACAAATGATGACTTAATTTGGCGTACGCGTATCGATTTTGTATCATTGGCTTTCGCTTGACGCTCCAAAATAAATGAAATGTGTAATTAATATGGCCATTGTCTCGCTCTAATGGCAGCCGCATAAATATCACAATAAGCTAATGGGCCAGTTGTGTTGTTACGCCAGCAAAATGGTAGAAAATTAATTTCCATATAGCTTATGCATGTCCAAATACAAATACACGTCCACAAATGTGTATTATGTGTGCTGGCAAAACATGTTTAATGTATGCTTGCTCGCTCGCTGCCAAACGTATGATAATATTATGCTTTTAACCACAATGTCGCATACATTGTTAATCATTTGCAGTTGCCATCGTTGTAACAAATTGCTGCCAAATTGTTGTTTTGGGGCTTGACTTCTGTGTACACACGCACACGCACACACACACGCATTAGCAGAAACATTGGTGCATGCATCGTTAATTTCGACAGTAAATTAAATACAAGCATCCTCGATTTGGGCCAAAATCCTGAGCCTACTCAGGCTGAGCCAGAGTCGTGGTGAGGACTCGCACCAGACAAACAGTTAACCAGACATAGCCATAGCTACCGACTAACAGCCTATATTGGTTGTGCGCTTGTCTGGTGTCTCTCTCTGTATTTCTTGCTTTCTATCTGTAAGTGTGCGTATGTCAAGCCAATTGGAAATTTTAAATGATCTACTACTGGGCGAACTTTGGTTTGGTACTCGCCAAGTGGGCGAACCCAGAATGTGAGCCGTCTGCCTGATTATTCGCATGTGAGAGGCGCCTGCTGGTTGCCGTTACAAGCATAAAATAATTACAGTGTTTTGCCCAGGCTGACAAATCTTGTTGGTTGCACGCACCCACATATGCAACACGTATCATACGTGCAGTCAATGCAGCCGGACAGCAACATAGCACAAATTTTAACGCTTAATGGTTATTGGCACATACACACACTCACACAGACACACACCCACACACTCAAGCAGAGATCGGCTAGTGGGTAGTGGATAGTGGCTGCAAACAGCATGACACTTGTGAACCAAACAAATGAACAACTGCGGCTGCCAGCCATGCACAAGCTGCCCACTGGGCGACTGCGATTGGTGGGCGCGTTGAAGTGTGTTGTGTGAGGGGGCTCGACCACAACGATAGCAACTGCCAACAGCAAAAACAACAATGGGTAAGGGTGCTCTAGTGGGTAGTGCTGACTAGAAGTTAACCTGAACCCGAGTATTCCAAACTTTCTTCCATACAATCAGTACACTTAAATAAAACAAAAGAGCTCAAGTGGAGGGTGCGCAGCTACAGGATTCTCTGAGCACAGCGATGAGCTGTTGATTGATTATTGATTAACTTTTTGTCTTCTATCTTTTTTTGAACAACTTTCAATGCTTAAAAATTGAAGTAAATATAACCATCGTAGTCAAGCAAAAAGAAAAATATGCATATAATATTTAGAGAATCTGGCAGAGCTGTCTTGATCGGCATGGCTATGGGTGCTTCTAGCTGTTACATACCTTGGCATAATCCAATTATACCCTTTTAAAACACATTTTGCAATAAGTTTAAACTACAAAAAGTGATTTTGTTGTTGTTTTTGTTGTTGCTGTTGACCATCACCTAACAAGCAAAACAGCTTTGCGCAGCTAACGCAATTTTCACTGCTCTGGTTTTGTCTGAATGCCCCCTTCCGACTGTGCCAGGCCATTATTTATGGTCCGAAATATGTACATGCATTGAAGAAAAAAAAAAAAAAAAAAAAACCGCATGCACATAATGAGCTCTATTGAATTTCAACTTTGCCTTATGGCCAGTTTTAAATTGTTGCCAACATATTTCGCATAAAATATGGCTCGATTTATTATTAATTACGCAGCTGCAAATGTTTTGTGGTCATTTGCTGATATTTAAAATTTAGTTCGAAATTGTATTTTGTCTTCTTTTGGTTTTGTTTAAGGCTGTTCAAAATTAATGATGTTAGTTGATTTGTTATAGATTTTTTTTTGGAGTAATTATGTAAGCGTGTCTATGATTTTTACTGTTCGAAAAATTGTTTAAGTTCACATTATTAAAAAAGTGCTTAATTTGAATGAAAAGCATCTAAGCTATTGCTAATACACATATAATTTTTACTCATATATAACTAAAACAATAAATTGCTTTGAACAAACATTTAACTACATATTTTTAATATCTCTCTTATCTGTTGTTTTAATTGCCATAAATTATTTGATCACTAATTGAAATGCCAGTTTCAAAATATTTCATTTATTTCTATGCATTTGCATAAAATTGCGAATATTCATTTTACCAATTATGTTTCCAATCAGACTTCTTGCAATAATAAATTGTGAGATAGCGTAGAGAAGTGATTTTATTACTCAGACAGGACTTCAGATTAAAAACAAAAGTTGGTAAATTTTATTTTAATAATAGAAACTTGATTATTAAAAATAGCTTTTTGGTAGTTAGCTATCGATGCAGATATCGATGCGATTGTAATGTATCGCTTGATTAAATTGGCTGTGCAGATTATGTCATTATTTTCTCATAAAGCACTTAGTAAATGACATTAAATGGTTAACTCTTTGTGTCTGTCGTCGCATCAGCCCACAACAACAGCAACATTAAGGGAAACAATTTCAGCTTTTATTACGCCACACAAGCTGCAAATAAAAGAGCATGTGTGCTTGTGCTACGTTTTGATATGGGCAATTAATTGCAGTTTTATTTCGTGATCTGTTAAAAAATGTGCAGTGCAACAAAATGGGCTGGCTGCACGCAATAAGACCGACGAGGAAAGCGGATTACACTAAAGGTAATGAGACACGAGCAAACGTTTTGTTATGTAAAATTCCGGTAATAATTTCATTTTAATTTGCATTAATTTTTAAACGGCAATTCGCATGGTAATGGCCGGGCCAACAAGTGCAGCAGTTATCGCTGTTGCGCTTGAACTCCATCTGGCTACAAACTGTGGAGTGCCACTTAATATTTAAGGTAATGTGTACACACTTGAGTTTGTGTGTGTGTGTGTGTGCGTATGCGTAGTTTGGTATTGGCTTGTGCATGCCTTAAATACGTTTAGAATGCGCGCACTAAATGCGAACTAAAAGCAACAACTAATTAGAGCGCTAATTAACATTATTAAAATACAACGAACTAAAGCGATTGCTACGAGTGTGAAAAACAAGTCGATGCTAGCGCTGCAGAAAGACGCCTAAAAGGACGCACAGGCAGCCTGGACGGACGAACGGTTGGTTCGTATACGGGTAGAGGGAAGAACATGTAGCGCTTGACAGCTGCCTGGATGTCTGCTTCTCTTTTGGTATTGAAGCTGCTCATTAAAAGCACATTTAAGATGTTTACAAACGTGTTCTAAGACGCTGAACACACATACACCCACCCACACACACACACACACCCACGCACACATACGCGCGTGCATTTAATATCAGTTTTTAGGGCGGCACGAAACTAGAACACGGCGCGAATTGTGGAAACTATGCCACGCCGGAAGTGGAAGTGAACGTAAGAGACAATGTAGACTAACATATATACATCTGTGTGTGCTGGTGTAGTGGTTTAAAATTAGAACCAGACGTTTGAGGTGCGTCTGCGTCTGCGTATGAGAGTGTGTGTATGTGTGTGTGTGTGTGTGCAACTATAGCAGATACTTTAGTTTACAACCGGTATTACCACAAAAATCTCAGCTGCTCACGATGCCAGCGTTCTCGTTGTGTTGGCTCCCACATTTGATTGGCCTTAATGGTTGGCGGCTAAAGGGAAAACTTTACTTTAATTGACAGCAAAAAGCAATTTGCCTCATTACAACGAACACGAGCGTAATTAAATGCCGCCCTGGGGCTAAAAGCGACCCCAGTGGAGCTACATCAGTGCCCCCACAAGGCTATATATATATAAATATATATAAGTATATATATATATATATATATATATATATATATGGGGCGATAAATGAGCAGCCTTCAATTCGAGCTGCTTGCGAAAATACAATACGGAAAAGGGTCAGCTACGAAAATGGCGTGGCGGACATGCGATTTAGTTTCTTATTTGACACTTTTTTGTTTTTATTTTTGTTTTTACCCAGGCTTTGGTGCTGTCGTTGTGCGAGGGGGATAACTTTCAGATAAGCAGCTGTCTTGTTTGTGTTCGGCTGCTGCAGTCGTAGTAAATGTCATATAAAGGACAATCATAAGGTCGGTTCTAGTCCGTGGCTCAGGCGCTTGTTGTTGCCACCACATTTAAAGTCAAGTTAAAGTTCAAATTACTGTTCAAGTGGGCGTCAGCTGCCGTCAGCTCTGTCTCCAACTCTGCATCGATTTACCCAAAAGTGACATAATTATTATACACACACTCACATACACTCACACACGCTTATACCGAGGCAACTTGAGCCACCGGCGCAATTGGAGGCTGTTTCAAGTGGGCGCCTGAAGCGGCGCTCAAGTGGTTGCTGGACATGTGCTAAAGGGCGGAGGACGTCGGCCTCTAGCATTCAACTCTATTTTATTGCAGGCGTGTGTCGCTGGCGTCGCCCGAGGGCTGCGTCGATTTATGGCCGGATTTGGGGCTCGTGTACCCGCTGGAAGAAGTGCCGCCCAGCTTTTACTATCCCGCCTGGCGGCCATATTTAATTTAATAAAGACAGAATACACACTTCGGTCCGATAACTTTAAGCTGGTATCATTAAGCGGTCTCAGCAGAAAGTTTTTGTTTGTTTCCTGTGCCGTTTGGTCAAAGTAAATATTGAAATCAACAGCCTCTGAACCGCATGCCAAAAGCGACGCTCCACCAACAATGGGCCTTGCATACAAATTTGTGGGCGTTGCTGAAGAGATTTGTAAACAACTTCTTGTGGCATACATTTGGGGAGTCGCGTCGTGCGACGGTATCACTTGCTTGAGTCCTGCCCGTCTTGTCTCGACTTCGATTACGATTTCAATTTCAATATGAACCTCAGTTTCAGTTACAGAATTTAAGCATTTCGTTTCTATTTTGCTATTTGTTGTGCGTTTTGTTTTTTTTTTTTTTGCCGAGGGTATCACAAATTTATTACGAGGCAAATAACCTATTGACTTAGTATAGAAATTATATTTGTGTAACTATGTATATCTAGAGCTATGTTGCAAACTCAAAAAAAAAAAAACTTTCTTTCCTGTGCGTTGGTAAAGGCTAAGATGAGCTGTTTGCCTTGTTATAGATTTTCACAACTCAAATAATATAATTATACTAATACATCAATTACAATTCAATCACCATTTGCTTGCAAGTGTATTTAATCTTCGTTGTCTGGAAGTTAAAGAAATTGTGTTTGTGTTTTTATTGGCTGTGTTGTTTGTGGGATTGTTGAAGTATTCGTTTTATTTGTGAGCGTCAGATGCCATTTTGAAATTTGTTTGGCCTTTTGAAGAGCAGAAGGTTTAGTGGATTATGGCATTTTTATGAAGCGTATAATGTGAAGAATGAGCATATGAGATTAAAAACTTTGTCCGCCTCGGGTGCTGTGTTTTTGACTCGATATATTCGAGCGCAGTATTCGCCGTATATGTGAATCAACAAAAATAGAAAGTTTTTCGTTTGGCCTTGAACTTGATACTGTGGCAATGGCAGCGAAGCGAATTTACAAACAAATTTATTGCTGCTATTCGGCGGCCAATCAATTTACATTAAATGAAACATATTTAAAAGATACCACAGCAAATGCGAGCAGCGAGGCGAACGCGCAAAAATGTGGGCGAATGTTTTGCCGCTGTTTCACAATCACAAAGAGGCCAGCGGAACGGCAGAAATGTGTTGCTAACGCAAAAATTTATTACAACTGTCAAATGTAAGGCCGGCAGATACTTTACTGTTGTCGCCAGCCTGTCAGACAGTGTGTGAGCTGGCGGAACTGGCTCCAAAATCGACACAAACCGCCGACTGCCATCGGCAGCTCTCGCGTTTTTATTTCGTTTTCATGCCCAGCAATTCAACATTGCCTTGCCATAGACATGGACTCTCTCTCTCTCTCTCACACACACACACACACACACACAGGGACATGGACGGACTCGGACTCGTGATTGCTTTGCACTTTTTGAAATACATCCCACCCGGTACCCCTTAGTCTGGTCTGCCTGCTATGCGTAGTTATTTCTGATCATAAAATCAATATGCGCATACTAAAATTTTATTTCTTTACAATTTGTGTACGAATTTCCTTTGCTGCTGCTGCTGCTGCTGTTGGTGCTGCTACTATTAGACCTTCCTAGTCCCCTTAGCCCTGTTGCTGTTACGATTTGCCAGCTTGCCAGCGCCGCATTGTTTTTTATTTTATTTTGCTTTGTTTTTTTTTTCTGTTTTACTTTTGTTTTTGTTGCTTTGTAGTCCATTTAATTCATGCTATGCTATAGAAGGACCTTGCTCGCAGCTCGATACGGCACATGTTTTGTCCATTTAGTTGTGTATTGTGGAAATGGAAAGCAATGCTTTGACATATTTTCCTTTTATAGTTCGTACATTGCGCTGCAATACTCTGTTTAATGGTCCATAGCCATGGGGTGTTTAAGTTTTGATAGATAGAGCCATCGATTTGTCAAGCAAAACAGAACTTATCTCTCTCTGATCTATCTTATCTTATGTCTCTTACAAATTTCAGTTTCTTTGATATTCAATTCTCGTGTGTGTTCAAGTATTTGTGGGCTAAATGCTATTATATTTGCTTATCAGAGCTGAGCTCTTGGGCCCCCATTGCGTATACTTAATAACTGTGTTGGAATTGCGTCGCCTTTGACACGCTTAATGACTTGCAAGTGTTTGCACTGTGCTTGCCTAATTGCGTTCTGGGGACAGCACAAATGATTACCACCAACAAAATCGAATGGACATTAGATGGAATGATGAGCGATACCGTAACGACATAGACAACAACAACAACAACAACAACAACAATAACAATAACAACAATAATAATCAGAGAAGAAGGCAACGCCTTGGCCATTATGTCATTCAAGGCATTCAATACAAATTGGTAATATCTCATTCATTTGGCTATACGTTCTCCTCCACTTGTTTGCTTATTTTTCCTGCTCGTGCTTGTTGTTATTAAATTGACGCATGTGCTTGTGACAGAAACACACACATACATACACATGCACAGAGTCTCATAAATACGCATAGGGACTCTTACATACAGGCGATACGTGTTGGCCACGAGTCCTTCAACTTTCCGCTGCTGACCATGTGGGTAAACAAGCAGATAACTGACAATCGCTAAGGTGAGGGGGTGAGAGACAACGACTGAATGACTGAATACTCATTCGCTATCGTAACGAGTTTGAGTGACCAAATGTCAAATATACAAGAGTGTACACTTATTTCATTTCCAGATTTATGGTAACGTATTTGAGTTTGGATCATGTCGGGCTGCAGCCCACCCTAACATGCGCCACAATGGCCGCTTGTAAGCAAACAATTTGAAAACCTCAATGTTGTGACTCCTTCGCAGAATGCTGCGCTGACAGCAATTTCTGTTGAGAGCCGTTGGAAATATGCGCCTGCAATGTGCCATCTGCAGTTATTTTTTTTGTTTGTTATTTTTTTTTCTTTTTTTCTTTTTTGTTAGCAATCTCGTGTGCATGTTGTCGCAGATCTCACTTCACTTGCACTCACTATCAACATAACACGAGCAAAGAGAAAGACAAATAGAGAGAGAGAGAGAGAGAACGTGTGAGAACTGTCGTTGGTGGTGCATTTTATAGTTGATTGCTTCGCCTGCCACAAGACAGGATCACAGTGGGGTAACATACATAGCTCATGGCTTGCTATGCGAGTTTTGTTGTTATGTTGCCAAATGCGCTGTCACATCGCCATCGAAGCCAACTCTCATCATTGCCATGCTTCACATCCAGTCCGTACGCTGGCCTCAATTACAAGTATATCATGCCACGCACGTATTTTTGTTCGCTGCTTATGTCGGTGTAAAGAGTTTAAGATGTGCTTCGATTGCATTTGCGATGGCTGCTCAGTGTCCTTGCGGCCACACGCAGACTACATGCAGGAATTCATCTATAATAAGCATATAGCTATAGATTGAAATGGCAATTCACTATATTATTGATGTGGGTTTGACAGCAATTGAGCAACTATCACACTCAAGTGGCGTCGAGTCATATTTCCCAAAGGATAATGCTGTATGGCAACGCCGTCTGCTCACTAATTTGACCAACATGTTTGTTTAGTACAGAGCATATGCATTGCAAATGTTTACAAATTAAAGTTGAATTTCATTCATGGGGCTGCATAAATTCTGTGTTTGGGGCTTTTGCATGTGATTTGGCAGTTGCCCACGCTGAATGTGTCATAAAAGTTAGCCATAAATAAAATCAGTTTGGCCTGACTGACCGACTAACGGGCTGTCATTAACCGAGTAGCGTCGTTAGCCATGTCCGCGTGCGTGTTGACGGATTATAACTAAACGACTAGCTGGTGGCTGGCTGGCTGGCTAGCTTAAATAGTGGGCTTAATTTGGAGGCCAGATGAGCGGCTCATGTCGGCTTGTTCTGATTAAAGTGGTTTTAGTGAGCGACATAAATAAATAAATTAAATAAATAACAAAACAAAACATGAGCCAGATTTGTGGCGATGTTAGGCAAAAACTCAAATTGAAATTGGGTCTGCACACACGACACAGCTCAACGATAAATTATGATCGCAGCAAAACTTGAGACCTAACTCACATAAGCACACACACATAGAGACACGCACACGCACATGTGGCCAGTTTAATATTTTATGCTAAACCACAAGACCAACTCAAACCTCATAAAGTGAACATAAAACATGCAAATTAAAAGGACCGAACACGTCGTCCAGGCTTACTCACTCAATACACATAACACACACACACACATACACACACACACTAACACACACACACACATACACACTCACTAACACACACAAACACACTCGAACTAACGCACACACGCACTAGCAAAAATGAACTAATTTACACAAAAACAATACAATTTGCTAACCCATGTTACCGAACAGCGACAGAGTGCCCATTCCAGCCTCAATGCCCACGCCCCATTGCCTTCATCGCCCTTTAACTTCATTTCTTAGTCTGTGGACTTTGTTGCTTTAACCCTATATCCACATTACATACTTACAGCCAAACGGCGCCACCCAGACATTTATATCCCGCTCTGCTTGACTCCTCTATTCTCTACTCTCTATTTACTTATGTGTGCATAGTGCACTGAGAAAAATAGTTTGGTGTTCAAAATCTTGATTTATGTATTTAAGAAATATTATTGTTTATTAAGTTTGCATTTAAAAAAAAAAACAGTTTGAAGAAAGTAAAATGGAATTTTAATGATTTTTATACAGCAGATAAATTTAAATGTTGAAATGTTTAACTAAGATCTTAAAACTATCGAGAATTATATTTTCTTTAATACAAAATGTTCGACTGAATTGTTTCGCTCAGTGTATGCAGAAAATATATATGTGACCGCACACTGTAAATCTAGCTGTCATGAGACCCCGTCCACTGAGCCACTTCATTGGAGGCAGCTAGCGTTGGTTTTTTTTCTTAGCAAGCGTAGCTGCTGTCTGCCCTCTCCTTACATTTAGTGGCATTGTGGTAGCTATACTTTTCACTTACAACGATATCTATGTATATGTACATAGATGTATATAGAGTTATATATACTATGTTATATGGGCGGCAATCAATGGCTGTTGCTTGTGGCAAAAAGTCATTTATTCTGAGTGTTTTGTATGCTCGCTATGCTACCTTTTATTTCTTGGGATTTTTGGCCTGTGGTGCAAAGATTAAGTTTTTGCCATACTAATTTGCCAGCTAAATGGTTGTGCGTGTGTGCGCCCATGGCTATGTATGTCTAGTGCACATTTGTTGCTCTTAATTACGTATATTTGTATGTACGCCTCGAGTTTTGTGTCAAATCCTCTGCCTCTCGAGTGGATGTCGTCGAGTGAGACGATGGCGTAGGCATAAAGTAAGAAGTTAAATGGAAATTATTTAATCAAATAAGGCAAAAGTTTGGCAACAACCGCAGACATGAGCAACAGCCAGTCGGCGAAATAGTGGGCATGCCCACGCCCATTGTGCGTATGCAGGAGAAGATGTTTTGGGCAAATGTTGCCTTTTGCTTTAAAATGGCCAAAACCAATTCATTTGATTCATTTGCATGCAGATTGTGTTTTCTGATTTTCTCAAACACAAGCACACACAGATTCATACATACACGCACACTCTCACATACACATATATAAGTAGAGAAATGTGCCTTTTCTTGTGGCTTATCTAGCTGCTTTTAAATGTTTTGCTTTTGCTATATTTTTCAGTCCCAGGCCGCAAACATGTCCAGAGACATATCTTCATATATTTTATATGTTTTCCGTGCTCTTTTAGCATAAATCTTAGTTAGTAGTAGATTTATTTTCAGCTGACATTTTCACGCATCATGCGCAAGTTCATTTTGTTTAATGAATGGCATTTTTATAGCATACGAGCATTTAACTAGATATTTCTATATTCAGTTTGTGAATCGACTTAATGGCGCGTGGGTGCTTGAAAGTGCAGTAAATGCTTGTCCTGTTGAGTTCTGGCTGGGCTTTGAATTCAAATTTGTGCACTTTAAAATCCTTTGAGTATGCTTTTCCAAATGAAATTAATGACTTAAAAGCTTTTTTGCGGTACACGTCACTCATAATACAATCAACGCGCCGTAACGTAACGACAGCAGCAACAACAACAACAACACCAATCGAGTGCTGAGCCATGCCCTGAAAATGCTGCTGTGGCGTAATGGCAGCAGTTTTGGAAAGTTTAAAGGAATTTACGAAAAAGTTGCCGGCAATCAAAACGCTTTT
The DNA here is from genome assembly GCA_035045945.1 of Drosophila anceps. Lineage (NCBI taxonomy): Eukaryota > Metazoa > Arthropoda > Insecta > Diptera > Drosophilidae > Drosophila > Drosophila anceps. Next base: position 14,088,848 of record JAWNON010000225.1, read on the forward strand.
CCTACCTGGCCCGCACAATTGACACACTTTCAACACGTACCTGCAACCATGGCGAACGAGAGAGAGAGAGAGAGAGAGAGAGGGAGGGAGAAGGAAAGGTGCGAAAGAAGAGTGAGAGAAGCGTTGTTTGTTGGTGTGAGAAAGCTGTGTGCAAAGGTGTGCAATTATTATTGTTTTATGTGGCAAGTTCATTTAAAAGAATTAAGTAACTGTAAATGCAATAAACGGGCAACCCCAAGCCCACGCCCCAACTCCCATGGCCCACCTCCAGCGCCCTGCGACCCTTCAGTGCGATGGCAGCGTGCAACAACAAGCTGGCACACTCAGAGTGAGAGTTTTTATGGGTTCGACTGTCAACCGCGCAGCCGCCCCGCAATAAATTCTGAAGCGAACGTTAAACGTGCAACATATTCAAGAGGTTAGCATCGCTCCCTTTTGCTGCCCAACCGTAACAGCTCCACTTCTCGCTCTTGCTACGGCAAAGGTGGAATAAATGAGCATTTTGCACCATGGGGCTCAGCGGCATCATTTTTCTTAGACAGCAACAGACACTGCTGAACGGCACACGAGTCGAACGGCAACAATAACAAAGGCAAATTGTAACGCCATTAAATGCCCGAAGTTGGCTAACGCAACAAATCGCATGCTTTAAGGAGTGCCAAGCGAATCATTGGCGAGCCATCGTCCTCGTCCTCGTCCTTTCGTTTTTGCTTGCTTGGCAGCGATGCTAAATCAATTGCAAAAGTGTGCGAAACGATTGGATGTCAAGTCGCTGGGCTGCCAGCCCTGAGCTGTGTATGCCCTGAGTGATGAGGTGGGCAGAGCAGCAGGATATGCGGGAGTCTCCGTCCCTCCGGAAATTGTGTGGAACAGCAACACGTATCGTGGCAATTCATTTTTCCCCATTTCTGTACTCACTTACTGGGCATTCAGCGTGTGCATCGGTCGTATAAATCATGTTTTCTGTAGCATAACAACCTGTACTCAATTTCCGGCTCGGGCAAAAATAGAATTCCAAACTATTTGTGTGGAAATCAGCAAAGTTTCCGAAACTTCCAACAAGAAATCAAATTAATTATTTAAATTAGTTCCTCACACAAACTGGTTAATTGTGTTTTAACTATATATTTGGAAATAGTAAGCGGGTAAACGTGTCAAGCACTTAACATTTCATGTTGAAGTTACTTATTGCATTGTATTGCTGCCTGAGGAAGGGAAATCATGCTTCCATAAAAAAAACTCTTGTTCATTTTAAAAGCTGATAATAATTTTGCAAGAGACAAATGTTGAAATACATTTTTTTTTGTTATTCCAACTACCACAGAATTCAAAAGATATTTTTGTATTTGAATAAGAAATGACTGCAATCCTTTAGCATGGAGATATAATCAAAGTACTTTGTAGAGCTACTGAATGCTTAATTTTGTGTTCATGGAATAAATGTGCTTTCATTATAAATTACAATATATATGCATGATGTTGGCTTGTCTTAAAAACAGAAGCGACTACACGAGCTCAGCAAAAAAAAGAAGAAGAAATATACGAAAATGATAAGTGTTGCAGAAGCAAAACAGAAAAATCAGGAAGAACTGGAATGTTTGCATCAAAAGTATTTAAGTGAAAAATATACTTATACAGTTGAAATACACACATATATATATATATATATATATATATATATATATATATATATATATATATATATATATATATATATATATATATGTCAAAATTTAATCAGAGAACGAAGTTGTGGAGAATTAACCTTGTATTTGTGCAACACTCAAAATAAAAGTTTTCGGCTAATTTATACATTGAATTTTGATTCGAGCACAAGAAAGTTATCAAATAGTTTTTTAAATGTACTTTTAATTTGCATGAAAGTTGGGACTTCTGATAAATTAGCAACTTTTCAAAATATTTATATAACATAAAATTCCAAATATATGCTGTGAAGTGCGGCTTGCAGAGAGTGGTTTGTTTGTTATAAGCCACAGGCTGAAATTCCATTGATAGTAGCAGCATAGCAATGGCATGAGCTCGCACGAATGTGTTGTCATAAAAAAGTTTTGCGGCATTTCGTATAAATTAAATTAAACACAAATAAACGCTAACCTCGTTGCCGCGCGCTGCTGGGGCAGCTGCATGTGGCAGCAATTAATTTAATAAATCAACAACAACAAAAAAAACTTTTGCTGCCTTTTACTTATACTGTAGCCAGTTGGTTAGTTCGTGATAATGGTTATGGCCCGGCCATAGGCTATGGACATGGCCAGGGCTACAGAGTTTTTCTTTCAGTTTCAGTTTCAGTTTCCGTTAACCGTTGGCCTGTGTCAACTTAGACGGCCATTAAGCGCGAGCTTAACCCATCAGTGTCACAATTGTGTGCAAAAGTTAAAGAGCTATCGATTATAATATGTAGCTGGCCATGCTCTGTTCTATATTATATATACTATGTGCGGGCTTTGTTCCAGGCATTTGCTTTACGTTGTTGTTACTCTTCCAGGAATTATAGCTATCCGTGCGCTGCTCACCTCTCACTTGTTTCTGAACTTTGCACAATCCTTAAACTTTAATTACAACGCTCGCCGGCATAGCAGCGTTGGGCGAGTGGGCTGGCCTGGGTCTGTCGGAGTGTGCTAGAAAAAGTGATGCCACTTTGGCTCATAACATTGTGCGAAGCCAACGGCATCTTGAGAGTGGTGCGGCTCGGCTCCTACTCAGCCCGGCCAGACAACGCAGCGGACAAGAATTTCAGTTTAATTTGAACAGAAGATGGCTCGAGGCTGTTGAGGACGATGTCGACGACGTAGCCTACTTTCCTGAGAGCAACAATAAGCAGAAACGGCAACAACAAATGCGCTGCGCTCTGTTTGAGGCAAATAAAGCTTGCATCCTGCGTTGCGTGTCTGTGCATTGTGTGTTGGGCAGTGCGGCTGTTTGGCAAAAGGGTTTGTCTTCTTTCTTTTAGCCATCCAGATAGAAGACAAGCCAAATGCTGGGTAAACGCTGCAAGCGCCTGTTATAGTTGTTCGCTCTACTCGGTTCGCTTCCATCAGTGCGGATGCACGAAGACTCTGCATCTGCTGACTCTCAGTTTGTGTATACTTCTTGTATACTTCTTTTGCTACATTCACTCAATGGTGCTGTTGTTGTTATTGTTGTTTCTTAAACGATGCTTAGCATTTATCCGCACACAAATGACCAAGCAGAGACTGCAACAAATGCAATAATCTGCCAGTTTCCTGAGTTTCAGCTACTTTCAGCTTTTCTTTTCTCTTATTTATTTTTCTTAATTTTTTCAGCGTTTAATTAGCGGAAGCGTTAACAATTAGTCTAAAGCAAAAGCTTATTAGGCGAAAATACGCGGACTGCCAAGTACTCTAGTCCAAAGACTTCTGAATAATCTGGAATCTAGTCTGATTCCATTTATCGAATTCAATACATATTTTCATTTGCAAAAATACATTAATTCTTTTGTTTTTTTTTCTTTAAAATAAATGTTTACTTTCTAAATTTAAAGGACTCGTGTGCCTTAAGAGTATATTTAAGGCGGCTGCGCCAGAGAGACGCCTGTGCATGCGCTAAAAAATTGTTGTTTCTTGTATCATTGTCTTGGGAGGCTCTTTTAATTTTGTATGACAATGCATGGTCGGAGCGTCTACGATGCCAAAAAGTTTCAATATTCAAGAGAATAATAAACTCTATTTTAAACTTAAGGGAAAATGTTGCAGTGCAAATCACATTACACATATGCCACGTGGTCGCAGAACTCAGGTACTTAATCGAGCTTTAATATGTCCATTCTGTATATATATATATATATATATATATATATATATATATATATATATATATATATATATATATATATATATATATATATATATATATATATATATATATATATATATATATATATATATATATATATATATATATATATATATATATATATATATATATATATATATATATATATTACATATATAAATCGAAATAAGCGAAAAGTAAATAAATAAAACGTTGCACTAATTTTAGATAAGTTTTTAGCGACAGTTTTATATGGCACTTTGATAGCTGTCCGTGCCCAAAGTTTTTACCAACTCCCACTTCTCTTGATGGGGCCATTAAACTGGAAAATGGGTTTGGTCGTGGCGCTAGTTGGCTACTTATATATAGTTGTTGCAGTCTTTATCACATATTTGTTTGGCTGTTTGTTTGCGTTAGTTTTATGGCGGTGTTTATGAGCGATATGTGTGGTAATATGCGGCAGCAACAGACGCTTGTTTATCTATGTCGAGGATGTTGAGCACATTGCTGTTGTTGCTGTACGCCGCAATTGCCGCAACTGCACTGTGCGCTACCAGTAGCGGCAGTGGCATTTTGCTGTCACTCGCCTTCCACGCAAAACGCAGACCGAAAGCTAGTTATGGTCATGTCTTGGTGGTATGCTCTGCTGCCCACTGTCGCCTTGCGCCAACATCAAGCGACGTTGTTGTCTCCATCTAAGTGTTCTGCTGTTCGTCCTGCTCAAAATGCCGTCTTCTCGCGTTGCCTGTAACATTGGCAACCACTAATACCCCAGCTTGGTTGGTTACTGCCAATCTAATAGAGAGGTATGCAGATGCAAGTAGTTAAGCGTTGGGCCAGTGCATTAGAGTAGCCACCTTTGCCTGACCTGAGCCTGACCTTATAAGCTGAACCGCATCGCTAGTATGACACAACTTGGCAGAGCGCTGTAAATTCCATTTGGGCATTAAGCTAATGAAAGGAATTCCTTGCACAAAAGTTGCAATTACGGCGCTGGGACCGCAGCTTACATCAAACTTTTTACCAAGCGGTAAAGCTCACTAAAATTCCACCAGCTGGCATTTGCATAGTTGAAGCAAAGCAATCTACTTGGGTTAGCTCATCTACGATTTTTTATTTTCTGGCAGGGGAATTTATGGTGTATGAAAGTTGAAGTTATTTGACAGCAGCATGCTAATATATGGTCAGCCACATAACTGAGCCATCATCCGTTTTGGCAGCCGAGTAGCCGAGTAGCTGTTGGCTAGAAAATTCCCATAGCGAAAGGGCAAATATTTACAGGGGGGTGTTGCGCTCATGCGACAAAAGGATTTGCGATTGCTATTGAGATTTAGATGGAGCGCGCGATGGCCATGAGGATGGTGCGCTAGTAAATTGAAAGCAAACAGCAATCTATTTTAATGTTCACTACGCAGTTTGGCTTTGGATTTGGATGTGGCACATAGACAGCGTAGCCTACATTTCTATGCCACTTGCACAGTGGTTACCACAAAGCGCTGGCCACACATTGCGCGTGATACACAAGGCTTTTTTGCAGCAAGTGCTGAGCATTTTCAAACTTCATTGAAGCGAACTCAATGTAAATAGAAAAGTTTTTTAGTCCCTGGGTAAACAAAAGTTAATTAAAAGATTCTCGTCAAACGGCTTCCCTTCAAATTTTCGCTTACCCAATTTCAAAGGGTGATCAGTGAAGAAAGAAAAAAAAGGGGAAAAAGGGCTGCTACAATTTAAGGCGTAATGTCGATTGACCGCATCATCAAATTTTTTGTTGCATTTCTTATGAAAGTGAAAGTTTAGTAAACATTGAAACAATTTTTGGTGTTGCACTCACAAAGCGAATAAATTGGCAGACCGCAAATCCCAAATTAAAAATTAAAATCAACAAAATCCATTCATTCTTATGAGAATTTCTTAAGCCAAAGCCAAAGCGAAAGCAGAAGCAGAAGCCAAAGCGGAGTTAAAATAAAAGACGCCGAAGCGCAAGGGAAAATTCATGGAATTTAAATTGAAATCGCAGTCGAAATAAAGTGAAATGAAGCGTTTAAATTGAGAGTGTGTGCGAATTCTCTTGCATACACATACACACAAGCACACTCACACAAACATAACATAAAGCAAGCGAAAGCTAATGTGTGCGCTTGTTTACTCTGTGGCTATCGAAAATATTTCACGTGCAGCAGCTAAAGCAAAAACATTACCGTCGAGACCTGAAAGAGCAACAGAAACCTGAACAAGAACAAGCACCAGTAGACGAACTGCGAACGGAGGGCAACCCAATAAAAATCGCAACACAGCAAGGCAGAGATCTGACGAATGAAACAAGAGCAGACATTGAAATACCCTGTAAATATATGATACTCATAAAAACTGTTTTTGAGTGTGATATTGAAGCAGAGTAAACATAATATAATAAATATACTTTGTTTATATTGTAATCTGTAGTAACTATCTTTAAAAACATTAACATAATTTTAACTGCTTCTTTTTTTCATTTAATTGATCTGCAAACAATGTTTATAACTACCATATTTTCAATATATATAATAAAATTAATTTAAAATTTTTATAAAGTATATTTATATTGAATATATTTTATGAAAAAATGTATACGAATTCAAAATCGAAATAATACAATATTTAAAAAAAAATATTTTGAAATATTGTAAAAATTGGTAAATTATTCTGTTATTTTATAATACCCTCGTCTAGCGCATATGAAACGAAAATCGTCAGCCAAAAATAGAAGCCATACAGCCACATCTCGTGGGAGCGTAGGCAGTAGGGGGGCTGAGTGAAAATTGAAGGAGCCTCGTTTGCTGTGCTACCAAGATTATTTGGCTTCACCTTATTTGAAACAGTATGGTTGCCGGCAAGTCTGACTGGGCTGGCTGGCTGGCTGGCTGGCTAGCTAGCTGACAGACACTGTTAGTATTCCAATGGGAGCTTGTGACATACGAAGTGTAGTCACGTGAAGCCAAAAAGTCTGTCACAATCGCGCTTGGATCGAAAGGAGTCGCTCAATCGCAACAGCAAATTTTGCAGAAATAAACACATGGAAATTATATTTCACTGGCGGGGGGATTAACTTGTAAATCGAAAATAAATCAACACAAGCACCTGCAACTTCATTATCGCTTTACTTTGAACAATGTCATTAGATGTTGCCTCGCAAAGTGACATTTTCTTTATCTTCGCCTGCCTTCAGGGAAACATACATGCTTGCCGCTCGCCTGGGGCTTAACTAGGCTCACTTTAAGGCATGATTCAAAAATTTGTTTCAATTTCTTCAGGCGCGCCTCACTTACTCGGAGCTCGCTCTCTCTCTCTCTCTCTGTGCGTGCGTCTTTCTCTATGATTACAAGTAAATCCAAATCTCAGTGGCGCACATTTTGTATAAAAGCTTGGAGTATTTTGTTGGGGATTTTATTCAAAACAACTCGCGGGAGTAACTGTAATAAACTTAAATGTGTCACACACTCACACGCACACACACACACACATAAAGACACACAGACAGAGTACAATCACCTTTGTATAAACTGACAAAGCTATAGAGAAGCTGCACCCTTCGCAATGTGTGAGGGTATGAGTGTGTGTGTGTGTGTGTGTGTGTGTGTGTGTGTGTATGTGTTTGTGTTTATCTGTGTATTGGTATGTGAGAGCGTGATTTATGCCCTCATGACTGCGTTCGCGTTGGCTTTTGTTTGCTTAAGCGCCAATTGAGTCTCACGTCCTGGTGACAAATCGATTTCTTATCACTCTGCGGTTTTATTATGGTCTTTGGCAGCGCAGCACATCGCATCTGGCTGGCTTGCTGACTGGCTGACTAGCTGCTGTGTGGGCGTGTGCTGTGCGTCTAACATTGATAAGCTGGATACCCAATAGACGCTGCCATTTTTAAAGTAAATAAATTTTTAATTTAATTTTTAAGCACTCGAAACGATTACGCGTAACTCAATCGAACAAAATTCTGGATTGGGGACTTGCTTGGCTGCCCTTTATCAGCGATGTGGCAGCGAAAGTTGTTGACTTTTATGGCAACCAACTGGGGCAAAGACACGCATTACGCTGCTGCCTGCCTGCTTGCCGCTTGCCGCTTGCTGCTTTCTGCTTAAGTGCTGCGCTGCCACATTTAAATGCCCCGTGGTGGACTTCACTGAGTTACTTGGCTTGCGGCTAGCAAAAGTTTTGTGCTATATTTATTTTCATTTGGCGTGGCTAGTCCACAGCTCCTTCTTGTCGTTTCTTGCCTTATCGTTACTGCTGTTGTTGCTGTCGTTGGGGAGGCTGGCCGTGCAGTTGCTGGAATTTTATATTTGTTTTAATTTCCTAGCCATTTCCTGGACGCCCTGTGTGCCGGCCACATTTGTCAGTCAAATGGCGCTGGCGTGGCACGTTAAATGTGCAGCTTCCTCGAGCTGCTGCCTTTTAGTGTTTATTACAGTTAACTGGCGCCCAACGGGATGTTCAGTTACTTGCAGCATCCGCATCTAAATATGTACAAAAATGTGTGTCCATATCAAACGGAAACTTGAGCGCGCCCTAACCAAGTGCCAGCTTTAACTGGCCATTGGCAGGCCTCAAGTGCTTCTCACTGATTTGTCTTCCATATTAATCATCAGGCGCGTAGTTGTGCGTTAACATGTTTATTGACTGTACATGAGGAAAGTACGAGTTGAAGTTCGATTTATATGTGAGTATTTCCTTTAGTGTTTCAGTCCTTCATCTGGCGATTTGGCAAATTGGCTAGTGAATGTGGCCTGCTTAAAGCTGCAGCTGCTGCTCCCTTAGAACCTTTTATTTGATGCATATTATTGTCAGTGTCGCAGCTGGGTAACATGTGAACGGACAGCTTTCACCTAGATGACGTCAGCCGTCGTTCCTCGCTGATGGCATTTTATCGCCAATTATAAAACCTGTCATTTTGGTATTTTTATTGATGCGCACAAAAAAAAAAAAGAAAAAAAAAGGAAAAGAAATAAAGAAAATGTTTTAGCAAAGGACAGGTAGCTGTAAAATTCCGCAACTTGAAAATGCCAATCATGCTGATGACGGGCGGCACGTGGAGCCACACACTCAGTATGAAGCTTGTTAAAGCTGACAACTGGATGACTGCGCCCAGCTGAGCTCAACCGGTCTCATCTGCCGCTAACAACTGAATCTGATGCGAAACATTATGCTTCCCCATTTTAATGGACTACTTGACCAAGAAAGCTGACTGGAGCTATTTACTGGATGCCGAATGGCATGCCAAAAAGCATGCCTTATGAAGTAATCAACAAATGGAAATACCTTTGTCGAAAGGATATGAAGTCTACTTGATTTCATTTACAATATTGCCAGTTCTATTATTGGAATACTGTTTTTGATAGAGTAACTCTTCTTCGGCCCTGGATACAGAATATAATACATAAAAGTAAGCAAAATATTTGGCTCAGTTTGGAATTGTTTTTTTTTTGAATTCTTAGCTACAGGGTATACATATTCGACAACTGCAGCAATAACAAAGAACCATGGTAAACAAGTGAAATGCTTGTGCCACATATTTGTGTGTATGCGTATGTACACATACACACACTCACAAACACACACACACACACACATATATGTATATGTGTAAATAAAAGCTGTTAAAATACGATAGTGCTGCCTATTAGCACAATAGACACGGCAATGCCAACCGCAGCGCAACGCTTGCAAAAGGCAGAAAAAATGACAGAATGGGGGATATGGACACGAGCACAGCTTGGGACCGTAGCAGGAGTGCCACAAGAGAGCGAGAGAGAGAGAGAGAGAGTGAGAGTGACAGGGTGTGGGGGAGTGCACGGGGGAGACCAAGGCGCAGCACGAAAAGTGTAACCGCAAACATAACAACGCAAGTAGCAGCAACAATGGAAACAATGACAAAAATAACAAATAGAAATGAAACAAAATGAATGACCATGAAATACCCTGTAAGTAACAGAGATAGGCTCGCAGCAGAAAGAATTGTTATTTGAATATATCATATGCTGAGTTAAATTTAAACGTTTTATACATATTTTTGTGATTCATAAGGATATATCGTACAAGCTGTAGTCAGGCCCAGTTTCCCTTCTAGAGAATATTTAGTTAGGCATATGGCAAAAGGACGAAGCTAAAGCAGGACATTCGAAAAGACGACTCGACAGCAACGGGGTACAAATGATTTGTAGTGTCTTGTGATTGGACGAGTGCTAGACCGAATAGGGCTGGCAACGTGTGAAGGCTTATGCAATGGCGTTTGTGTGTGTTGTGAGTGTGTGTGTACTTTGTGTGTGTGTGTGTGTGTTTGTGTGTGTGCCTGTTAGTTTATGATCAGCAACTGAGCTTGACGTGCAGCATACGCTGGGCTATGCGGTCACACAACAATCGCAACACATGGACTCAGGAGCTAAATGTCAGGGAAAGGGAGAGCAGCCCTTTTATCCGTGGACAGGGCCAGCGGCAGCTGTGCTTACACACGTCTATCGTTGTCTGCACGGCGCCTGGCTGACTTTATTTTCACAGCGATTTTCCTGTGGCTGCTTTTCGTGTTTTGCTCCCATACTCGGCTTGACTCGGCCAAAGCTGCCTTTCACGGCAACCACTTAAGCTAAAGCTGTAGCCGTAGCTGTTTCATTTCCATGCCGAGCTGCAGTTAGTTTTGCCTCTTCTTTTGTACTCTTGAGCATAAGTATTGTAAGCCAGCTGCCATTTGTGGCCACTTACCGTTACTCTCTTAAGGGCTTTTATGATTTAACAGATGAAAAACACGTGGCTGCCAAATTAGTCGACATTTAGATGCACAATATACTGAGCATACGCGCGTTTCTTATCACAACTCTGCCTGCCCATGAGGCATTGCGTAAACCTTTTATGCCCTGCATATGATATTGGAAGGCTTAAATTGATTTTATCTCTGTACTGCCCCAAACTGTACATCGGATCAGATTTTTCGCTTCGAGTATTTGCAATCAAAATTCCAATGACGTTCAACACTTAATTTGGGGCATCTCAGTCTCAGTCTCAGTCTGTGTAGCTGGGTTTTTATTATTGTTGTTATTGTGGCGTTCTCATTGCATGCTCAAATTCATAAAAAGGATAACAAATGCCAAAGCTACATGGCAGCTGCCTGGACTGAACCATTTCCGTCCATTTGTCTTTGGGGCGTGCCTGGCCATAATATCAAATCATATCTTCACATTTACTCCAGCACAGCAGCAAAACACAGTCTGTCCCTTTCACTTACAGAATTCTCTGGCTAGAACGGAATTTCTTAAAGCATAGCTACAATAACAACCAATCCAAGCTAAGCTAAACCAAGCCGGACCAGGCCAGGCCTTTACTAATTTTATAAAGCCAAATGAAATAAAAATGGCATAGACAGTGCGGGCCACTTATTGTCCCTGAATAAAAGGATTTTACTTGAGCGCCAAACGAAAATGAATTTATCTCTCATCCAACTTTGTCTTGCGACATTTTTGGCAACATGCTTAAAAGTCGACAGCGTGACAGCTGCTTTAATGCAGTTGAAAATGTCTGGGGAGTCTTTAAAGAGACACTGTGTCACTTCCGGGCGCCAAGAGTTTATGTATGTGTGTAGCTGGAGCTACGCAACAATGATGAGCGACAATGACTGCCGTAGTTATAATTTGAAGATAAAGCATAAATATAAAAATATAAAAGTTAGAAATTTAAGGGAGACTAACGCGCTGGGGTATGGCTGTACTGAAAAGCCACGGGAAGTCAGCTTTTATGACAACATTCAAGTGTAGATTGGAAGAGCGGACTCTTCCTTTTTGTTAAAATGAGTCACTTAGCCGGCACGATGGGTCGTATGCGCTATATATGTATGTGTTGAAGCACTTCAATTATGATGATTGATGAATATGGGGGGCTGGCGCAGTGTGAGTGTGAGTAAGAGCGCGTCGAGCGCTTGAGCCGAATCGAGATGGAGGGCATTGGCATGCAAAAATGAATAAAAAAGGAATTTCGCAAATGAATTGTTAAGTATGCGCCGCTTTGGCTGCCGATGGCTTCACAGTATTTGCAAAACGCCGCAAAGTATGCAGTGCGTGGCGAGTTGGCAAAAAAGGTGAACTGCCACGTCAAAGGCTTACCCAACGGCAAAATATGTCAGCGGAATTTCAAAATGACTTTCAGCCGAACAAACAATAAGGAACGAAAAGCGGATATACCAACAGCAAAAAAATAAAAATAAATATAAATAAAAACAAGAATAAATTGAATATTTATAACACGACGTGCCATTAAATGTCAATGTATTTTTAATTATGCGCCCAAATACCAAGCAAAGAACCCAATTTTTTAAGCCTGGCTTTCAGCTCAGCAACGCTTTCAATTTTGCCGCAGCAATTTTCACTTCGTTGCCGCCTGTCAAAAACTTTAAGCGCTTTGCTTTGCTTTGCTTTTAATTTTTTTTCAGTTTTATATTTTCCAGTTTGTTTTATTTTATTTTGCATTTCGTTTTGTGCTCTGAATGAGCGTAATTAAAATTGACCCTTGGGGACTGACCCAGCATCATAAAAAGTGCGCGACTGTAAAAACAAACCAGTGAGTGAATTGAAATACCCTGTATACCAGCTGAGTTTATTGTTAGGGTATTCGAACCTTCTGCTTATAATCACCTTGAAATAACTCTAAAGTCTTTGCTATATTCGTATGCCATCGATGCTCAGGCTAGCAGTATACATTGTATAAATATGGTAACTTGGAAATATGCTTTGTTTCCGATTATCTCGGAGATGCCAATAATCTGGATACAAAAAAATATAATTTGATTTTTATTATTAAGTTTTGATAGCAAAATAATATAAAATTATTTAAATTGATTTTTATTATTAAATTTTGATCACAAAATAATATAAAATGAATAAGTTACTATTAGCATCAACGTTTTCTTTTCCTAAACTCCAGTTAAATTCACATAAAAATTTGTATACCCGTTTTACATACTTCATACATTTACAGGGTATACAAACTTTTACATAATTACCAGCTATGAACGAGTTGAAGAAGCTGCACAAATCTGTTTACTCTGTTCGTTTGGCTTTTCAGAATTTGAGCTCATGTGCAAAATGAAATTTTTTCTCTTCTGCTCACTCGATGAGCGTTACGTTAAATGGGTCTCGTTTATTCTTTCAGTTTTCGCACTCCCTTGTCCATTTAATTTGTGAAGTTTTCTTATTTTTTTGATTTCTCGAGAGAGCGAACACCCCAACTGACAATTGCCAATTGCCAGCTGCCCAGCTGCCCAAATGGGGTAGAATTTGATTTGAAAGTTTTGTCGTTGGACAACAAATTAAAACTAGCAAATGAATTTTATGTACGCAATCCACTTGAATTCAATTAAACAGCACACATTCGGAGCTCGGATGTTAATTAAGCCAGATTTGGCGTTTAAATAAAATGTAAATTAAAAGTTATCACTGCAATGAGTGCCTAACCAGCTGCAAATGCAATTAGTTGCCAATCAGTGGAAAAGCTGATCGAAACTAAATTTGAGCTGCGACCGGCACGCTGCAATCCTAGCTACTCTCACGACCACGCCCATACAATTGTTATCTATACACAAGTTTTCAGTTGCAGGCGCGTTTCAACTTCTTCTTTTCTTTTCCTTTTTTTTTTAAAGGGCATATTAAATTGCGATGAAATGGCCCACAGAACGGGCCCGACGACACTTCATGTAATTTATTTGGCCCAAAGGCGCAGGCAGTCCCTCTGCTGCGTCCGCTTCATCTCGAACTCCTACTCCTGCTCCTCGGTCAGGGCCATGTTGAAAGCAAAAACGAAGACGAAGACGAAGACGATGACGATGAGGCGGCAAATGCGTTAAGACGATTTTATGTAAATGTTTTTCGTGCTCATGTTTTAAGTGTGTTTGCCTCGCCGATCCGGCGGAAAAAAGGCAACGGCCGCCCGAACAACAACAGCAACATCATCAACATCGTCAACAAAAACAACTACAACAACCAAGGATGTCACAGGCTGCCTTCATTGTGTCTGTTCATTTGGAATTTTATTTAAAATGGATTATGCCGCCTGCGAACAGCACAAAAACAAAGAAAGCCAGCACACAAAGAACCTTTAATACTCTTGAAAAAAAAAGAAAAAAATACATCATAAAAGAATATGTTTAACAAAATGACATTAAACAAACATAATAAATGTAATCAAAATAAAATGACATCATTTGAAGTGTTTGTGTATACATCAACTGTTTGGATCCTTACGAAGCTTTTTGCATTTCGACACTCTCAACATCTAGTGTTTAGTTAAGGATAAACATTTACTATAGAAATATATTTTTATACTCTAACAAATGTTACTAATATACATTATTTTAGCTGGCGTACCTTCTTTACCGTAAGCATTTATTTCTAAATTATTTAAAAAAAAAGTCTTTTATCTTCTGATTTTAATAAGATTTTCTGATATTGATTGATTTATCAGAGCCTTTTCCTCATTCAACTAAACCCAAGAGCATGTTCCTGAATTTCATTAAATTTGCTTGCCTATTAAATCCTGACCTTGTTTGAATCCTCATAATAAGTAAAAGACTTTTCTCCTTAATATTAGTTCAGTTAATATTTAACCACTGCAACTCCAATGAAGTATGATTGATTACCTTAGTTAGAGTATTGAATGGCACAGAAATTTATGTCTGCTTCCAGCTCTGTTTTGCCTTTTTAGGTGTTTATGTTTGTGCGACAAAGTCGCAGGGCCCAAGCGCCATGCCATTTTAAAGGGCCATCATACATCCTGGCCGGCTGATGCCAGCGACTTTAAGCGGGGTTTTTGAGTTGAATTTAATGAAAAGCGAAATGGTTATTTGATTTCACAGCGGCGGCTGTAGCCTGCAGGCTATAAATCTTCATATGGCGGACGGGTCTCATGTGTGCGAGTCACTCGCCGGGCAATTATCTAACACTCGCTGCAGCCTGTTGGCTGTTGTGTTACGAGGTAGGGCTTGATGGGGTCTGGTTAAATCAATATACGTCTTATGGGGCACAAAATTTACGGCAAATAACGCATTAAATTCTATGGCTAAATTTCATTTGATTGTGAAATCGGGCGAGACGTCGCGACGTCTGGTGGAAGCGCTGATCCGTCGACTCAATCCCATCGACTGTATAACTCATTCATTTATTAAACGTTTCCTGCGCCCACTCGCTTACTCGCCCAGTTGCCCACAGCGCTGAAACCAGCTGCCTGCCCCAGTGTATCGAACCAACAAAGGCGCCAACCGATGGAAAATCGTTGACAATGCCAGCTGGCGTGATAAGCCATTCATTACGATTATTACATTGGGGCATGCGTGTGAGTGAGTGTGTGGGTGTGGGAGGCGTAGAGCAGAGCAGAGTAGAGTAGAGTAGAGTAGAAGTATGTGGAGCATGTGTGGCGGCAATAGCAGGATGAACGGTTCGGTTTGGCATAGCTTGGCAAATGCCGCCATGCCGAGCTGGCAAATAAAAAATATTGCTGATAGGAGTAAAAATTTTCATACTCATTTATTTTTATTTACTGCGCGCAATTTGCACATAAAAGCTGAGCAAAAAGACGCACCATGTTGTGCCGTGTTGTGCAAAAGGGTTCTCTTCAAATCTCTGACTTTGACACAAGTGAAAATATCGGAAAATTATGCGTGGCTATAAAAGTAAAGCGCACGGCAATGTCGGCGATGGCTATGACGATGGCGATGTCGATGGCGATGGCGATGACGATGGCGTCAATGTCAATGGCATTGTCAATATTTAAGTTTTGACATTGTTATGGCAGCAGCAGCAGCAGCAGAAACAACGAGAACAAAAACAACAACAATAGCAGCAGCCGCTTGTTGTTTATAGGTGTTGGTTGCTTAGCTGTTGGGGTGGGGTTAATTTATGGTGTTCATGTATGCAAATGTTGTCATAAATGTCGAAAATTTTTGGAAATTTCTTTCAAGAATTATGAGCACATGAACTCGAAGTATCTGTGTGTATGTGAGTGAGTGGGAAAGCGAGTGAGTGAGTGTCGGGTTGCGTGGGTGCCTTTTTACCATCATTAAACAGAACAGACCACCTTTAATTAAGGATCTCACAGCCAGTAGCTTTGCTAGCTGCAAATTGCTGACAGACGCCAAATGAGAGAGTAAAATTTCATGCCTGCCCTGCACAGAGCTGAGAATGTGGGCTAAAAAAAAGTAAGTTGATATTATAAAAGGCATGGTCGAGTAGTAAATCACAAGGCTAGGCGATTGTCATGCGACCAATGCGACAGCAGGCGTATACGCAATTTGTTGTATTTGACTCTATTCAAATTGAAACTGTGAATGAATGAGTCAAAGTGAGAGTAAGAGTGAGGGAAAGGGAGAGTGAGAGTGAAGCAGATGAACTTGCGATTTTCAGCTTGTTTTACCAATTAGGCGCCTGTTGACTTTTCTCGAGTTTACAGCAGGCGACGCAGCTTTTTGCGATTTGGCTATAAATTAACTGCTCAGCACTCTGGTTGGCCGGCGATTTCGCGCTCGTAGTTGATAATCGGCTTAAAAATGGTTAACTGAAAATTAAGACACGAGAACTTTGCGGCTTTGCTGGAATTCATAAAATTGCTGTTAAATAAAAGATTTTATTTGCTGATTGAAGTATGAATTAGCCACATAATCAAATACTCAATTATTATAACTTTTGTAATTATTGATAATGATTTTGTAAGCATTGCAGTTGACTAAAATTATTTTACAATTTAAATGTAATTTCTATAATTAAAAGAGTGTATAAGTTTTTTCATTTATAGGCTAAAAGTTTTGGAATTTATTCCTCTTTTTTTGTAATTTCTAATGAAGTGTTAAACTTGCCTATAATACTTTTAGCTAGGCGTAGTTAGTTGTTTTAGCTAACGTCAATTCATAAAATATTTCAATTTAAAATTTCATTGGGTACTCTTTTTATAGGATATTTGATGGTCGTTCATCGATCGGTGAGCGTCTTATTTTTCTGCACTGAATTTTTTCTCTGATTTTATTTCGTCGCATTTGTTTGCCAACTTTAATTTACTTTGCTCAACACTCCGCCTGTCTGTAGACAAGGCGAACTGTGAGTGCGCGAACTCATAAATTTCAAATCTGTTTCAATTTTCATTGGGCTTTCGGGCAATTCTTGTTGCTGCTGTCGTAAGCTTGTTTATGTTGCTTGGCAAGTGAAAGTTAATACGCGTGCGAATTTTCCAGCCACTTTTAGCACGTGGCTCACAAAATCGGGCAACAGCCACGGCAGCAAAAAATATAAAGCTAAACTTTTGCCAAAGGAATTATTCTTGATATGAGATGACATCAGCGCGTATTAGGTTGCATTCCATGTGTGTGTGTGTGTGTTGGTATGTGTGTGCGTGTGCACATTTACTTCTTGCTGGCTGTGCCAGTGGTAAAGTTTCGAGCCAAGCACGCGTACTTTACGCGATAAGCAGAACAACAAACGCGAGCCAAGGAAACAAAAGAGAATCAGAAACGAAAATGAAATACTCTAAGATTGCTCATTTTTCCAGCCACATAAAAGTCAGTTTTAAGTTTAAGTCAGGGAAGCTTTTAAATAATTCAAATTATCAAAAAAAAACTCAAATAAATACTTAAAGTATTTAAGTTCTTTATTCAATCAAAATCAAGTCGCATTGTTTCTACTTTCTTTCTTGTTAACTGTGCTCCGAAAGCATTTACTAAATGCTTTACATAGTTCGTAAAACATGCGAATACTCTCTGGCAGCGTAAAATGAACTGGCTCGAAGGCTGGGCGTCCTGTCTGTGTGGCGCGATTCAAGGCTGTAAGAATAATGCGGGATGGTCGGAATGCCGTTTCCTCGGGGCTGCAGCAGCTGATGGAATGCAATAAAAAACTTTTCAGACAGCCACGGGATATGCAATGCAAATTCTATAAGCAATAAACGAGAGTCTTTAACTTGGCGAATATCGAGAAACGGCTGGATGTATTAAAAAGCATATACGCTCAGACGTCGCGTCGGCCAGAGGCTCGCTAGGACAAACAATTGACTGACTGCGGTACACCAACAAATATTCTGACACTAATCCCAGCTTAAAAACTTTGCTTTATTTTAATCAAATTGAGAAAGTGGGGGCGCACACCCGAACAAGCCAAAATAAAAGGAGGAAAAGAAAAGAAGAAGCCATCGGCCAAATGCGCAACTGGCACGGCACAGCTGCAGGACGCCCGGCGAGAAGGGGACTGCGACTGAAGTTTAAGGCAGCGGGAAGGCAGCAACCGCAAATTGTATACGCTACGTACGACTGCTACGTGGGGCACTCAGCAAAACAATGCCACACAGTGGCAATAACGGGCCAAAAGCAGCCGGAAAGAATTGCTCAGTAATTTAATTTAAGCATGCGGATGGCTCCTCTCAGCCCTGCGCCTGGCCAAAGTAGCAAGCGTCAGTTAGTGGTGCGTGCTCCATAAGCCCAAATGTCAATATTTGCCTATGCCACGCATTAAGCGCGCCAAACCATGTGACTCAAAGATGTGTATGTGGGGTTTCTCTATCTCTCTCTCTCTGTGTGTGTGTGTGTGTGTATGTGTGTGTGTATGAGTGTGGGAAGTTTGTCTTTTTGGGGTGTGTTGAGCGGACATTTAAAATATGTTGTCTTGCCACCAGTTGTCTGCCAGGACTCCTCGCTTTTTGGGCATACAGCTGCATATCTATAGCCAGAACTGCCGGCGAGAGCGGAAATTAGCAAACGATTTAAGCTGTGGGGGGCGCACATGGAGCGAGACAACGCGGCGTATGCGTGTTATTTGATTTTGCTGCGGGTATGCTTACACTTTTCTCTTTCTACATATTCCTTAACAATTTCCTGTTATAAACAAATCAAGGATGTAATAACGCAGTTCAATGCGTGCACTTTAAGCCGCAAGCGGGGGTCCAAGAGACGATTGAAAAATAAATGCCGTTGATTATGATCTTAAGAGCTGCCACCGTCGGTAATGACCGAAAAAAATAGCTGCATAGTGTATTTTATGCTAGACACAACTCTGGGGTTATGCCCATTAGTTAACAGCTTACTGCGCTTTCCTTTTTCTGGTTAGGCTTTGCTTTGAATAATGTAGAAAAATATTTAGAATAACAAAACAAAAAAACAGAAAAAGGCTATCCACATAGACCAGCACACACCAACACATGCTGCGACGTAGTTTGATGGCATGTAAAAGTACAGTAGCACTAACAACGAGGACAGACTTAAAGAAAAGCCAGTCAAGTGTATGAAATGTAACAAAGACCTTAACCAAAATTGCAAACACACTCACACTCACACACTCAGCCGCTCGACTGCCACTCACACGTACTGGGCAAAATAATGAGAAAATATCAAAAGTGTGCCCACTTTTGATATTTTGTGCTAAGGCCCTCGGGCTCGGTCCCAGCTGAATGTCAACTTAAAGCTCTTGCGGCTGCCGGTTGGCCAACAAGCCGTGGCCAAGGCGTCCTTCTCCGGCCGTCCTGGCTGGCTTTCTTTCCACTTTCCAGTTCGTTGTATTTCTTTTTTTAAAGTATCCGAGCTGGGTGAAACCGACGCTAATGAGCTACTTAGGCGATGACTTAGGTCATTATTGTGTGCGTGTGTGTGTGTGTGTGTGTGTGTGTGTGTGTGCTTGCACATCATGACATTACACATACGCAACGTTGTTTTGGCCACACTTTGTGGTAAATGTAAAGCCGACGACAACTGTTGTCAGACATGTTCTGGTCGCTCTTGCTGTTTTGAGATACTTGAACAGCCTGCGAAGCAAACTTTAAGGCTACGTCCTCTGCCTGCCGTTGGCATTGTGCTGCGCCTTTTGTCATCATGGTTGTGCTCAACCCAAAATATGTTATATTGTATTCGATTAATATTTCAATAAAGTGTTTGTGCATGGGCTGCCCTTAACGGATTACAATAATCAGAGTCCTTTTGTGCCGATTGCCACAATGGGCTGGCCATCAAGTGGAAAATGAGCTGCCTTAGACCATTCAGAGCTCTCTTTGCAGAGTGCACCAAATTATGTACTCAAACGCAATTTTTCGGTCTTTGAGTGTGCAAAATTGTCCCGCGGCTAAATTGAAATCATTAGCCAGTTGACGAACAATGGCTGCTGATTTAACGAGCCACAAACGCCGCGGGCTTCATTACACAGCGACAGACCAAAAATAACACAACAGCTCACACACACACACACGCAGTCACACACACACACACTGACTGACTGACTGAATGACTGACTGACAGACATGTGCGTAATTGGAAACACCTCATTAGGCAAAGTAAAAACTTTACTTTAATCAGGCAGCACCACCGCAGCCGCCCCAAATTTGAGAGTGAAAACTTTCAACAGTTGCCCCATCAGCTGGCTGCCAATTAAGCGCGTCCATCGCAATGTTTACCCAACACAAACACGAGAAAAGCAACAAAATTCGATCTCTCCGTCTGGGGAATGAGCTGTTAGGCCTTTCGAAACTAGAGCTGCAGGCGAGCTGACAGTGAAAACCATCGACATAATTCTGGAAAATGTGATTTTATTAATTAAATGCGACAGGCAAGTGTCAAATCAGCGACAGGGCGTGGCCACCGTTCGCTGCTGCGGTTCAATGTGCTGCGAATGTCTCCGCCACCGCCGACGGCGCGCAACAATTTTAAACATGTCAACATGGTGTCATAATTATAATATTCAGCCCGGGCGTGTGTGAGTGGGTGTGTGGGTGTGTGGGTGTGTGGGTGTGTGGGAGTGCGAGTGTGTGCTATTGTTATGTTGCTTGTGCGCTGTTCGATTCGCCTGTACATTGGAGCCTTAAATTCGCGACCCCAAAAGCCACGCCTGCAAGGCGTAGCCCATGTTGGCGCTATTGTTTGGTTTTACGCTGGGCGGCATTTTTAATGACGGCGCTGTGTTGTGAGTCGGGACCAGCAGAGCCTAGGGACCAGCGCTATGCCTGGCATTGGAAATTGTATTCTGTTGCGGGTGCGCTGTTGGCTGTGGGTGGCTGGTTAACTGATTGGTTTTGCGGTTGGTTTTAAGCCGCCCTTTAAAAGCCATTTATTAGGGGCTACAACGACAATGCCACTAATTGCTTTGCTGTTCGAAATGGGCAGAAATTTGATGAATGAGCAGCAAGTGAAAAGGCCGATATAGATAGGCTTAGAAATAGTAAAATATTATGCGGCTAATAGGTATAAAATTTATCTCGACTCGCATATCTAGTTTTTGGCATATTCATATCATGTCTATGCCCATGCACACTCTAATCAGATCACATATGTTTCCCACATATCTAAATTATTTGACATCTTCCACAATATTAATGATAAAATCAAAAGCTTTGATTTATTGCTCTTTAAGCATAGTTTTGCCTCAAAGCTGAAAGAAACGAATATTTATGCTAAATAGAAATCATTGTCATAGTAAGTCCGTAATATCTAGTACTAATCAGATCTATGTAAATGTAAAAATATATATATATATATATATATAAGATTTTTTATTCACTTTCATAGCTCTCTTTAGTTGTGAATAAAGCATTTTAGATAAAGTGTACATACGGAAGCGGAATTTGGAAAACGTCAGAGCAATCTCTCTGTCCTCGAAATGGACTAAAAATATTATTGTCATTAATTATTCCAGCTATTTGTTTATTTATTTTTGAGCTTTGAAGTAGGTCACTTTATTTGTAAATATCTAACTATTTATCTCAATTTATGCTACTTTCCTTTTTTTTATTCGAAACACTAGTTATTCTCTCTGCTGCTCTGCAGGGAGTCTTAAATTTAAAGCATTTTTGGTAGACAAAAAAGGAAGGAAAACAGACGAAAAACAAGGAGTGGAAAGAAGAAGACTGTTGGCCAAGTGACCTAGCGGCCAGCAGTTGGCTGCACGTTATCCCAGCCACTTAGTCTTGATTAATGTGTCGCATTTGCCTGCGGAGCCTGGCGTCAGACTCGTGCACCCGTAAATAACAGACCCACTCGCTCTCCACTGACCAATGTCAGCTAGCCCACTCAGATGAGTTAGTTTTTTTTTATTGCTTCAAGGTTAATTGGAAATGCCAAAGCTATATAAAAACTTTTTGTTTTCGATTTAAGCTTTCACTTTATTATAATATTTACTATTTTTATAAAAAATGAAATCATGGAAGCATCATACACGCAGCGCAATTTTCGATGTGGCTTAACTTTCGCATGCGCTTTATTTATTATGGATGCAATAAATATTTATAGTTGATCTTGATGTATGTGTGTGTGTGTATGAATATTTAAAAAAGTTTACTTAAAGCACCTGCCGCAGTTTCTGTTTCAACTGAAATTTGCTATAGATTTCAAAATTTCATATTTTCCTGCTTGTCTGCATGTTGATCGCTTGTCGAAGTCGCCGTCAGTCAATCACTCACTGCCATATTGATTGAATGCTGCGCCCTGCATCCCAGCTATTCGTGTGTGTGTGTGCTTGACCTGACCCGACAGCCTGGCGCTCCACGTCTCGTTGAAGCGCACACGCTCAACTTTGTGGCAAAACTTAAAGCGTTTTCAAAACTGAGGAACAACAATATGAGCTTGTGACTGGCTGCCCAGGAAGGAATCTCTCTAGTGAATTTTCCAGATAGCTTGTTACAAAAAGGGCACAACACATTCATAATGTGGACAGTAATGTGTTCGTGTGTCTGTGTGTGTGTGTGCGTGCGTGTATGTATGTGGCAACAAAAATGTAAATGTTCGCAAGCATTTGCGAAGAGACAAGGACTGGCAGAGACAGGGACCCGCATGATAACACGCATATCTCGATGGGTTATTGCCTAGTTTTTGGGACTGTTTTCCTTCAGTGCGGAGGGAAATCAAATTAGAAACAGACACACATACAGACACACACACTCATATCACACACA
Source organism: Drosophila anceps (assembly GCA_035045945.1). Classification (NCBI taxonomy): domain Eukaryota; kingdom Metazoa; phylum Arthropoda; class Insecta; order Diptera; family Drosophilidae; genus Drosophila; species Drosophila anceps. Next base: position 14,111,573 of record JAWNON010000225.1, read on the forward strand.
GAGTTCAGTAAAACTCATATGCATAAATATTTGTGGATTTGGTCGAACCGCGAAGCGACGCGTCGCAGAATTTGCCCACAGAGTCCAATAACAATGCGCATCAAAATGAACCGACAATTGTGCCTGCTGCAGCAAACTCACAGCCAAAAGACGAAGGCGATAAATTTGAATAGGGGTTACCGTCTGTGTGTGTGTGTGTGTGTATGTGGATGTGTGTGCATGTTGTCCGTAGATTTAGCGTGAAGAGTCTTTATTGTTTGCAAATACGCAAATTGGCGTCTAGCATGCCGTCAATTGCCGACAATTGGTTTCAATTTTACAATTGATAAGTGCAACACTTACCTCGCACTTCGGCAGCGGGCCCTCGGGCATTTTGACCTTCCAGCCGAGCAGCGGCGGAATGCATATGAGTGCTGACATTATCCACACCGCCGTGATCATGACAGCCGCTCGGGCGGGCGTGCGGGACTTTAGATAGTCAACGGCCTTGGTGATGCTCCAGTAGCGATCGAGCGAGATGAGGCACAGATTCATGATCGAGGCTGTGCAGAGCAACACGTCCATGGCCGAGTGTATGTCGCACCACCAGCTGCCGAAGATCCAGTAGCCCATCAACTCATTGGCCAGCGAGAAGGGCATTATGATGAGGCCCAGAAAGAAATCAGCTACGGCTAGCGAGGCAATGAACCAGTTCTGTATGTTCTTCAGCGACTTCTCTGTGGCTATCGCAATGATCACCAGCATATTGCCCACCACAATAATGATCATCAGTATGGTCACAATGATCGACGCGATCACAATGTGCGTCAGCGTGTAGCCGCTCGGATAGCGTCCATCCCAGTGCACTTCCGTGCCGTTGCTGTTGTTGCCCAACAGGCCTAAGCTCATATTGGCCGTCGTCTGATTGTAGTAGCTGCCCGCCATTTGAAGGCTGTTGTTGTAGAAGCTGCCATTCAGCAAGTAAATCGTATCATTCACTGGCGGTGGCATCTCTAGCATGCTCGGCAGCTGTACCTGCCCATCGACGGTTACCAGCGGCGGATTGAGTGTGGCAGCTGAATTGCTATTGGTCAGCGATGATGATGCTGCTGCTGGTGTTGTGGTTATGGTGGCACCGCTTGAGAATACTGCCAGGAAGTCATCGTTGCTGATGTTGCCCGTATTGATGCTGGCCTCCACTTTGGCGTAGTCCATGTTGCTGCTGTTTCTGCTGTTCTGCTATTTCTGCTATAGTTGCTGTTGTCAAATGTATCTATCTCTGTCTAGCGTCGGATTGGTCCCATGCTGGCGCTGTCCGCTTCACTTGTCTATGCATATGTGTATATATATATATATATATATTTATATATATTTATATATATGAATATATGTTTGTACATATAAATAAATATATATTTGTATTTATAATTAAATTTGAAAATGCGGCCGGCAATTTAGCATTTGTTTGCGCGCGTTTCAATTACGTTCCGAATTCTGCTCTAACACCCAATTAAATCTAAAAATTTATCTAATGCCTAGCATAGTTTTGCGATTTGCAATTATTCGATTATGTTTTTACCCGTTTTGCACCGAAACTTGTGTATGTGCGAAGCTTTTAAAGTCGCGTGTACGTAGAACGCGCGCGGCTTTCATATAATTATTAATTAATATTACTTTTAATAATACATATTATATTATTCTGTTATTGTTGTTGCTGGATAAACACACATACATATACCGACACCGATACATACACATAACGAGATACAGAAAGAGAGAGTGAGAGAAATACACACAGATTAAACGTATGCTATGTAAAAAGACTGACTATATACAATAGGGATCCGTCGTCGGGGCGCCACAAGAGCCCCACTCTCGATATCTCGATCTCGATGCCATCGATCTGCCCGATCTGCATTCACATTGCGCCTTCGCCTCACTGCAGTCACAACATCACACGCACTGCCGCTCTTACTCCTAATCGTTTTTTATTTACACTTGATCAACAGTTTGTATATTGTTCAGATAAATAGTTCGGCTCGTGCGTCAGCTCGTTTATTTACAATATTTTTGTGGACAGTTTGCTTTCTTTGTTTTTTGTTTTTTTTTTTTGCCAGCTGGACGCGCGCGCCTCACAAAAAACTCTCAATCGGGCGTGGGCATTTCTTGACTCGATTTGGCGCTTTTTCTTTGGCTAAAAGTATGTGATTTTTGGTACTTTGGCTATTTGGCTACTGGGCCAGCTGACGCGCCCGCAACACGTTCGCACCGCTGGAAATGCACATCTTAACTGAATGCCCCAACATTTGCTACCAAAGTTGTCTTTCACACACGCAGCCTCTGTGGCTGGCTTCGGCTTTCGCATCGGCGCTGATTCGTGTTCTTCGCTGCTCGGCACATTCCGTTTCGCAAGGGAAATTCGCTCTCGGGGAATTTGTCTCTTTGGGGCAATTTGTGTTTCACTTTCCATCCGTTCCTATCAACTGCGTTTGTTTTGGTCAAAGTGTGCGTGTGTGTGTGTGTGAGTGTGTAAGGGGCGTGTGTGCGCCGTATTTCTAAGCCGAAAACCTAAACCCAAAAACCCAACCCGAACCCATTTGTTGCAGCACTTTTCACGTTTTTCATTTCACTGTTGCACCCTCTGCCCCAAAGGGTGTACGGTTGTGTGTGTGTGTGGGCATGTTTGCTACAAATGTTGGCCATGCGAACGAGGCCCATGTGTGCGATGCGGCCTTTTGTTTACATTTTTTATTTTAACCCACATAGCTGGCTTTGTTTTCATGCCAAATGCTGGCAGACTCACCTTTTAAATACTTCTCACGATTTGCGGCCTGTTAAAGTTGCGCCTCAACTGTGCCAATAAAGGCCCAAGAATGAAGCCATCAAAAGGCGTGCAGGCACACGAAATACAAAACATAGGCCTTTGCTATATATACATATATATATTTATGTATAAATTCTTATGAATGCCAACACATTACGCGCATTATACGCTATAGTCACGTAGATGGGGCACATAATTGAAAAGCCAACTTGTGCGTATCAATCGTGCAGCCAAACAGGTTGTTCTGATATCTGTTGTTGTTATTATCGTTGTTGCTGTTGCTGCTGTTGTTGCTGTGGTTGCTGCTTCAGCAGCTCGCAATGAAATCAGCTAGAAATTATTATGATAATGAAGAGTTGAGCGCACACTCAGCTCGCCTGGAAGTTTTTTATGAGCAGCGATGCCAAGTATGCATCATGTATACGCTGCGTATGAGTTATTCGAGTTATTTGATTACGTTAAGCATACGCCATGCTGCTGCCGCGCATAATTTCAAATTACACGCAGCAAAGCGACATCAACATAATAAATCTGAAAAGGGCCGACACTTGACAAACAAGCAGCGAGCGAGCTGTTACGACATCAACTTATTTGCCGTGACGGCCACACACACACACACACCCACACACACACACACATAGTGAAGTGACATATGCCGGAAAGACTAAGCAGCCGAAAGAGCAGCAACAGAAGCGGGTACTCAGGCTTCAGTGCCTAACAGAAGATTGCTTGTCAAGCGCTGATTATATTAACTGCCTATGGAAGCTAGACAGAAACACACAGACAGACACACACATACCCACACATTTGTGTGTGTAAAGCCAATCAGTGAGACACACCCACTACCCCATACACACACACACACACACACACACACACAAACTCGCACTAGCACAATAAACAGCCGCAGTGTCAGGCAGAATCAAATTGCGCATACGCCGCATAAACCTATGGGCTGTAACCAGTCTGACGGCATGGATAATGCGCAAATCTCTCAGATGCGCATGCATTAAGTTATGTACATACATATGAGAGTGTGTGAGCGTGTACGTATGTATGCGTATGCATGCCTCATTGCGACTGCAGCACGCACATGGCAGCCACTAATGACGGCTTCGTCTTTCCGTCTATATTTATGTTGCTGTTGGACTAAATCTAATTTTTATTCGCCGCACGTTTTGCATAATGAAATCGGATTTGTGGACTGGCGTAAGCTGCAGCTAAAAATGGGGGCGTGGCTTTGAACGGGGTCAACGCTTGCAAGCGTCACATAATTCGCGTACTCTATAAAAAAGTGTGTTGCAGTCCCTAGTAATGTGGTTGAAAAAAAAGTAGAAAGAAGAGTATCAGAACTATGCGTAAGCATAAGGAAGTCATATGTGATGGGTGTGATGTATTTTTTCTTCATTGCCTGAGAATCGATTGATTAATTTGTATATGAACTGCAAATGAAAGAAAGCTTGAATGGCGGAGCTGTTCTGGGCCTAAACATTTCTTGAGGTATTCTGCAAAGCCTAATAAGCTCTCGCGACTAGCTTTTTTTTTAGCTTTTTCAGACCTTAGCGTTTTGTCACTACACGACTGGGAATAGCAGCTGGAAGCTGTGAACTGGCAACTGGGTAAAAGCAGCGAGAGCAGCTGCCAATTGGCCAGAGACATTGGAATGGGCGACCAAAGGCAAAAAGAAATAAACATTTTCAGTGCGCGGGTTCGGTTGAAAAATGCGCAAATGCAACTCGCTAATGGCTGCGAATATTTTATGTGCGCTTATCAGTCGCATTAGCTGGAAAACTGTTGCTAAAAGCTTGCCATATCCTAGGGGAGCTCTGTGCTACTTTACGCCATGACGTCGGGCTGGTCCCGGAAATTACGTTACTCATACGCACCGTAGCGCAGCGCGATGCATTATCTTAATTTAAAAGCGCGTTTCAGCCAGAGGTACATAGCACTGGACAGGCTGACAGGCAGCTCATGTGCCATGTTTTAGTTTCATTAACTTGGCTGAAAACTCATTTATCAACCTGTCAGCGGCAATTATTTATGCCTGCCCCCCAACGCAGACGGCGCGCAGTGCGTTTTATGTGCACACGCATCGCAGAAAATTATAGAAAATTACCAGCAATGGCAAAAGCATCTCAACTTTCCCTACGGTTGAATTGTTAACCTTTAACGGAAATAAAAATCAATAGAACTTAAATGCGTAGCAAAATCGAATTAATGACCAACCTCTTCGACTCCTAAGGCGCCAGCCTTACCATTTATTTAGCATTAAAAGTTTTAATCTCTTGATATGGCCTCTGATTTCGAGCTGATTCTGTTTTCCGGCCTGCCGTCGTGCCATTAGGCTGCCAATTAGCCCGAGGCAGTGCCGGCAGCACGTGCACTCGATTGACAATTGACGACCTCCGTTGAGTGGCCGAGGGCAATTGGCGTACATTTGGCAGAATGGGTACACGAACGGGTTAGTTGTTCCGTCCGGGCAACACGACCTCCATGTGCATGTCACAAGCGCCTCAAAGCACAAAACATAACCAAATTTACTGCTTGGCCGAGCACAGCAACAAACACTTCTGCCAACAGTTGCAGCTCGGACAAGAAAGCTTGCAAACCAACCAACTCATGACTATTATCTCATGAATATTATATTATCAAAAAAAAGAAAAAAAGAACATAATAATAATAAAAGTAAAATAGAATTCAATCGATTGTAATTATTGCATAAAATAATAAGTTTATGATAATAGATTTCAAAGAAAAATAAATATTTATTTTCCAAATTTATATTCTTTACTTTTGAAGCTATTCGAGTTCAGTTTAATTCAACGATGAAATCGTTCAATATAGATTTGTATTTGAATTTTACTATGAACAGAAAATCAATATTGAATAATAATAATAGTAATAATAATAATAATAATAATAATAATAATAATAATAATAATAATAATAATAATAATAATAATAATAATAATAATAATAATAATAATAATAATAATAATAATAATAATAATAATAATAATAATAATAATAATAATAATAATAATAATAATAATAATAATAATAATAATAATAATAATAATAATAATAATAATAATAATAATAATAATAATAATAATAATAATAATAATAATAATAATAATAATAATAATAATAATAATAATAATAATAATAATAATAATAATAATAATAATAATAATAATAATAATAATAATAATAATAATAATAATAATAATAATAATAATAATAATAATAATAATAATAATAATAATAATAATAATAATAATAATAATAATAATAATAATAATAATAATAATAATAATAATAATAATAATAATAATAATAATAATAATAATAATAATAATAATAATAATAATAATAATAATAATAATAATAATAATAATAATAATAATAATAATAATAATAATAATAATAATAATAATAATAATAATAATAATAATAATAATAATAATAATAATAATAATAATAATAATAATAATAATAATAATAATAATAATAATTCGGTTAAATAAATAAACATATAATTATACAAATATTTTGGTGAACTTAATCAGTAATTAGAAATCTAAATATTCCTATGGAAATGCCTAGTTTTATACTAATACTTTCACTGCTAAGACTTGAACAGTTTCCATTAACAACGATTGGCTGCAAAGTGTGCAATTGTCAGTTGTCATAAAATTTATGCGCCTAATTACTTGCCGTTTGCTGTTGAACTTTCGACGGGTCCAACGACATCATTTATTATTTTTATTTACGCAAGAACAAGCGTTTTATTGACACCGCCGAAACGACTAGTGACGGAGTGGTGCGATAGTCAATAAGGCAGCGACAACTCAAAGGACTTTGCCAAAAAGTGCCATTAATCTTAAGGCGAAGTTGTGCAGCTAATTGCGCCGCACTCGGCTGTCTGGAACGGCACAAGGTCATTTGCCTCCAGGCAGGACGACGGGGAAAATACTGCGGCATGTTTACCTCGTATCTATGGTCCGAACAATTCTTGGGCGGCTGCACAATCATAAAAGGCTCTTTCTGGACATTAATGCGTTTAATGCTCCACGAATTTAATGTGCAAAGGACAGGACGAGGTAAACAGCAACATGGCCGGGTTAAATATTCAGACTTATTTATGGGCCGAGGCAATCAGAAAAACGCTGAAAGTTACCTACATATTACACTTAAAAAAATTTTAATTAGCTGCCCCGACAACACAACAAAGCAAAACAAAGCCAAAGGGGGCGAACAAAAGCGACGCGGCACAAAAGCGTTGTGAGCGCCGCGTCCTGTAAGCTAAGGCCTGTGGGCTCTACTGCCATGGAGGTAGATGTGGACATGGCATGACAAGGCATAGCGCGGTATGTCCAGTGCAGTCCAGGGAAGCAAACATCAAAACTGGCAACTAGAAATGAAGCTGGCCGCCGCGCTATCAAATCTGCAACAGCTACGAACAGCTACGTTCTGTTGCGTTCGCTCTGCCTTTGGCCTTTTCATAGTTGTTGCTGTGCTTTATTTTCGCTGCGACTATATAATGAAGAATTTTTCATTGCCTAAACCAAAAATGTTGCAACACAAAGAGCCTCTGGATGTGGCAGCAACAGCAGTAGACGGCTATGACTTAATTACAATTTTGTGTAGCTGCAATGGAAACTGAGTAAATACCTTTTGAAAAATGCGTTGTGGTCCACATAACTGACTGCATATGAAATCACATCATTTCATATACCTACTTTACTTATCATTTCATAACTGTGTACGTTAGTCATAGAGTTTGATGAGGATATAGTCTATAATATATAAAAATTAGATATAGTTGTTCTTATGAAGCTTTCAGAATATGTTTATTAGAGTCAGCAGCTGTGAGCATTGCTACTCTCTTAGCACATAGTTCAGCATCTCTAAATTAACTTTTCTTCTTTGAATTATTTAATTTTTTTAGGAAATCCAATTGTTGATACATATCTTCAATTACCTGTAGAGTATTTCAAAGTCCATCATCTGCACGTTTCAGCCGTGCGTTTCCTGGCTCACAGCATGAATTGATATGTGAATTGCATTTTGGTAGTTGTAGACTCTGCTCAATTGGGTTCCATTGTTACACACATAGGCTGTTGCAGTTGAGTTATTAACAAAGCTGTAGAAATGCTTTAAGTTCACTAACTGGTAGACTGCCATTTCACAAGATTAATAATTATGTTGATTGAAATTGAATTGACCAATTGTAAAATTATCTTTAAATTTTATTTAAATATGTTTCTTGGAAATGAATGCTTCGTAAAACTAAGTTGCAGTCATTTTGAATTGTGCTGGCATTGTTCGCCCTCAAAAAGAATGAAGTAAAATAAAATTGAAATATCCAAATAGAAACTAATTTTGAATAAATTTGCATAAAGTGTCATCTGTGCGAGTTTTATGTGCGTTGCATACGTTTGAACGTTTCGTCCCACGCAACGCCTGCTGCAAAAGTGCAAATATTTGAGTGCCCTTTTTTCCGTCTTGTTGCATAACAAATTTGGAAACTAATGCTTACAACAATGTTGCGTGTTACTGCATTGTAAAACATGCGGAATTACAAGCGGCAACATTAAATGCAACATGAGAGCAGCTGCTCTGGCTGCAACAACTGTCAGGACAGGGCTTTCGGTGGGTGGCACTGGCTACGTCCACTACTAAAAGCGTTTACATAAAACCGAGCTCCAGCTGCGGCAATACACATTAGACACGCTCATAAAGCATCCCTGCAGTGGGTGCATCGTGATTGCTTTCAATTGATTTTCAATCAGCATTTTCAAGTAAGCTGCGGCCTTCATTATGGCCAGCTCGTAATATCGGCCGCCTGACCAAGCGCCGTATCCCAAAAGTCGCCTGGCCATCTTGTCGAGCACTCAAGCCTCATTGCTTAAGCGACCAATAGCAGAAGGTGAAAAAGCTTTTAGACTGTCCTAAGTCCACCACTCCACCAAGCCAAAGCCTCTCAAAGCAATGCTCGCTCATTTTGCACAAGCAGCCGCTAGGCTTGGCCCTGCAACTCATAGTGCATCCCACACATGGCTGAAACCTTTCTATTTACCAACTACTGCGCTGCATATTGCATGTTGCAAATAACTTTGTTGCAGCAATTGACTTTCAATATTTGCCAACAGCTAACCTTTGCTATACAGGTCGCACTGGTTAAAGTAAGCGGGCGGAATAGCTGCAAAATATTGATATCAAATTCTATAGTCTAATTGACGAATATTTAATACCCTTTTAATCAAGAGACTATTTATATTTATTTATTTATGTATTTAAAAAAAATATAAAAACATTTTGCACTTCCTTTACTGCAAATTTATACCTTTTATCGTTGAAGTTAAAGGGTAATATCAAGCTGCCTATGCCCATTTGTGTGTAGCAGTCATAAAAAATGTGCAAATCTAGTTTTATTAATTGACTTTTTGCGATTGTTTCATGCTGTTTCATGGTTTTCCTTTTTTTGCATTGCACTTCATGACACATTCAAACTGAGCAAATAACGCCCAGTCATTTTGCAGCGAAACGTAAACTAATTGAAATATCGTTGAAACTCAGTGCTGTGATAAAAATAAATCAAAGTAAATTCATGCGTTATTTTGGCATTGAGAAAAATATATTTAGTGACAGAAAGAAATCGGCTTAAAGCAACATAAGTAGACTTGATGTGGCTGGTTAGAGTTTAACAGCGGCTCACACATCGTTAACAAACTGCAAAAGAAGAAAGTTATTTAATGAACTTCCTGATGACGACTCAACCTTTCAACTTATGACCTGGCCGATGGCCAGAGGCGCCACAGTTAAGTTGGCCATGGCCGTGAACATCGCCGCTTGGCTTGACCCTCGCTTCATTTGGTGCGAAAACTTTTCGCATACATGCAAGATACGTGCCGAAACTTAATTGGCACTAACCAGGTAGACGTCCCTCTTTAAGAGAAATGAAAAACCAGAAAGCAGAAACAAAAGATTCTGACTTGAATTTATTGGTTTTTATTCTGCTCTTGCACAAAGCCGCAGCAGCAGCTGCCCATAATTAATTAATAGAGCATCATTGAAATAACTAGCAGCTCATAAAGAGCCTGTGGCTGGGCAGTGCACTTCTCAGCTTTGTTTTGCATAGTGGAAACCTGTGCTGCTCGAGCCCCGAGACTATTTCTGCACCACAAAAATGTTAACTGAGCCAAGCCACAGAGACTGCATTATTTCTACGAATTTCATCATATTGCTTGCGAATTCCGTTTATGCCACGCGTTGAAAGCAGGGCTCGAAAGAATTTACTTTTTGCATTTTTGGTCCGGTTTATGAGTGAGAGAAGTGAATATTGGTAATGTGAAACTAGCAGAAAATATGCATTGGCTAAAAAATAACTTTTAGTTGCTGAACTATAAACTCGGAAATTGCACGACATACTAAATATCTTTGTTTAAGTATGCAAATGGTCATAGTGTTTAAATTATGTATATACTTCATCATGATATGAAAGATGTGAGAGTTCGTAGCTAACGATAAGCAATACACTTTACAGTATGCATAGTTATAATTTCTCAGAATGAATATTCAAAAACACAAAAATAACCTACATGGTTATTAGAATTATTATCTAAAAGTTATAGTTAACATATGCATTTCAGATCACATTAAATAAAAACATTCAAATATTAAAAAAAAAATTAGTTATCATAAACTTACAAATCATAAGGATACAAAAATCTTATTAATTAAATATAATATTAGTGAGTTGGTTATTTAAATAATATTCTGCATAAATTCTGTTTAATCTGAATGTCTGTGTATGATGTATGTATGTATATACATAAGTTCTTTAAAAGATCTTTTAAATTATTAGCTGCCTTCCACTGGCAGTCAAAGACAATTACAGATCCCTTTGAAATATTAAAAGTAAAAAAAGAGTACAACTAATAATTGAAATTCATTGGCTTGGTGGCATTTTAATTAAAATTAGTCAGGCTGCATTTAGAGTGTGCGATAGACAACATAATTACGAGGTGTCTGCTGGAGCCCGAATCAGAATCAGAATGTGAATTTGAATTTGAATTTCAATTAAGGAGCAAAGAAATACGCACGATTGGATACAAAGCTCACCTAAATCAAGCGCATCTGCCGCGACGCCCCTATCACCCCATCTCCAGCTGACACCTGTCCCGATTTCGGTGTCAGATTGGGTCACCCGAAAGGGTCCACTTTGTTGGCGTTTTGAGTTACACGCGCTGCGCGTAATTGCAAAACGAGGAGCGAGACAGCATCAGTCGCTGGGCTTGAATTGAATTTTATGCTTTAAAGTAAATGCTTTTTGCGCACTTATTTCAAACATTTCTCAAGCCATTTGTCACTGTTTGATCTGATCTGTTGAGGTGGGGGTCCAGCAGCAGCTTAATGCAAATGAAATTGAATCAAGTCATTTGGAACTTCTTCGAAAAACACGCGCAGTGCAGCGAAAATGTCTTCAAGCGACAGCTGTCCATTAAATAATTGAAAATGCACTGACTGTACGAGCAGAAGAGAGCAGAGTGAAGGCGAAGGCGAAGGAGGCGAGAAGGTGGGGACAAATGCCTTAAGGTAAAGCATTTGACAACTTAGCAGCCAACGCACAGAGCAACATACACGGGCTGCTGCTAAGTATAGTGGAACTCAAAGCGATAATGTAATGTAAGGCAATTTGTGCCAATAAATCAAATTGCTTGTGCGAATCGGCAATTTGAACTGCGGGCAGGAGAACTGATACAAACTCGGATGCGGCAGACGTGTGGGAATAAGTGACGCAGAGGCATTTGGCATTTATATTGTTGCTTATACTGATGCTGATGATAAACTAAATCAACGAAAATTGGCTTACGAGTCTGGGATTTTGAGTTATTGCTGCCCACGCTGCGTATACGTAACATATCATCAGGGGCGCATTAGCGCCGCCGTCGACCAAGACGCCTCTCCGCTGTCTGTTCCATCAGACAATAAAGTCGTTCACATTGAGACTTTGAGAAAATTTTGAGAAAACAAGTCGCCTGGGTTCGTAATTAGTGGGCGTGGTCTTGTGAAACTTTTCAGCTTCCACAACATGCATTTCATGCTTCTATTCGGTGTTGATTCATATATTATTGCAACGAAAAGTTTTACAAAAATTATGATAGTTGTTTGTCGCACGCCCGAAATACTTTTCAGTCGCATCCATGAATGACTTATGGGCGTGCCACTTCAGTGACCCACAGTCCACAGACACTGAAACTTTGACAACTTAGTTGCCTACCGCATGCAGATCCCATTGACTATCTGCGCTATCTGAGGAAGCCAAGTGCAGTTGATTCAAAGTTTCAGCCCATCCTCTCCTTCCACATGTGGGGCTTATCTTTTGAACAGCAGCGGTCTTTGATAGTTGAAGTTCCCCAGTCTGTTGTCGTAGCAATGAATGTCAGCTGTGCAGTCTGTGCCGCCGTCGCCACTTGAGACAAGTTGCAACTGTGGGCGAGCCTCAAATTAAAAGTAGAATTAAGAAAGCCAAATCTGATTTGGGGTTCATCTTCACTTGCCCGCCGCACTCAAATTATGCCAAGAAGTTGGCAGCAGGACGATAACATTTTGGATTTCTTGAACATGGGAGAAAATTAACAAATTTGGGTTAAGTGCATATGAAAGTAAAGTCAAGTACTTACTTGAGTGCGAGCACCGGGGCGTATATCGAAGTCGAGGGTATAATCAACTTGTAGCGTTACTTGAGTGCTGCCAGTTGCATAAAAGGTGAACTAATGTTGCCCTGTTGAACGTTTGCTACTGTGATAATTGCTAAGTCCTGTCGCTCTTACACTTACGCGCACACATACACACACAGTCAAAATTACACACATAGTGGATCTGCACACATTTCCGCATCTAATGGATTTTTATACGGCAACATGACGACGTGCCGCCATTTAATCTACACTCAATATGATTTCATTACGCAGCAGGAGTCAAACACAAACACACACGCACAACCACAACCATATACGATGGCTATCATGTTTGGTGTGCGTTTGATTGTATTTATGCGTCATAATCAGCATTATGAGCGCCTTTATATACCCTGGACCCATTAAATTGTATTACAAAAGGGCATGTTTCAATTTCAGCCATGTTTGCCATAAGCAGAAAAAAGGTATCCATATACAAACATGAACCACATTCTGTTGTTTGCTGTTCTTTAGATATTTGATGCTTGCATACCGTATCTATTAATAATATTTATTCAATTTGTTTTGATTATTATAACTTAATTAGTAGTAGTATTAGTATAAAGGCAATATTGATTTTAATAATTGATAGAAAAAAAGATAGCTTGGTCCTGCCTACAGGCTATGTTTTAGTTGAGCAGTCGCTAGTATTCCTGCGTGTTAACATTATAGTACCACTTACTAATGATGATGAAGCTGTGCTTAAATGGCAGAGCTGAACCGGACTCGGCACTTGACACTTGCCATGCTGGTCAGTCTCGGATTATTCTACACTTGTAATGAAAAGTAATTTGCGCCCTATTCGCTTGATTGTGCGTATTTTGTTTGGTAAACCGTCGGGCACAAAGGCGAAGTCAAAGGCAAAGGCATTGCGAAGATGAAGCACCATAATGATTGCGTACAAAATTAATGAACGTGGTTCGGTGGAGAAAATTTGATTAAACTGTTCATTAATTCCAATTGTGAGACAATTTGCGTGGGATGCTTCTACACACAGCTCAATAAAATACACATAAATTGAATTCAATTTGATGAACAAAATACATACAAACACAAAATACATAGAAATAATAGTTTCAAAGAAAATCAAATGAATATTCTTAAAAAAAAGTGTTTTAATTAATCCTTGCTGAATTTTGATTTAGATATACTATTTCTCTTTGTGTAGTGAAATTGAATTTATTATTATTTTGTCGGACTATGAGACTTAATTGCGTATGGAAAATGTATTTGGCATTTAATCAAATAAGCCAAGCTTCAGATAAGAGAATTGCCATCATTCATGGATATGACAAACTGCACAAACGCATATAAAATAACATGGAAAGCCTTTGAATAACTGACAATTGCATATGGAATTTAATTGAAATTGATTGCCAAATGCAACAGAATGCAATGCTGGATGAATTAATTCGATCAGCTCTTCATACAAGGCAACAACGGAGCAGTAGAGCAGTGGAACTGCAGCAGCTGGTCAAGGAATAATAAAGTTATGCATTGCAAAGCAAATATTAGCCCGAAAGAAAAACATTTTCAGAAAATGCTAAGAAAACATTGCAAATAATTTGATCAAAGCGAGGTCAAACGATGACTGCCGCTGGCTATATTTAAGTCTTGTCTATATGTTCAACAAGCGTTGCCGTACAATAAATCCAAACTTAAATGGCATAGGAATGTGGACGAAAGGATTTGCAGCCCCTGGGCACTCGCAAACGACGGAGCAGAGCGGCAGGGTCGGGCAGGGCAGGGAAAGGCAGGACATTCAAGCTCATTATTATGCATGAAGTCATTGACAGTCTACCACCTGCAGGACAAAGACACTCACACATACACATGGATCATCTAAATGTGTATGTGTGTGTGTGTGTGTGTGTGTGTGTGTGTGTGTGTGTGTGTGTGTGTGTGTGTGTGTGTGTAAAGGCAACTTGTGGCACTGAAACGGAAATTTACGCTGACATGAAAACCTTGCCATTGGCGTCTATGAGACGCAGCATCCGTCGCAGTCGACGACGCCGCAAAAGTTTAAGTGGGCTGCGTCCCAGTAGCATTGCTGGCGCTGGCCAGGTCCAAACTAGTTGTTATTCAATGCAGCATCCGGAACTTGATGGAATTGACTTTTGTGTCCCACCTCGGTGTCGCTAACGCGTTGAATTTGTTCTGGCATCATTAAATCAAATTGAAACCCCTTTGCTTGCCACCAAAGGACTACCGACTTCTGATTGCCAAAAACACACACACTCTGTGTGTGACTCAAAGCAAAGGGTGCAAATCTGTGTCCGTGGGCGTGTCAGGTATTAATCTAACACCTTGCTCAGCATTAATCACACTTAAGTTAGGCCAAAATTGTGCAATGAAGCGACATCTTGACTAACGGCTTTGGTTAGTCGCAAGATGCCTTTTAATTAAAAGCCAACACATGCTAAATTATTTATTTAAATTCGCCCACGGCACATTCCATCTTTGATCAATCTGGCAATTTCTCGCACTCTCTCTTTCTCTTTCTCAGTTGGTTTACCCACAATGGCCGCAGGGCTCTGATTTATCTCAGTCAAAATTGAGTTTTAGCTCTGTCCCCCGCCCTGAACAACGAACCATCTCAGAAAATGTTGCGAAATTTCCCAATAGAGAGCTGCCCCACTAAATGCTAACATATTACTCTTGAAATGGGAATGTTATGAGTCAACAGCCACCCGACACTCCTCCACAGCTCTTCAGCATAAATGTCGAGCAGCTAAAAAAAGGGACATGCAAAAACTTTAAAACTTTTGTCACTTGTTATTGTTGCTGCTGCTGCTGCTGCTGCTGCTGCTCTTAGTTTTCTGTCACTTTGCACTGTTGCAACAA
Organism: Drosophila anceps; assembly: GCA_035045945.1. Taxonomy (NCBI): domain Eukaryota; kingdom Metazoa; phylum Arthropoda; class Insecta; order Diptera; family Drosophilidae; genus Drosophila; species Drosophila anceps. The sequence goes on from JAWNON010000225.1 coordinate 14,126,969, forward strand.
TTGCGGTCGTGCAATGAAAAACTGTTGTAACTACTGTTGATTTTAGCTGTTGCAACTTTTGCAGCCGCACAAAAATAAATTTAAATAAATATAAACCAGCATGGAGGCAGCATTTTGGTCCCATAACCATAATGCAACAAATTGCTTTTAAAGCCTTGTAATGGGCCGGAAAAATGCTATTATCCGACTTGTAACGCATACTATATGAGGTTAAAAATTTGGGAAAAAACTGTGATTTTAATAAATAATATTTACGTTATATAATAGATATAGTTTCGTTTAATGAGAGCTTCTTTATATCATTCAAATGTTTGAAAATGATAGATCAAATGCAATAAGCAAGATTAGACGTATGTATATTGCTATGAAATACCTAAACTTTGATGTTCCGATACTAGCTCTGCAGCATATTTAGTTAAATGTTTTACTTTCGAGCTGCACACCTCATTTAATTATCAAAAAATTAAAAATATACATTAAATTTTTTCTTTAATTCTTTTAGCATTAAAGAATTCATACAACTTTTTTCCTTTACTAACGAAAAGTTCGGCTTTAATATGCCTAAAAAGCCACAGATGTGCCTACAGTTTTTTTTTATTTATTTTTGATGTTTTTTCCATATACTTTTCACATTTTTTTTCAGCTCCATCTTATCTAAGCTTTAAAATATATTTTTTAAAAATTTGGTAAAATAAATGGTGTCCCTTCAGTTTTATTGTTTTCAATACGTGATAAGTTGAAGGGCATGCAAAGGTCGCAAAGAGGCTTACTCTTATATTGCAGCGCAGTCCTTCTCGCTCTTTCATTCTCTTGCTTTCTTCCTTTTTTATTTGCATTTGGCCGTTTATTTGCGACGCGTTGTGCCGTGCAAATGGATATACATAAAGTTTTGCAACTGTTTTGCAAAATGTTTCATTGTCGCGCATAGTTTGCATATTTGCGCAATGATTTTGTGGCCTAGCAAATATTTGTTCACACATTCACTGGCTGTAACTGTAATCGTGTATGTGTGCGTGTGTGCAACGGTATGCTGCTTATATGTTTATTAAACTCCCCGACTAGGCTTATTAGCATATTAGCATATTGTGGCTTTTCACACACACATTTCCATAATCGCTAATGCAAACAGTGAACCTCATAATCGAGTTGATTAGCGGCACTGTTTATGCCGCTGGGTCTATTTGAAACTGAGCTCAGCCGATTTATGCTTAATACTCTTATAACATTATTAAGGATTACAGCAAATCGCTTGAGTTTTAAATTGGGCAGGTAGTTATTCGTATGGAAAGGCCATTGAGGATAGAAAAAAAAAACTATTAATTTGAAGGAGTTACAAGACTTGCCCTAGGCAATGAAATAAAACGACTTTCAAAGAAACAATATGCTCTTTTTTTTTTAGCAAATAATAGCAAATGAAAGCGACTGAAGGATAGGCATGAGTCGCATTCAGGTTCACAGCTGGCCAAAACAGCCCTTGAGCCAACAAAGTTTACATAACAAACTGTCGAAAAGTTTACCCAAAAATGTTTCAGGTGAGCATCGGACAGCAAAAGCAAAAGTGCCAGCAAAAGAGCAACATCAGAAGTTGCTCACAAAGTGGGCCAACTTGTAGAATACATATATATTTCGTGGATTGGGCAGAATTTGTGAGAGCAGAGCATTCGCATATTTTATTTTGATTTTGTTTCTCTTTTTGGTTTTTGGATTTGTTTATTTTTTTTTTTTTTGCTTTTGGGACTTAAAACTTGAAATTGGAAATATATTGGGCTTTTGGGCTGGGCGAAACAATAAATAACTAAATTGCCATTGCAGACAGAATTTCCATTGCGTTTTGATTGGATGCGACAGGCTGATGAGCAAGCGGAGCGCAACAAGTAGACAATGGAATTGAATTTCACAATATGCGACTCCATGTTGAAACAGATGCAAAGACGTTCGCAAAGATATGCCAAATTATAGATGCCACGCGCCATAATCTGGGCAAATAATCTGGAGGCTGCGGCCATGACAACGGCTTTCCATGCCGGGCAGCCGGATTGTCCGGGCGGATCTCAACTCGTGCGACAGCTTCATAAACTTGCAATGGTCCAAAACAAACGAACAAATGAAAGAAGAAAACTTGTGTCGCTAATGTTATCTATTTACTGGCTGTGGTCCTTCTAGTCTTTTCTGTACTTACTTGGCTATGGGCCATAAAAAGTGAAGTTTAAGCTTAAAACTAAACGGAAAGCTGTGCTGGTCACCTATAACGAGGCAACGCCAGCCCGCCCGGAGCTGGCTTAGCTAACGCCAAAATAATATTCGACTTAGTAAACAGAAAAACAAGCACGAAAATTAATTCCCACCAGATTGGCTTGGTCCGGAGTGCAACTGCTGTTGACTTGAGCTGATTGGAATGAAGCAGCTGCCAGCATTGAGTTTCGCTTTATTCCTATTTATGGGATTGTGAAATGCAAACGAACGCTGTGATTAGAGGGCAATAGATGTGCTGGCCAGAAGCTAACTGGCTTAGAGCACAGCCCAGATCAGCATAGTTGGCCAGCGAGCGTACTAAGCCAGTGCAACAACAACAGCACGATGTGCTTCAGTCATTAGCCTTTTTTTTCTTGGCTGGCCCTTCATTAAAGCTAAGCCCCAAAAACAAAACAATTTGGCACAGTTGCCAGCCACAAAGGCAAACGACGGATTGTTTCAAATTCCAAGTTTCTAGTTCAAGCAAATGCTGGCCCGTAACTGGTGAGGCAACCCTTTTAGTCAAGGGCCATTCGAGCGCAATTATCGAAAAGTTTTTGGCAGTCAGCGAAAGCGAAAAGTTTGTTGCCCTCGGCAAGTCCCTGGCCGAGCAACCCTCATGGCCCAGAGGCATGTCTTAATTCGGCCGATTTACATGAAACTTTGCAAGCCGATTAGGCGATTAATAAGCTTGTCAATTCACAATTGTAGCCAAAAGTTGGTGCCTGAATTATGAACTGGCCGTTGAAGCTTAACAGCAAGAGGCAGAGCACTCGCACTTTATTGAATGTCACTCTCAAATTCGTTAGCAATTAGGCCAAAACTTGCCACCAACTTGGCAAGGGCAGTAAAGGCGCTTAATTCAGTTGAGCTTTCTAGAAACTGGTAGGTAAACATATGTTTGAGTACACCTAGACTGGCCAGTTAACACCTGCTGCAGCACACAGCACACAACAAACAGCTGCTGCCGCACAGATTACTGTTAGCTCCGGCTCAGAGGCAACACCGGTGGCTGGTGACTGCGCAACGAGCTATCAAGGGGCTCTTCAAAAAAAAAAAAAAAAAAAAAAAAAAAAAGAAAAATTGTATACGGCCGGCCGTATGTGTGCGGGAGCGCATTAGACAAGCTTGTAATAGTTTGCGTGCCGAGCCATGTAGGTACCAAGGAGCTTCTTCTGCTTACTTGGCTACACAACTTTTTATATGCGCCCCGAGAGCAATTACCAAGGATTCCGCTTTTCTTGCAATAAAAATTTAAGACGCCAACAGCCGAAATAACATGCCAAATCCGCTCGTCGCCACGCTGAAGCTCCCACTGTTCGTGCACAAATTGAAGACTAAATGCAAAAATTACACCTGAGCGTAACATTCTGTTTAGCATCATGTCTGTGGCTTTAACCTGGTGGGCGTTTACGGCAGTCAGCTTTAAGCAGCTGCCGCCGGCAATGGCCCTTGCAATTTGTACACAATATCCATTGTTTGAAGTCCAAATACAATGCATATAGTACGTCTTTCTCTCTGTGTGTGTGTGTATGACTGCCAATAAATGATGGGCCACAAGTTCATTGCTATGCAGGCGTTACATTTGCATTTGACAAGGGTGTGAGAGCCTTTTACGAGATGCTGCCTGCTGCTTGCTGCCGTTGTCAGAATAACATCCGAGAACCAAACGCAAATTTCAAGTAACCAAACAGTAGCAGTCAACCAGGTAGCAGCTAGCAGCCAGCAGCTAGGTGAAAGGTTTAGGTAAATCTACATTTTAGCTGCCGCAACAAGGTGCACTTAGCGCACACCTACACAAAGATGTGGCTGAGAGAAAAAGACAGCGAGAAGCACACGTAGACGCCGCATAAAGTAACTTTTTTATTGCGTCTTCATAATGGAAACGCCACCAACTTTTCACGGCATTGGTATTCAAAATAGAAGCCCAGCCCCAAAAAGACAACTATATAAAATGACGAAGATCTAATACCCTTACAAATATACATATGCTCTTCTCAAAGAAACGACTTTAAAGTCAACTAGATAATTTTATTAAAAAGAGAAATCTGAAGTAAATAAAAACTTAAAGCAGAAACCTAAAGGTTTACTTCTTATTAAAGATACTGTATATTTCTACATATTGCACATAGGCTGATTGATTTTCAATTGAAGAGAAGAGCTGATACTGTCACATATTTGTTACTACTCTCGAAGGACTCTGCAAGATTATCAAAATAGAAAACAGAACGTTGAGCTTCAAATAGGAAAAAAGGTACTTTGAGGCGTTACGTTGTGGGGAGTGGCAAGGCACAAAATGAAAGCTGAAAACGGCAACGCACGAAATTGAAAGACGAATAATGAGCTGGCAAAACAAAACTCATACCAAGCTTATCAAATCAATGGGAAATGTTAGCTGCCAGTTTATAAAATATGAAATATAGCTTCAGGGCGGGTCTGGGCTGCAGTGACCTTTTCCGACTAAGTCACGAATATAAGAGTTTTTTTTTTTTTTTTTTTTTTTTTTTTTTTTTTTTTTGGCGTCTGATGATCCATCAAATTTACTTGGCCTCACCTATTTTCCATTCAATATGTTCGCTAGCTGGCTGCAAAGTTTCTGCTTTGATGCGCTTTTGTTGTAGAACGTTTCTCTCGAATTTCAATGGGTATTCAAACCAATACCAGATGCCGGCGCCTGCATGAGTTGGCTGGAATGAGATTTGAAGCTGGAGCGCATTTCAATTTAAAATGCCGAACATGAAACTTGCACCATAAAAGTGGCACATAAAAACAGTGCTCAAGTGAGTTTTAGTTGCCAAAAATCTTCTCTAATTAAATTGAATCGCTTTTTTCTTTTGGTTTTGCTGCAAACTTTTTAATGCAACATTTCAGTTTTACGTGCGCTGGGCTGAAGCTTGAAAAATTTAGCACACATTTAGTTTTTACGGCCAACTGGAAGTTAGTTCTAGCATCTGGGTTGACTGGCTAACTGGACTGTCCTAACCTGCGGCTCTCCGACCACCGGCCAACTGGAGAGGCAGTGGCAGAAAGCAACAAGCCATGCAGTTGGTATTTGTATGCATTTAAGCCTCAATGCCTGACCCACTTAAGTGCAATTTGGCTTTTCACAAGAACCCTTCGGCCAGACTGTAAACAAATAGCCACAAGACCAAGCTTCAAAATCCACTCAAGTTGTCTTCCACACTGTGCGGTCCAGCCTGGCCCGATTGTGCCAGTCAATTAAGACGGCTTGCAAAACTCAAAGCAAATACAGCCACAGCTTCAGACAAAGGGCCAATTAAAGTTAAATTAATTTCGATTTTGGCAACAGCTATAATGGAATTCAGTCTGCCATCCATGCGCCCAGTTTTATTCGATTTGCAGTATTTGCGCACATTGATTGAATTAACACTTCTTGGCCAAGTTTAAAACATTTGCCACAGCCCTTACGCTCTTGGTCAACAGGCCAAAAGCCAGCCCAAAAACTTTCATATTAGTAATTAATATATAACTAGGGTGGAAAGGAAACTGTCCGAATAAGTCCTGGCTAAGTCCTGAATGTCACTGGCAAAACTTTGAGAGACGGATAAAGGTTGGCAACTGTAGCAACTGGTTGGGGCTGAACCAGCTCGTAGAAATTAAGTTACTAAAAGGAGGACATGAGGTGTAGACTTCAGTGCTATTAATGAACGGAACGAATGAAATGAAAAGCAAGCGAAAATGCGAAGCATGAAAATTATAATGAGTTCGTCTTTTTGGATGTGCAACTTTTTGGACGAGTTGTTCCTTTCATTGGTTTTCCCAATTGTCGAATTGCTTGGCACACAGTACAGCCGTCGACAACTATCCTGGTGTCGTATCGTGCCAGCCATGTTAATTGCATGTACAACATTAATCCCGTTTCCGTTGGCTTTGCCATTGCTGATGCCGGTGGTAATGCAGATACAGATGCAGATGCTCATGCCGATTGGAAATGTTGGAGCATGAGCAATTCTTTAGAAGGTAACGTTGAGGAACGAAACGAACGGAACGTCGCGTCGCGTAGCCTATCGGCTTGTATAATACGATAGCTTATACAATAGCAGACGGCATACGGCAGGTACACGCACGCACACACACACACACACACACACACACACACACACACACACACACAAACTCAGTCTGACAGAGTTTGTGGACACAGAGCTGGCAAGCAGTGTGAATTGCTTTCGACATACACACAATTTACATAATTGAAGTGAGCGGGAAAATTGCAGCGCATGTGAAATGAGTATTTTCCTCTGTTAAGCGAAAATCATCAGCTTCACATATACACGGAGAATGTCATATAGTCGCACACATTCATATGTGTACATTGATGCACATGCAAATAAAGACTTTCCCCATTCTTGAGCTATGAAAAGAGCAAGCACCAGCAGCGGCAGCTGCAGCACCGAAGCCAACAAATGTCTGTCATTGATTGCATTGGAAATTGATTTTTGTGTTAACTGAAGTGGATTGGCATCACATTAATAACCAAACTATGCGTAAACAGTATTATTGCGCCTTACTTAAGTTAAAATCATGTGCAGCACTTGCCATTCGATCAGCGCTCAAAAGTAGGCAATGATTTTCGTAATTAAAGCTTGCCAGTCTCAGACATACACACATGCATGTGTATAGAAGCCGCATTGGAAACAATTGAAAATTAATGACATTCAATTTGCGCAACCGCTTAGCTCAGCCACAAGACAGTTGCAGTTGCAAGCAGCATTAATTATGCAAATCAAAGTCAAACAACCATCTGCCCTCAAAGGAATATCAATTAGCCTTACCACGAAAGAGGAACAGCATCATATAACTGATATATGATGCTTGATATTTGATCAGTCAATATATATACACATACTTATCTATATATATATATATATATATATATATATATATATATATATATATATATATATATATATATATATATATATATATATATATATATATATATATATATATATATGTACACAATTATCACAAAATAAAGTTTCCGCTTACAAAAACATGAAAACAATGCAAAAAAATAAAAAAACTTTTAAAATCAACTTGCATGGGGAACAAGCGCTATTGTTAACTGCATGCACTTTTGTTGAAGTTAACTATACTTATATATCTTATCAAAAATTAACAAGTTTTGCAAATTTGCATTGTGCTGTTGGCAATTCAAACTAGCTGCGAAACACTTACGGGCAGCAAGCTACACAGAGAGAATATGGAGGGCTTAGATTGCCTTTAAAATAGTGCTAGCAACTATGTATAATTTATATAATATTTATGTGTAACATTAAAGAACTATTCAATATATTTTAAGTCTAAAAAAATATTTTTAAAGATAATATAAAAAAGGCCCTTGTCCGTACATGAATTAATCCTTAAATATTAGTTTTGTTTTTTTTTTTGCCAAGTGTAAGCACGTTTGCACAAGTTTGACAGTTTTTGGCCATTTGTAAAACGCTTTCGCGGCACTTTTGTGCCAAATTCGATAAAAGCCACCATTTTCCGCAACTGGTGGAGACTATGGAGGACACCACGATGGTAAGTTCTTTTGCGGCTTTTCAGTCAAATGCAAACGTTTGTTTAATATTTGAATTCTAATAGGCTGCGTATGCACAAGTTTAAAGCCGGACTTCATTTGCATTGTTTTTTAAATTGCCGTTTTCGTTACGTTCATCGCATTATTTATAACTAACTGAGGGGCGAATGTGAAATGAATGTGGCCGGGTTCGCGGTGTTGGCCATATAAATCACTTGCAGGCAAACAAGCCCAAAACTTTGTTGCATGTACATTTGCATAACTTTCTCAACTTTCGCTCGGCTCTCTTTTCACACCCTTGGCTCCGCAAAAAATTGAGTTTTATAGCTCCTCCTAACAAACCAAGACGTATTTCCGTGAAATATATGTAATGCATGCTTTTGTCAGCATTAAAACCCAGCATCATATATCGCTTGTTATGTATGTGGACCTGATATACAGGGTATTTCCTGGTCGTTCACTAAAATGGCTCACTCGCTGTGCAACTTTAGTAAGTTTTTAAAGCTTTTGCTACAAACTTACTCAGCTGCCAACGAGCAGGAATTGTGTGAAAATGCAGCAGACGATAGTTTAATTTAAATTCAGCAATCTTATCAATTGGCAAACATCAATACATTTTGGCTACATTAATCATTGCGAGCAAACACGCGTTCGCTGTGCTCCGCAGACCGGCGCACAAGGAAACGACCAATACCTTTGGCAAGCGACTTCAATTTCCATGTGTTTGTTTGCATTCTCAATTTGCTTTAGAGCATACGGAGTGCTGCACAGTGGTTGGCATAGGCTGAAATTGTGATAAAATTGAAAAAGAGTTACGATGGCAGCTTACTCTCATTGCAAATTTGATTAAATGACTGAACTTTCTAAATTACAATAAGCAAGAAGGTGATGTATAATATACTGGCTTTTCTCTGCACAATCAACTGGCTAATGAGTAACAGCTGAGTGCTCGCCAGACATATGCATAGGATGAAGTCTAGTAAATTCTTTTTACTTTTAACTTATTATTTAAATTAAATCAATTTAATAATATGAAGAACTAAAATTATATAACGAAAGCAAAGTGTTTAAATTCGATGTATTAAAATCTTGACTTGACAACTTTTTTATAGCTTTTGGAACTACATTTTTAAAATTTACTTATAGCATACTTTTAGGATTGTATGAATATAAGAATATTTTTGTTTTCATTCAAATCTGAACTGCAAATTCTTAGCATAAGTGATTTGTTAATTTGGGGCCCACTGCATTGCTATGTGGTTCACTCTTATTTCGCTAGCAAATCAGATAACCGATTTGCTACGACAATCACAATCTCGCAAATTGATAATCATGCGCATATGGCACGAACTAAGCGAAACCCCAACCCAAATCCAGCAAGCGCTCTTAAATTGCAACTGTTGTGAAAGTATTCTGTGAAGCCACGTAGAAGTTGAGTGTGAAATTCAAATTGATTTCACTGCTGCAACTGAAGAGCTGCTGCGAATAGTAAAGATACAATAAATTTGTAATCGCATAATCGGACTAGAGCTGCAGCAAATAGTACAAAATAAAACTTCACAGAAAAAAATGAAACTGCCATTATAGCACTGGCACTGTTGTTTATACGCAAAACAAAAACAGATTAAATGTAATTATGTATTTCATTTGAAAAAAGAAAAAGAATAAAGAAATGAAAAAAAACACATAATTTTTGTGTGCATTTTTCACAAACTCGGGCTTATTTTATTATCGCTGTTGTGACAGCCACAAAATGAAATTCATAAATTCGAAGCGCGCATTCGTAATGTAAAAGGAAAAAAGTAAAAAGATAAATTTATATATATATATATGTATACGTATAAATATGGATATATAGACGGGCTGTACATAAATAAATCCAAATTTGGTAAAGCATGGCAAATAAATTGTGCATAAATTCAATTAGAAAGCATTCATGCTAATGAATTTACACGAGTGCGAGTATAAAGAGCAATTAATATGGAAACGTGTCTCGGAACAGAGTCGATTACCACAAAAGGCGCTGTTCGCACGACTTGGCATTATCAAGATATATAAGCGGAAATAACTACTCATTAAGCGCGATGGCCACGTAAGCTGCCAACTACTGCCAACTGCAAGTTGCAGCAAAAACAACTACAATAGCAGCAACATCAACAACAACAGCAGAAAAAGCAACAACAGCAGCAGCAGTAGCTGTGTGGTAATAGAAATCATTACAATAAAACCTAATGGCCCCCGAAGCAACAGCCAACAGCCAGCAGCTAACAGCCAACAGCCAACAGCGAACAGCTAAGGGCCAAGAAAAAGAAAGTCATTTGGCAGCGGCTGCCAAACGAGTGTGCAGACAAATGGCAGACACGTTCTAGCCATCACGGGCCTGAACGGAGCCAGACTGGGCTCAGGCCCGGGCAGACAATCAAAATCCATTTGAGTCGGAAATGAGTGAAATCAACATCACACTGACTGTCCTTAGCGTTCAGCACATACATAGCTCGCAATAGGGCAGCCTTTGCGTTTGGTAAATGTCAAAGCTTTAAAATACTATGCTGTGCCGTGTTGACTAGCAGTAGTGTACACTCTGCTACATGGATGGGAAAGTTAAGCACATTCGATTTTGTTTGCAGCGCATTCCTCTACAGCTTCTTTGGCATGCAAGTGAAATATGTTTTGTTATTAAATTGTTGTTGGGGCCGCACCCATGCCACAGCGTCAGCCACAGCCCGCACGGCACGCGGTCTCCACGACGCATAATAATTTTCTGGCTGAGAGCTTCGAGCGGGTAGCCGCTGGATCTTTCAGTGCAGCACAAGGACACCCAAGCTCTGAGCGCTTAGCCTGTCGCAAGAGGCGACCATAAACTGAATTCCGAAAAGCAAAACTGGAATTTTTATTGCAAATTGTAAAATTTTTACTTAAACACAACGAAGACAGAGCCACAAACCTGCTGAGGGCCTTCATACCGACTAATTCGGCTTTCGATTGTTGTTCGGCAATGTCGACAGATTTCATTGTCACTATGCCAATGTGCTGTAAGAAACTGCCTGCCATTTAGCTGTTCCAACTCATTGAAATCAATATTAAGCAGTTGCAATATCAATGGATTCACACAGAAATTGTCAGGCACTGCATGAACTGGCCCATGAGCTCCAAATGAAGCACTTAATTCCTACTTATTTTGTTTCGTAAAACATTGCCACACAGCCAACAGCAACAGACCTAATCCTTGGAATTTAAATATTTTACTTTGCGAAACGACTTAAATTTTGGGAGGCAAAAGGAACTCTTTTTGGTTTCTTTAGAAATGTCGATCTGCTGCTGAACAAAGGCCGGAAGTGAATCATTCAAATGTTTCATTTCCTCAATTTGCGGCCAAGTCAGTAGCGAACTGAAAACGACTTCTAGTCAAACGAATTCACCGAGTAAAAAGCTAAAGAATAAGGCAAAGAAAAAACAAATAATAAAACAGAACCAAAGAAAGAAGAATACACAAAAATAAATGTAAAGTTGAATTTGCAAGAATTTGCAGTATTTGGTTAATAACTAACTGCTGGTCCAGTTTAAGCCCATTCCTTAATGGCTCAATATAGCGAATGGCGTCAGCGTGAATGCTGTCGAGTATACGAAAGGTGGGAGGCTTTGAGCTCGCATCGGCTTTCGGCACGTTCAAGTGCAGCCATTAAATAACTTTTGGTCCACTGCGTTTAGAAGTCCGTCAAAATTAAATACGAAAAATCAGAAAATCACCAAATTGTCAAAACAAGTGGAAAATCACAAATTACGGCATTACATTACGTGGTGGACTATAGGAAATGCTGAAGTCAACGGACGCTTTTATGTTGCCTTGTTTTTTTTATTTTACCTTTTAAATACCCTGTTATCGGAGTACTGAAGAGTATGCTAAAAAAAATAAATATTATAAACTTGAGCTGAAGAGGGTATTGGAATCGTTTTCATAAATAACACTTAAATTGCCTGAAAATATTTGCCACTTTCATGACCCGAATATCACAACATATATTTACGTTAGACTGAACAGAGTACACGACAGTCAAGAGATTCTTCGACTAAAAAAACATCCTTGTGCTTCTTTATTTCGTTATTTGTTTTATATGTTTTTGGTTCTTTTTTCCGCCAAATCATATCGTTTGAGTGTGAGCCGCATTTAAGTACGTATTGATTTACTGTCGCTGATACATCACGTATTCGGCACCGTTTCGTCCTTTGACTAACTAATCACGGGCAATGCGCTCAAAAGTCTTGCACAGCGGGTTGCTGCGGCCAGCTTTGACAGGATGGCAACTTGAAAGCTCTTCCAGTTGACTGCTTTTGTATACCTGGGACGTTAAGACTTCCGTTTTGGAGGTCGTTGTTTCCTCTTACTTACGCTTGCTGTAATTTTGATGATTTCTCAACTACAGTTGAGATATCCAATGCAAAATCCGTTGAAAGCGGAGCGTCCAATTAAAAAGTCAGTTGACATTTAGTCCGATGGCTGCCAGCGTAGCGCGCGGCATGTGGGCAATGCTTTCAGAGATGGCTGCTGACTGACGTGCCTGCATGTCGACTGGGTGCCACAGCATCGGGTGACATCATCATTAATGTTGTCCTTGCCCACGGCGCATTTTTCCATTAGCACTTTCCTTATGCATTGCAAGCCAATTAATCATACGACATGTTGAACCAATTACTTCAACTCAATATTTTGCAACAATGCGTCATCAGCACTCAAAATACTGTATATATATACAAAATAATTTTGTATGCCCCACCACCGATACGAATAAGCAAATTAAATTTAAAATGAAGATTGATTTTCGCGTTTGCCTCTTGACTTGACTTTACTTTAAAGCCCAGCCACTTGTCAAATGGGGACTTTGCGCAAGAGTGTGACATTGAAAAATCTAAAACAAATGCCGCCCAATTGTAATTAGAGACAATGGAAGCAAACCCTCGACTGGGTCCAGGGTCGACCCTTTTGCCTTTTCCTTTTGAAAATTAATTCAAATGCTTGAGAAAAAGAAAGAAAGAGCACAAATAATTAAAATTAATTATGTGGAATATATTCAATAAGTTGGAAATTATGCAAACGAGCGTAAAGTAAACGCCTGGCGATAACGCTAAGTGCAATTGCCGGACCCCGCAAAATACATTTCTCGACCGAAAATAGCTGCCCCTACTTAGCTTTGATGGACATAAACCGTTGGATGTTGGACAATTGTACAAGCGGATGGATAGCTGCTGAATAGATGGATGGATGAATGGATGGATGAATGGTTGGATGGATGGATGGTATGGATGAATTGCTGGTCAGTTGGATAAAATATTTTCGAATTTTCGAAGCGGCGACAAACAAAAAATTAAAAAAAAAAACAACAAAATTTTGAACAAGAAAAAAAAGTATTCCGAGAATGGGAACAGTCGCATGCTCGTGCTTTGGGCTTCGGGAAAAAATCTTTTGCCACAATTTCCGGCATTTCGTATATAAGCTAAAAGTATACCCCGCCAGCGTTCAGTTCGCTCGGTTCGTTGGACCACGTCGCGTTTTTGTCAAAGTAGCGCAAATTACTTAAAATAAACAACGAAACTATTGGAGCAGCCACCGGGTCCACAGCAAAGCCACAGACATTTCACTCGCCGTTCCTAATTCAATTGCATTTCGCTGCTGTTTGCTGTATTCACAGAGTGCTGCGCGGCGTGAAACGAGAAACGAGACACAGAAAATAGAGGAGAAAAAAAAACATGAATTTTAAAATCAATTTAAATTTCGTATCTATGGCACTTTTCTGCCTTATATCTGTCATTCTGTTGACTCAGACTGTTGGAATTGGGGCAGCCGGATCTGGAGACGGCGTATGCAAAGAGCTAAGTAAGTGAACCTTGCTAAAATACCACATTAATGTCAGAAAATAAGCTCAAATAGGCCATAGAAATTACATTTATTGCCGGAAAATATCAACCAAAAAGTGCTGCTTTGATCTATAAACGTATTATTAGTTTATTCGATTTTGAATAGAAAATATTGAAATTTCAGAAAATTATAGTATTTTTCATTGTAATTGCTCATTCGATTAATATTTCTACTTTTGATTTTAAGCAGCACGTTTTCAATCGAAAGAAATTTAGAATTTTCCATAGTAGTAATTATATTAAATTTGTTTAATTTGTCAATAGCTTTAAGGCAAATACTTAAAAAATTGTATTTTAATAGACAGCTATTAAGAAATTTTTGTAGTTTAAATATACTTTAAGCACATTTCTACATACAAAATAAATATATATATTTGCTACCTTTGCTGTCTATCTTCAATCCCAATAATTGCAAAAGAAATAGTTTTGGCCAATTGCAGCTATTCGTTTGAATATTCAGTCGCTGCTCGACAAAACACTGCCAAAACTGTTGTCAGTCACATTTGCCATTTTGCTGTAGAAATTATTTTCGTTTTTTGCTAGCTGAATTTATGACATATTTTGTGAGAATTGTATGCGTTATGTGCTTATTCGTAACGTAACCATAGTGAATAGCAGCAAATGAGGCTATGCGCATGGGGGTGACGCAGGGAGTTGGAACTAATTGAAGCAAAGAAAATATGGATACTTTTAATGTGTATATAAATCGATTATCCTATTAGTTGCTCAATTAAACAGCACGCTTCTCTCTCCCGTTTGTAGACAATGTTAACTGCTATGTGGGCCGCAACGAGGGCAACTACTGCAACAGTAAGGACCAGACGAAAGCCCTGACCCGTTGGTATTATGACAAGGGCGCCTGCCGGCCCTTCACCTACAAAGGCTGCAACGGCAATCGCAATCGATTCTGCACGCAGGACAGCTGTGAGGCACGTTGTGGCGATCTATAAGTAAAAAGAGAGCAGACACACACGTCTTATCACAATCAATTAGACATTCACTTAGTTATTAAGTTTTCATATGTATATGTATATATCTAAGTGCTGAGCACAAATAGAAGCAAACCAAGCGAACCAAGTGAATTTCTCACCTTTGATCGGGCTCCTAAAAGCGCCAAAAGCCGACGACAAAATAGACAGGCAGTCAAGTGCTTGCTGTAAGCTGTTAGTACAGCATCAGCATCAGCATCAGCATCAACAACAACAAGTGATAGGACGGCACTTTTCCACGGCCGTTGGCAACTGTCACTAACGCTGAGCGAGTTATGAAAAAAAAATGTGCAAACTGTCAGCGCTTTGACGCCTCACGTATCAAATAACGCCTTCACATGCCCCATGACAGTGTCACCAATGGCCCGTTGACTTTGATTTTGATGCCGATGTCGATGTTGATGGCGATGCCAACGCGAATGCTAACTCTTAGCCCCGAGCTGTGTGCTTTTAGCGCTGACGCACTGGGATAGAATGCTAGATGTCAGCCGGTCTGTGTCAGAGCTAAATGTCAAGACCACATCAAAGGCTAGTCCGAGGATGACCATTTGGTGTGCTGATCTCCTTACAGCTAATTAAAATACCAATACAACAGTATCGAATAGTCAAATCATGATTCTCAAAGCCGTTTACCTCTTCTTTGCTCGAAGACCTTTTAGTGGTAGACCAGTTTGCCTGGTTACCGTTAAATCATGTTGTCCGTTGACAGGCGTTTGTTTGAGCTGTCGTCGGCCAAACAGTGTGTCATGGAACGGGTTTTGCTGCCAAGTAGGCGGGGGCGACTGTCTCTGCTTAATAGCTACGCACAAATAACTGGCAATCAAATCCATAACAACATCAGCTAGCGACGGCAAGACATGCCACTGACGGCAGCATTATTTAATCTGTTTAGGTGACAAGCAACGAGAACAAACACCACTACAAAACACACACACACGCACACTGACTCATGTGGTGCTGGCTTTCAATTTACCTGTTACGCACAAAAGAAATTCGCACACCGAAATGGATTGCCAATGGGAAATTCGCCAGCCTTTGGCATTTCGCATGAAATTAGTTAGTTTTAATAAGAAACTCGAGACGCAGCAGCTCTGACTGCCAAGCACTCGAAGGACGGCTGTCACAAGTGGAATAGGCGTGCTAATTGAAAACGTAATACAATTTATAGGCCAAGATCCAAGGCACAAGCCACAAGCCAATCACTTGCCCTGTGCATTATTAACCAATACCAAACAGGCCTAATAATCGCTTTAGCCAAAATCGACGGCTGGCTATAAATAATGCGCCTCGTCAGCGAGGCGAACAGCCTAAAATGGAAAGCCGAAAATCTGCGGCATAAAAATTCAAAGCGTCAAATCTTGGCGAGCATCAAATGCGTGTAATTTGATTATTTATCACAATTTTTACATTTAACGACCCAATTGAGTTTTATGTGCCCATTGCGCAAACGGAGCTGAAGAGCAAAAAAAAAAAGAAGAAAACCAAAAGTGCTTGAATTGAAAATGCGTGACTAACAGATACCCTGGCATGGTAATATATATGCCACATGAACATATTTTCAAACAAAATAAGAATATATATATTAGAATTTATATATGTATATAGATTATAGACTATATTTCTGCAGTAGCTAATCTTAAGCCAATTTATTTGAGACTCTCTGCTTGGTAAATTTATCGTATTATCAACTTCTTTGCCAGACCGAGAAAAATCTAATTTTTTCATTTTCTGTATATGAATTTTCAGCAATTAGTTGAAATACTTGAAACTTAGAGCATGGTAAGGCTGACTTTGAATAACCATTGTTTTGCATGCAAAATTTGAATCTGACTATTTTGAAAGCTGAGGGTATAGACAAATAGCAAATAACAAAACGAAAAACAAAATAATGCCAAAATCTGAGCAATCACATTTGTGGGTGAGGCCGATTGAAGAGAAAGTTTTGCATTTAGACGGCAACCTGTAGAGAAGCTAGCTATGTTTTAACATTAATATGCCAAAGGCCAAACAATATGAGCCGCATTTGTCAAAAGCGCTCTCAGACGACCTCTGACTGAGCTGCAGCACTACATAACTCTGACGCCATACTTTTGGTCAATCAAAAAAGTTTTCATGTTGATGAGTTGCATAAACTCCGTGTAGGTGGAGTGGTAGGTGTGTGTGTGTGTGTGTGTTTGTGTGGGTATGGCTTGGCAGCCATCCTATATTCAAGTTTGAAAACAGTATTTCTATGGTTGCCCCCGATGCCGAGTCTGAAACAAAGCGTACAAAATTGTGCCCTGCAAAACGATTTGCTCAAATGAAAAATGAAAATCTATTTGTAAAACGTTGTTTCTCTTTCTTTGCTTTCGACGTTCGTAAATATATTTTGCGAGCAGCACTGCAACGGGTATATAGGTACTATGCTTTTTTGTTTAGAAATTGAGATCTGAAAAACTCAAAGTTTTTCGGAAGCTAAGAGTGTGAGTTGAAAGTTATGCTAAGGAGGCGCTTTTGAAAACTCAAATTGCAAATTCAGATTTATAAAAAGTTTTTATTCAAAACAATCAACTGATAAGCTGCTTTCACTGGATAACTTGGGTAAGTTTGTTATTAACAAAACAAATGATAGAATAACTTAAAAAAAAAAATTGATTAAATATTATACTGTAATTTAAATTTATATTGCTTTTTAACCCTGTTTTAAAATGAATTTCAGATTTATTATTACTTCAATTCAATTCATTAAAATTTCAATGTATCCCATTAGTTGTTTCAATGACAATATAAAGAATATCTGAAGGGTTTAAGATAAATAAATGCAAGACATCATAAAAGGAATGAGCTCCAGCTCATCTTCCATTGCTTTTGACTTTGTTGAAATACATAGGGAAAATACAGTAGTAGGGTATTTAATATTTCAACAATAGTAAAGCGCTTATTCAGTTCCATTTCTTGAATGGAAAAGTACCTCAGTACGGGTTAAAGCCGCGGACCCCTTTTAACTGTAAAGGAATTCATAAAACGACAAAAATCTCTTTTGTTGCCACACACGTATGCTGATTCTGTGAAAGGGTGCCAGTGTGTGCGTGGGTAGTGTAGCCAGGGATGAGGGCTCGACTGCAGGTACCGCAACAGCTCCCATGTGTCCATATAAATTTTGTGTTTATTCGGGTGCATTTCCACTGCGGCGCACATTCAGCCGCAGCCACAGCCTCAACCTCAGAAATAGACGCAGTCGCAGTCGCAGGCGCAGTCCCTCACGTTGAGTAGCCAACCAACCAACCAACCTTGCACACACACACACACACACACACACACATACACATAGACACACGCATGCATACACACAGTGCAACTAGGCAGAGCTTGGCTGCTGCATGCCCCACTGGCTTTGGGCTTCATTTATGTGGATCAAATAATGTTAGTTTCTCTTGCCCGAGCCGGTTAACCGTACAGCATTTGAGTGCACCGCACAACAGTAAACATACACCTATACACCCCAAACATACACACACACACACACACACACACACACACACACGCACACCTTCAGCTAAAACTATTTTCCGTTTAAATAATTTTGAAATGCTTCATTGTGGCTGAACCTTGGCTCTGTCGCTTGAATTTTTTGTTCTATTTTTCTGTGTTTTGGTCAGATTGAATTAAAATTCCGGTACCAAGTTCTTATGGATGAAAAAAGTTGTCACACAATTTATTACTTTCGACTTTGCGACGATTTAAAAAGTTTGCCTTTGCAATGCTTTCCATTTTCCATTTTCCACTTACCCAAAATCCAACTGCTCGACGCCAGGCCAATTTCAGTTCTTCTCTGATGCCTTTGTGTTTTCGCACAAATTGGTTTCTGCTTCTGCTTGATTTCATGCGCCAACTGAAGTACAGATCTGCCAGGTGCCACGCAAGCACACACTTTCCCAAACACACACGCACACACACACACACATACACAACTAAGCATTGGCTTTCAAGCCACTTGACTTGTTAAATTCACTTAGCTGATCAGCCGAGCAGCCAACTTACACTTGTTGGCACTCAACCGTTCTCGCCCCTGTATGCGGGCATGCGAGCGTGGCCAGTGTCAGTTGTGCTTTAGTTGCGTTTGCCACGCTCATATCCCAACGGCGCACTTTATTTGTCTAGCTGAAATTGTGATTTTTGTGCACTAACACCGGCTATCGGTGCGTATACGCAACTAAGCACTGGGACAACTTACTGGCAAAGAAAGTGAATGAAATGCAGTATACTTTCGAGCATGACAATGTTGCAGCACTTCCATCGACATTGTTTCGCATAACACGCATCCTTGCAGAGCTTACACCGAGAGTCACTTCCAACTGGGATTGTAATGGAAGTGGCACTTCTCGAGGCAAGCCTCAAGAGCTGTCGAGTAGACTTACTTGCCGTTGTCGTTGTAGTTGTTATTGTCGTTGTTGTTGGTGTTAGTTTTGCAATAGCTTGTTCCTTGCATACAAATAAATTAAAGTACATATGTATTTATGGAAGAAAAATACACACACACGCAGAGAGAACAAGAGAGAGAGAGAGAGAGAGAGAGAGAGAGATAAAGATGCAAATAAAGTTGAGTCGGATATTAAATTAAATAAAAACCTACATCGAATAATATCAACATGCTATTTCTATTTAAATTTCGAACCCGGGCCAGACATAGCTGCACGTTCAAGATAAAAAATATATGTATGCTCAAGCTTTCCCACACAAGCCAGCTACAAGCGCATAGATGGGAATTAAACTTGGCGCTGACGACTGCTGAATACCCTGCCAGACATTGTGCTAATTAGTTGTTATGAAAATATTTGAATGTGTTATTCCAAATCTCTTTTAACGTGTAAGCCAACGTTTACTTGGCTTAGAAACTGAAAGTCTACTTGCTTTGGCTATTTTCGAATATTCCTTGGATTACACTTGTCACAAATCTGAAAAGGTGTTCGTGTGTGCAGCTACCAAGGGAGCTGACAGTGATGCTGATGCTGATGTTGATGTGGGCGTGGCTGGCAAACATATTGCAGTCAGTGTTAAGCAACAGCTCAGACGCACGCAAATGGAAGCGCCTGTGTTTGTATATGAATGAATGAATGAAAGGCTGATGATGCGAGTGTATAAGTGTGTATGTGTGTGTGTATGTGTGTGTGTGTGTATGAGAGTATGAGTGTCGCCCATCTATACGTGTGAGTTAGTGTCAACTCAGGGACATTTAGTAATTCCGCACGCATATCAAGGACAACGTACTCATAAATACCAACGCCAAATGCCGCACAGTAACAACAACAACAACAGCAGCAGCAACAGCAGCAGCAGCTACAGCAATAGAAGCATCAGCAAAAACAACTGCAGGCTTGTCTCTGTGCACGTTTAAGCTTTAGTCCGTTCGTCCGTCTGCTTGTCGACCCGTCTGTCTGGCTGTCAGTCATTTTGTGTTTGTATGTATGGAATTTTTAACTTCATTATCGAGGCAGAGACTACCATTTGGCGCTACGCATCGCTGCTCATCTTCGTCCTGCCCGCTCGAGCGTCCTTGTCATTGTCTTTGGGCGCATTGCTCAACATTTTTTGCACTGCGACAGCCCCATGCCTCCTATTCCGCCAATGCGCAATGGCATGCATACCTAATGCCCAATGATGTGCACGCTGGAGACGACAGCTCCACATAGCCGCCCACTTGAGCTATGATTGTCGTCTACTCAGTCAGGGCAGGGCAGGCAGAGACAGCTCTGGCAGGCCTGGCAGGCCTCGCAATCCAAGCTGTCCATTCAGTTATGGCAGTCACTCAGTTTAGGAGCCGTCTAATTCTGGCTCATTCGGGCATCACTTTAAAGTTGAAGCTGCTTAAAATATGTTCACTTCTTTACGTTAAATGAAGTTTGGCTTTAAAAATTTGGCTTGTTTCTGGTTGGCCATAAATTTAGTGGCTGTCCGCCAATGTTTGTTATTTATTTGACTTAAGCACGTTGTGGCGCGTGGCATTTGGTGCTTGCTCTTGGCCAGCGACAACCTTTAAATGACATGCCACGCCCAGTTAAGCCCCGACCGCCTAGCGCACAGCGCCCAGCGCCCAATGCCCTAGGCCCTGCACCCAAGCATAGCCACACAGCTGTCAGCATTCAAGCGTACCGAAATGGCACCAGGGCGACACCGAAAATGTAAGCAACACGCGATTTATAGCGCACCTAAGTGAAAGTTTTTACGTTTTTGTTTTTTTTTTTTTTTCTACATTGTGTAGAGCATTAGAAATATATGTGGGGCACGTTTTGTGGCTCTCTAATCTTTATTGGTTCTATCTGTTTGTGCGTATGTCAATGCCAACTCACCGACTGAGACAACACTTCGCGTATGTGTGATAATTTTGTTGTTCCTGAATGGTTGCCCCGTTAAAAGTGAAATTTAATTAATTATGTGCCGCCGCGCCGCTTGTGCAGCTAGCGAAAATATCCCACTCTGTGCGCCGCAGTGTATGCAATGATTTATTGCTGCCAGCCTAGCGCCTGGGTGGATGCCTTTTCCTCTCTCTCTCTCTCTCTCTCTCTCTCTCTCACTCTGTCAGGTTCATGTCTGTATCTCTGACTGGCTGCCTGGCTGCCTGGCTGTGTCTGTGTTGGCCCTTGCTTGGCTTCGTCTGTGCAATTTTGACGGGCAGCTTCAAAAGCGCAACATGAGAATTTATTTGGCGCGCATTTGTCTTGCCACAGTACAACACTCACATGCACTCACACTGGCACTCAGACTCCCACATTCACATGGTGGCATTATTAATAGTTCTGGCGTTGCCTGCAATATCCTGTCAAATTAATTTCAATTTAATTAAATTCTTTTTTTTTTTTTTGTTGCTGTTTTGCTCGCGCTGAAATAAGCTAAACAAAATAAATGAAAATTTCTGTCAAATAAATGTTAAAAAATTGACTCATTGTGGCGCATTCGATGGAGGAATGATTCCGCTGTGTACAAGTGTTTCAACCGCTCCCGCTCCCTCTCCCTCTCTCTCTCTCTTTCGCCCTCGATTGTTGTTGCTGTTGTGTGTGGCCAAGGCAAACGATAGAAGGCAAGTGGAGGGAATCACAGCTGCAGAAATATTTGCAAGCATTTGTTTCTCACCCCATGTGTTTCGTGCGTGTGTGTGTGAGCATACAGCAAATACTGAAAATTCTCACGCTTGGCACTAAAGTCATTTTTCGCAAACGCTGCTGCTGCCCCCACCCCTAGCCATTTGCCATTGAAATAGTTGAATCTGTTGTTGCTGTTCGGCTGGTACTCCAGCCCCAAATAGCGCTTCGAAAATACGCTCATTTATCAATATGTCCGTTGTTGTATAACTATTAATGCTAGCGGTCCCACCCCTTTCGCTACTTCATCTCGTTCGTGCTATGCCACGCACGTGTCGGCAGCCCAAACTTAACGCCAAACTTAGAAAACGTCAAATGCGTTTTAACTAATTTCGAGCAATTCATTTTCATCTTCGCATGCATCTTGCTGCCAACTGTCGTGCTTGGAAATTAATGCGAAATGCATTAGCATTAGCTCTTATAAATGAACGCTGGCAGTGTTTAATGACGGGCCCCCATGGACAGACTGGCAAAATATGTACTTCACATTCCACTCAGCCCCCCCTCCCTCATCGAAAGTCAAACAGTGCGTATGAGTGATGCAGTAAATGCGGTTCGTTAAATCGAGCGACGACTGCACTGATTTGTCACTGTATTAAAAACCAACATTCCCGTCATGAAAAATCACTCGTCAAATTTGGCCACAGAAAAAATGCTGAAAGTAAATGCGCTCACCTTAAAGTGCATTATTTGGTTAATGGAGCGCAGCCACAATGATTGCTTTTTCTTATATGTGAGTGTATGTGTGTGTGTGTGTGTGTGTGTGTATGTGTGTGTGTGTGTGTGTGTGTGTGTGTGTGTGTGTGTGTGTGTGTGTGTGTGTGTGTGTGTGTGTGTGTGTGTGTGTGTGTGTGTGTGTGTGTGTGTGTGTGTGTGTTATATATGTGGCATGCAACGTCGAGGTGCTGTCATTTTTGACACTGCCTGGCATTTCATTGATTCGCAACAAATGATGCGCCAAGTGTTGCAAGGGTACGATAGCCACACTCTCTCATTGAATACCCTGTATCACTTAATTGAGCATACAAATTTGTAGAATGCAAATGAAGCAACTTGAATATATATATATTTCTTAGCATCATTGGCATTAAAGTTGTTAAAGTGAAACCTTTTTCTCCCACTTTAATGGTAAGTAATTTCTTATTTTGATACAATTTACAGTTGATGTGCAAAAGCAATTGCATTATTCTCTAGCTAACCTTTCTTTCCTTAGTTAAAAATGTATTAAGTCTCTTTTCGAATACAATTATGATCTATAATAACAAAAATAAGAAGTCGTCAGTACAGGGTGTCTCTTAGTGTATCACTTTCAGTAAGAAAAGCGTATGTTTTTAATGTTTACTTATTTCCCGCATACATCGCATGCACAAAATATACAAAATGAGAGACTCTTTTGTACATTTTTTCATTTGCTTGTCAGGCTCATCTGTGGCACGGCCTGAGCGCTCCAACATGGTTCGGGACAGGATGCAAGGCGTGGCTGTCATTCGTATGACAACCAAAAAAAAAAAAAAATGAAATAAGGAACAAATTATGGCAAATGGGTGCAAATTTTAATGAAATTCAACAACAAAAAGTGAATAAAGTATGCCAAGAGACAGCAAGAAAGGAAGAATGAGAAAAAGACAGAGAGAGAGAGAGAGAGAGAGAGAGAGAGAGAGAAGGCGAAAGGAAAACCTACATGGCAAGATGTCAGCAGCGAAATATTAAAAAGGCACTGACAGGCAAACGAGGATAGTGCCAGGACGTGTCGTATGCCATGCCAAACAGTTGGCACCCCGAGCGAAAATCCATTGAAAAATTGTAATGATCTCGGCTCAGCCTTGTTGACTTCCACATTTGTCGTCCTCCCATAAGCGGAATTAATAATTCAACTTTAATCTACGCATAATCAATTGTTTACATTAATAAGAGCAAATTGTGCCGGAGGGTGGAAAATTGAAATCAATTGCATTACAAATGCTCAAATGTTGAACAACATCTCAACAGCAAATAAATTAAATAGCTGAGTATCATATTGCCGAACAAACAGTGTTGAGCCGCATTAATTCATGAGGTTCTTTGTTATGGCCAGTTCCGGTTTGCTACATCCGCTTTTCACGCACTCTGCCGGCAGCGGCCACATACATAAGCCTCACATATATTTACATAAATATATATATATATATATGAATAGAGACCACACTGGATTCATTTATCGAATCACATCAATTTGTTTCTGCATATATCCTCACGTAAGTGTGTATGTGTGTTTGTGTGTAAATATTTTAAACACTTTTAAATTATAAATGAGCTTGTAATATATCGCAATGACATTCCGTGAATTATTAAAGCACATTAAACTTGTGAACATGTTCAATTCAGTGATTAATTTCAAGGCAAATTTAATACTCGACTATTGCACTGCAATATCTAAATAGTTGGACACACAGATACAGTTGGCAATGTTTCGTGTAAGTAATATTTATAGAAATACAATTTACTTGGAACTGTCAAGTTAGATTAGAAAATATCTAGCCTCAAAAATCACTCAAATTTGTTTTTTGTACATAAAAAGTTTTATTTTAGGCAAAATTAAATTTGTAAAGTAATATTTACAGAAATATCACAGAGAAGGAAGTCACTAAATTTAAAATTCACTCAAATTGTTTTTTATGTTTTCAAGTTAAATTTGATTCGACAAACTAATTAAATCATATAATTAATTCAATAAACTCTTGTATTATATGGGAACATATGAGTCCATAATACATGCTTTCATTCTAGTTAGCGAAGTTGATATAATCTAGTGGAAAATCAAGTCAATTTAATGAGTAATTTTTCTGGTTTAACAATGGCTTTTGCCCCACCTCTGGTGCCATTATATTATCATAAATAAAATTGGCGAACGCTGAAAGTAACCGGAATTAAAAGCAAACATTTTGATATCAACAAAAATTGTGTAAGAATATTTGTTGCCGCCGAGAAAATACCCTAACAGAATTAACTGAAGCAACAGCAGCGTATAAAAATTTTGATATTAATTAATAACTTTAAGTATTCAATGATGGGATACTAAGCTTTGTTTGCTTTCTTGAATCAATCGAACTGCTTTCATACCCTTCATATTCTTTTTGGCTATAAAGAGGGTATTTAAAAAAAGCAGAAGCAGCCTCGACACACAAGCAAGCACAGAGCACACAAACACGCCATACACTTAACAGGCAAAAATATTTGCTGAAACGCATATTTACTTGCCAAAAAACAAAGCCAAGCGAAATTGGTTGGCAAACAGTGCCAATAACAGCAACAGCATCAACCACGACGACGATGATAAAATCGTTTGGCGAAATCAATTTGCATTGGCCTGAGCGAGCTGTGCGACGGTGTCCCAGTTTCGCTTAATACAAAATGCAGCAAACAAATCACAATTAACCAATACAAGTGGGCGGAACTGAGGGTATGACGCATGTGGCAGCAGGGGGGCAACCAAAGCGACAGCACATGCAACAGAGGCATACAACAACAACATGGCACCCCAGTGAGAGAGTCCTTAAGCCAGTGCTTAGCACACAAATGAAAATTTAATATTCGCACTACACGAGCGTAGATAGAGACGGGTTCGAAGGGAGCTCGTGGCTTTCCCTCTAGTGAATCCTGCTGCGGGTCTTCAATTCGCTGGCTCCGCTCGCACTGCATTGCTAATTTTAAACCATGCTATGCATTTCGAATGGCTTTAAGAGACCGCCAGGCATTCGCAAAGGGTCAGCCACGTTGACGTCGCGCTGACAGATTGTTCATTACGCTCGCTGCGAGAATGCATTTTAATTACCGAGCAGCAAGCGAAGAAAATCAATTATGGGGCGAGCAACTGCTACAGCAGCAGCAGCAGGTGCTGCAGTTTGCTGCGGGCCAAATGTCAACTTTTGACCAACTTTACACCTGCAGCTCAATCAACTGGGCGAAAGGCAAATAATTCACACTTTAAGTCCGCACGGCCCCACTGTGGTGTCGTGCATCAAAGGATCTGGCAGTGGAGATATTACTGCACGTTTGATGCGGTTCCACGTGCGGTTCCCCTCGTAATTCATGATTATAGCTGAGTTAACCGCATACCCACTCACCCACTCACCCACACACCCACACTTACACAGACACTTATACTAGGTGCGGTTAATGTGACTGTGGGTATATCATAGCTCAAATGTTGGCACGTGTGTGGGCGTGGCTGTCAACCCTTTAGGGCCATTAATAGGCCTTGGCTTTGGCATAACGAATGTGCCTATTAAAATCGAATATTAATACCAGATATTTGCCAATTGCCAACAAAATAGCCAAGCACAAAATCCAGCTAAGGAAACTTTCTCTCTTTGTTTTTTATTTGAAGCGAGATGCTGAGGCACAAAAGTTTGCTTGTTCTTTTTTTTTTTTTGGCTTTCAACCTCATCGATGAGCTGATAAGTGGCAATTGAGGCAATGCGTGTGTGCATGTGTTGTTGTTGTTGTGGCATATGAAGTGCCAAAGTTGAAAAAGTTATTTGCATGTAAATTTGTTGTTAGTATCATCGAAAAAGTAATACAAGACACAAATGAATGCGAAGCAAAGAAAAAGCTCGCAAAACTTTAGACAAAAGTCAAATGGGCAAAAAAAAAAAAAAAAATGGGGAGATAAGGCAAACAAAGAATGATAAAGCAATATGCAAGAGCTCGAAGTACGAGCTGCCAGTTGGGACTGGAGGTGCGACTGGAGGTGCGGCTGGATGTGGTGCGGTTATGGAAAGGTTGCCGCCTAATGACGGCGATAAAAGCTGGCAAATGGTGGAAACCAAACAGCCAGCAAATGAAAAGTGTTTCAATAAAGGCCAACACAATTGAAAACTTTGCAATTGCCACGTAGAACAGTTTATACACACGCTCATCCACACACACACACACACACACCATACCCACAGCTACACTCGAACTGTTTGCTGCTTTGTTTAGCTACACATTACAAAATGTTGGCGCTTTATTTCCGTTTCCGCTCAACTGGCAAAATTCATTAAGCTCGACAAAATGGGGCTCAGCGCTCAAAGAGTCACTCAGTCTGTCAATCTGTCAATCCGCCAATCCAGTCAGCCAAGGCTCGAGTGGGTGCCAGACGCTCAATAAACTTTCATTAACTTCGCTCATTCATCAGCCAATCAGGCAGACGGACGGACTCTGTCCGATGTGTAAGTGTTTTGTAAACATGACTTATAGAAATGGAAGCCAATATTTTTCGCAGTTGCAACTGAAGTGGCATGCCCCGCTGACATATCAATAAGCCTGCAGTTGGCCCAGATTTGCAGCTCTGAATAATTCATGAGCCAGAGAACATTTCAAATAAGTCGCGAAACTTACCAATAATGTTGCCCTTGCTGCCAAATGTCAAGCGGTAGAAATCCTCCACGTTCCTCAAGTGGCCAACGGACGACAAAAGACCAATGCAAAAATCCCGATTCTCAATTTAGTAAGCGGCAATCAGTAATCGGGCTTTGGCAATCGCCAATTACAATTCAATTCCGTTGCCAGCGAGCGGCAGCAGTGGCAAATTTAATTGAGCATTCAAAGACGCATTGACACGTGCGACAGACGGCGACGATATCGCCAAAAATGCTGGCCAATGCGCTGACCAAGTTAGTAGCAAACACGAATCAAAGCTCCAATTGCTGCATGTCAGTGGAGAGGTAGCAAATGCGAGAAGATTGCCCATTGCCGGCGAAGATTTATCCCACAGTTTGTGTTTGTCACTCTGCACTGTTGCGTGTTGAGGGACAAGGGCAGCTTGTTATCGTGCCTGTCTCCACGATTCCTATTTGATTGGCAGCTCAGGTTACAGCTTCCACCAGCAGTAGCACCATCGCCAGCACCACAAAAATATCCTCCTGTGGCGGCATCCGTGTTTTGCTCACCGACTATTTTTCCACGTTTCCCTGCCAATTGTCCAACTGTCAGCATACGCAAAGTGTTGTCAGAATTTTGTCCCTTTCACAGAGCTGCAATTCCAATTGCAATTGCGACAATCTAATATGCGTCATGAAAAGGAATATCCAACAATTTGCAGCAATAGTTATTGGAGCATTGCAAGCTTTGGGTACTTTAAAACTTTTTTATTAAACAGAATTTTCTCTTTTGAATTTGTTTATTTTTAAATTTAATCTGACTAAGTCCATTAAAATTGAATGAAATTTCAAAAATTACATAATATATATTATAATATTTATAAATAACTACACATAAGTCTCTGATCAGCTTAAGACATGGTGTAGGCCATCTTTCCAGCTCAACTATTAACATAGTCAACTCTTTGGTGAATGAGTTCAAAGGCATCACGTCTTGAGCTAATTGTCAGCATAATTAGAAGTCGGTGGCACAAATCCCGGAGGACCATTGACTGATTGACAAAAATGTTGCGACATCTACGGAATAGGCTACATGGGCGTGGCCAGGAGTCTAATTGAATCACGTGCGTGGGTGGAGAAATTGGCTTTGGCAGTGCAAATGGTGTTGGGACTAAGACTTGAACTGCTTCTGGGACTGGGAATTGCTCAATCGCTGACTTTTCTAATAGTTGTACACAGTCACGCCCACAGGCGCCGCCCATAAGGCGCCATCGACGCGTACGCATTGGGACAACAACTTAATCATCATCACGTCGACATTAGTCACACTCCAAGCGCATTATCCTTTCAACCAAGCTCGCATTTGCGTCTGTAAGACAGAGCTTACACATGGTATGCGTCTGTGCCTGTGCTTGTGTTGGTGTGGGTGTGGGTGTTGTTCGCTCACATGTCATTTCAAATGCCATTTGCAAGTCTCTTTTATGGCCACGACAATAAAGGCATTTGCCAAGACTGTGCAGCTATCTGATCGCTCCCTCAACAGCTGCATCAACTCGATAATTATGGCATATGCCATTTGCTGATTGTGCATGGTCATGGCGTGGGTGTGGGCTTGGGCGTGGGCGTGTACGTGGGCGTGGGCGTGGTCAGTGAAGGGTGACTTACATTAAAATTAGCTGCATCAACGTGCCTAATTCCAATCGAACCCAACAACGTTTAGGGCTCGTCTCATCAGCTGCATGAAGCGATTAGGCCAGGCATGTGTCCATAAATATATACATATGTATATTTATATTTGCTTTAGTATGCGCGTGTGTGTGCGTGTTTGTTTGTTTGTTTGCTTGTCTATGTTAATGTGAATCTGTCTACGTGTGGCATTTGAACTCCTGTGTGTGTGTGTGTGTATATGTGTATAAATTTCAAAAATTTAATTGCACACGTTTAAATATCACGTGCAGTGCGGCTACCTGCATTGTTTATCTAAATGGATGATGTTGATGGGAAAAGTGGGGGAAATGGGGAAAACTGGGTGTCGTTGCTGTGGCTGTTCAATGGCATTGCAATTTAATTAAGTCACGCAACATATCGATTCGTAGCTTTAATGCTAAAGTACATTTGGCAGCCAATTCCAAATTCACACAATAAAGTTCGACTCGGTTCGAACTGTCGCCCACTAATTGGAATTTGAAAACAGAACGCTTAAATACATTTGTATATTTTGTGCGATGCGATGGGTAAACTTTACAATTATTTTAAATAATTGATGTAGCAGCTTCATGGTTCAATTGAATACAAATTAGTCAACAGAATAGTTAATTGAAAGAGTTGCGGATTTGAAGGCTGAAAAGTCGAAATACCCAGACAAAATATTTGCCACAAATATGTGAAATACCTAACTATAGATATATAGAACTGTTCCTATGTGACAACAGTTGTCATTGTATTGAGCACTCAACTCACCTGTATGCGATGTGGCTCACTTTAAGTGTGAAGCGAATATTTGTGCACTTGCCGACTGAGCTGTGCCTGTTTAACCCTGTTTAAGGAACAACAACACAACAACAACATCATCATCATCATCAATATGTGGAGTTGGGCCCTAGGACAAATATGCTGAGCAGAGTCAGAATTTGGCACAGTGCTAGCCAGGTGGGCCAGGTGAGCCAAGTGGGCCAGTTGGGTTTCTGGCTCGTTGCAACTGTTAGTAGCAGTATCTGCCCCCATCTGGTGCCCCAACTTGGCTTCTGGCTGTGTCTTGTTAGCTGCTGCTCCACTCGCTGCGCTGCCGTGTCGCATATTTGTTAGGCAGCCCAAGGAAGCGTAAGACATTTGCCTGTTTGCCTTTGGCACGTGCATGGCATGCGGAATGGCAATGGGAATGGGAATCTGTAGGTTCAGGTAGATGGAAACAGCAATATACGTATACAAATATGCAAGTTTGTGTCTGTGTGTGGTAGTTATGCATGTTGTTTTCCTTTGCCCTTTCAGCGGATTTGCCGTGTTCTTTTTATGCAATTTGCTTGCAGACGACTCGTTATTTTATTGTTTACCTCCGCACACGGCAAACATAAGTAGAACATAAATTTGAGCTCCGCAATCTTGGGCGACTGCATTTTCTTTTGTTGTTCAGCATTTTGCCGCAGCAGACAAATTCGCACATATTCGCATCAAAAGGAAGCCGTGATTAAATAATTTCTGTTGATTTCGTTTCGCAATTACCGTGCAAATAACAGCAAATTGCCAAACACTTTGACGATTGATATGCGTCTTCTGTTGATTTTGATATTGTCAATGTTGGGGCAGCAAAATCCTTTTAGCGCTAATCAGCCAAACACAATTCGAGTGGCGACACATGTGAGTTGCAATACAAATTTGGGAAATACTCAAAGTGCTGTCGATGATGAAACCAATGGCTGGGAGTGGCGAGGAGGGGGCGTCTGCTTAAGAGCTTAAGTGAAATTACACTTGGAGCACAGCAATTTTATCCACGAAATGCGCAGTGCGCGGTATAAAAGAGCGTCGCCCTGGGGGCGTGGCAGTGTGCTAAAATGCTCGCTAAAAGCTTTTGGCCCACTCAAATGAGGAAAATTTTCGAAAATTCTAAAGTGACATTGCGATAATCGCGTAATCGATGAAGTCTGTCATTATCATGAGCCCCGTCGATGTTGATGTTGCAGCCGCTGCCGTTGCCGATGCCGTTGCCGCTGCCCCACCCACGGCCACTGCCACTGACGCTGACAGTGCCAAAGGCAAGTCAATAAGTAAAAATTTTCAATGGCAAAATGTCGAGGCAGGCAACCAGAAAAAAAACACTTAGATGGCAAAGCAGGCAAAAAGTACGTATAAGTGAAAAAAAATTCGGGCAGAGGAGCGGGACGACGGACGGTACGTTTAGTTTTGGGCGCTTGGCGTTGGCAAATTGCCCCCTCGAACGCTACTGAAACAAATAGCTGCAGCATCTAAGAAGTAGTGGGGGAGAGCGCGTGAGCTGAGACAGCTTTAGCCAAAAAAGTTGAAGCTTTGATTTTGTGTTTCAGCAGGAGGGCTACAGGCAGATTCAATTTGACAGTTGCTAGAATTCAATTTTCTTGTCATCATGTTGCGGATTAGTTTCGTGCTACTTCAGGCCAACGTGCCAGCGAGGCAGAGAGCTCCAAACGGCCAAGCAGCAGCAGCACAGTTGGACATCATTTGCAAAAGTGCAGCAGCAGCAGCAGCGGCAGCTAGTAGACAACAGACTGCAGTCTAAGGACAGCGGACAGCAGACAGCATATAGTAGACAGGAGACAGCAACTTACCAATGCACACGCACAAATGAGAAAAGTTGCAACTTTCGGAAGCAGCAAAAAGTTTACCAGCTGCTGCTACTGCTGCCGCTGCTGCTGCTCTAGATCGACAGGGGACTACTGGCAGCATGTTCTGCAGAGAGCCGAGGGATATGCGAGCTGGATGTCCTGGACAAATAATAAAGTTTGTGGCCAAGTCGTGTGCGTGTGGCATTGAATTTGGTGCTCGTGGTAGGGCAGATGCAACAGTAGTTACAGAACGAAAGCATTTGTAAAACTTTTAAGTTCAGCTTAAACAAATTCAGTTACCAGCAAAGTACAGAACAGATGTGCGACAATTACAGATAGAAAATCATGAAACATATGCAATTTCATAAAGATATTTAAGTTTGAATTATTATGTAAAATACAAATTTGTACTTGCAATAATAAGCCTAAGCCACGCCGATCTTCATTTAAGCAGAAAATAAATAAACTTACTTAAAAATTGACTTAGAGTAGCTGCTGATAATTCAACATACAATTCAATCGCATAGGCAAAAATATACTCACTAGAATTTTAATTGGCGCTGTTGCCTATTTTAAATAATAAATTTAGTTTGCCACTGGTGAAAACGGCGACCTAAGCCTTATCTTAACTCAACAACTACGCAGACTTACCCCGTTTAATTCATAAAGCCACAAATCCGATTTTGCTGTCAATGCGCCTCCAAATTGAAATTTATGTAGTCGAATCATCCAGCAATGGTATTTACTGCTTCCAACAGCTTATATATATATATATATATAATATATAATATATATATATATATATATATATATATATATATATATATATATATATATATATATATATATATATATATATATATATATATATATATATATATGTATATTTTATTTAATCTTCATACAAAGGAATCAGGTATTAGTTCACGAAATATAATTTACAATAGATATACGGCATATCTTACTTAAATGCACAAGGAGCTAGATACGTTGCAGTTCGGAAACAATGCCAACATTATGCATTGATGGAATAGTGGGGCATAAGCCTTATCTGTAACTCAACAATTCAGTCAATTCTATTGGTTGGTGCTATGTTGGTATTGTTATTTGAAGTCAACTACATAACCCTTTTGTAGTTTAATGCACTATGCTCGCTAATCTTTTCAATAAGCGAATCAGACTTACCCGGACTAATTCATAAAGCCACAAATCCGATTTTGCTGTCAATGCACCTCCAAAGATAAAATGGTGTATTTGGATCCACAATGTATCACCCACGCCGCCTTTGCTTACGTCCAGCTTCAAACAGTTCAAAAGCTGCCTAAACATATTAGAAATAGGTTCAGTTGGGTATTCCCTTAAAACTCTTGTCAGCGCTGCCCGACTAGGAGATCCCTGTACCTCGTCCGGTGTTCGTTTTTTTTTTTTTTAAATAAACATAATAAATAATATAATATATAAATTTTCATTTTCATTCTCGTTCTCCTTTTCTTTCTCTTTCCCTCTTGCTATCATTATCAAACTCAATTTGGCTCTTTCTGCCTTGGTATTGTAAACTTTCTGGTATGCCTTACACTTGACACGAGTTTAGTGTGGTCAGTTCTGAGTTGTTGAGCTGAAGCTGTCAGGCAAATGAAATGTATATCAATTAGGCAATTTCTTTACACATGTCAACGACACTTGCTATCTGTGTCTCAGCTGGCTGCACTTTGGGGCAGCCACAAGCTGTCCACAGCAGTAACAACAAACAATTAAAGAACAGCTTAAGGAACAGTAATGTGACCGAAAGCCTATTTAAGGTAACTTTAATGTTCAGCTCTGATTTGTCACAGCAACTTCTTTGTCAGTCATTTGGCCCCAGGAGGTAAGGTTGGGAAAAATATGAAATGTCAACTGGAATGACTTATAGACTCCACAAACTGGCCAAATGCGATATGTCTCCGACCAACCGGCTAACTGCTTAAATACTTAATATCCAACAACAACAATAACCAGAGCAGCAACAACAACAATATCAACAGCATCAGGAAGGAACAAAAACATACAGGATAAACAAGAGACAAAGGCATGACGACAACAAGGCAAAGGAGGTGGAAAACAATTTGCTCCAGCTACAGTTTACTCCTTACCCAAACCAACGGATACTATTGTTGGCGTTGTTGTAGTGACAGTGGCCCGAATTCCGAACCGAAGCCGCTTGATGGATTACAGCCAAAAGGCGGTAGCTCCGAGAAGTCAGTGGAAGGTGTGGCCCAGGCGGGCGGCAGCAGCTGCACGATTAGGCTTTTGTTTAGCTGCTTGTCAAATTTCTATAGCCACACCCCCAGCCGCCTTAGCCTTAGCTCTGACTTCGGTTTTGGCTTTAGCATTGGCATCGGCTTTGGCTTTTGTGAGTATCTGCGCCAAAGTGATTTGTGCACCCCAAAGGATTGGAAATTCGTTTAATGAAGTGAAGGGTTAAATTTGCCAAAAGGCTGAGCCGGGCCCACAAGCATTGCCAAATGGAAGCGGCTTACAAGGCACACACAATAGAGGTGGAGCACAAGACAACAAATTCAATCGAGTATACACCCACTCACACTCGCTCGCGCACACTCACGCGCACTCCTGAATACGTATCGATGAATAGAAAGTTTAAGAGCCATCATTTGGCCAGGATGGCTTTAAACTAAGTCGAACAGCACCGCTTCCGCCAATTACTCTCGAATGCCTTTCACTGACCTTCACACACGACTCCCGCTAGAGGCCGCGTCAATTTGACCGCCATAAACCGGTGCTGGCCAACTGACAACATAATCATTTATCATAAAAAATGGTATTTCTCAAGTGGCATATATGATTGCGCAAAAGCCAAACCCAAAAGGAAGCCAAGCCAAAATCAAGGCCAGTTAACCTAGAAGCCTAGAAGCTGCTGAGAGGCCGCCTGCATTCCCCACTCAATGGGCCATAAATCTGCAGCCATGGGCCAACGTTGCGATATGCGAAATGGCAACGGCAGCGGCAGCGGCAATGGCAACCATTTGTCTAATTTTAATGGGCATGCTAATAGAGCCATTGGCTTGTCGAGCGGTCGCCAGTGGATTGGTCAGCCAACACCTGCCCCCGGTTGCTCGGTCTCTCCTTATGGGGCCGACTGAGTTTTAATTTATGTGCGGCAAAAACTTTTTGGCTCATTAAATATACCTCAAAATGTTAAATGACTTACGAGCCACACTAAAGGAGCCGCAACGAGATGTTGCAAACGATTGACTGCCGTCTGGAACGTGCCACTGTCGTGCCCCAGCCAAAAAGCCAACTGCGGCAGTCATTGCATCATCATTTACTGAATTGCCATTACGTGCGGCCTTATCGGCCACAGAAAATCGCATTCGGCATCGCAATCTCAGCATATTGATGAACAGACAAGTAGAGTCCTTTGTCTTGGCTTTTAATAAGCTTTGACTGAGGATACTCTGACATAGAGTATGTCAAATTCCTGATAAACTATATTATTTAGAGTGTCGATGCCTTTAAATCTATTTATATTTTCTCTAGCAGTGGACAACGCTAAAGAGCCAAGACAGTAGCTGTCATCTATAACAGCGTTGCCATTAACTACTTTAATAAAGGATTTTCCTTGAGGCCGCTTTATCAGACTTCTTATTAGAGGATCAATTTATATTATATAAATATATACTACATTTTTATATTCAGTTTTTTTTTTTTTTAATTTGAGTCACCTTGTTTGAATTTATAGCTCGAGACCTTCAATAAAATTTGAGTATAAATCAAATTATTTTTTATATGATTATGTTTTTTTATTTGGTTAATTATTATGCAAATCATTTTAGAAGTAAATAACGCGAGTCGTGCACACCTTTTGCTCCAATTTATTTTATGTTGTCATTAATGATGCGCATCTGTGAGAGGCGGCAGCAGCACAGTTCAGTAGTGCAGAATGACAAGTCGAACAGAATTGATTCATTTATTTCCTGCTATCATATCACCTGACACTGACTGTTCCTATGTGCTGGCAATATGCCCCAGGTAGTGGCACAATAGTATAATAGCCAACCAGGCACGCTACTCCCGTAGGGAAATGGCCAATTCAATCAGGACAGCCAGCCCAAGCCAGACGACCGATTCGCAACTGCTGACATATTCTCGCATGCAAGCTGTATCATAAATATTTATGAGTGCACCGGAGGCATAGTCGACTGTTCCGCCTCCCTTCGTGTAGCTGCATATGCATTTGAATGCATTTATCATAACAGACCAAAGTTCAAATAAAATCGCATTTATTTAGAAAACACGCATTGCACGAAAATTTGAATAAGCCGAGCAAATAATGGGGTTAGCTGCTAAAAGCAGAGCTCATTCACAGCGCCAAATTTAATTTCAAACACAAACCCAAAAAGCCGTTCAGCCCCACTCGCAACCCCTGCAACGCTTCCGTTGTTTCTAATTGTGTGTGTGTGAGTGGTGTATGTGGCTAGCCAAGCTCAATTGTGTGAGAGTGGCCAAAACTATGATTCTGCTTTTGCTGGAGCAGTCAACACAATTTGTGAACCAGCAGCGGGGTTAGCCGGAACCAACAGAACAAAACGCAGCCACTTGCTGGGCCTCTGCGGCCGATGCTGGACCGCCTGGTCAGTTAATGCAGTGTGCTGCTTTTTACTGCAAAATAGTTGTTGATTTTGAAACAACAACTGAACAACAACTGCAACACAGCAGCTAAAGTTTTGTCTGTGTGTGTGTGTGTATGTTTTTTTCTCTTTTTTATTACTTTCTTCTCTGACGCTGCGCCGCTTTGCGTTTGCCGCTGATTGTTGTGCTGTAAATTGCATTTGCGGTCAACAAAGTGCAACAAACACCAACAACAACAACAGGCTTCATTTTGTTTTGTTTGCTTGCAATTTTTCGTTGATTTCTGTTTCCCATGTTCATTTCCATTTTCATTTTCATTTTCATTTGCTGTTTGTTTCATTTAAATTGCCATTAGGTGCGGCTTTGTACAAACTTCGGCTCAAGCGCTGTGTCTGTCTGTCCCTGTGAGTCTGTGTGCACCGCAGCATTTGGGTTACGATTACTCATACACACAAATACGCATATATATATATATATATATAATATCCACACACACACAACAGCTGGCTAACATTTCCGGCACTCTCTGTGTGTCTGCCTGCGCTTAGACATTTTTGTGCTCAATAATTTTCACTTTTTTCCCCCAACTTTTCCAGCATGCACTAAATATTCAACAGTTTTCATTCCATCTATGCTACCGGTTGCTGCTGCTCTCGCTGTGCTCACTTTGATTTCGTTTTCATTACGTTTTTTTTTCTTTTGGTTTTGTTTTTATTGAGGAAATAGTGCTGGGTTGGTTTTTAATTAAAACAACAATGCGCCGCCCCACTCAGAGCAACCATTTTCACCTATCCATTGATCGGCTAACACCCCAAGCACGCACACTCGAATGCAAACAGTATTATTGTATTGCCTGGCCAGCCAGTCGGCCAGTCGGCCAGGATGTTGTCGTTGTTGTTGTTGTTATTGCTGTTGCTGTGTTTTACTTTTAACAATTTCATTTCAGTCTCACCCTCTGCCAGTCCCTTGGCTTTGTTCCCCAACGTGTTTTGTGTGAGAAGTGATAAGTGAAATATGCTTTTCAGTTTTCAATTTAGTAGTTCAATGCAATTCCAATTGGATATTTGCAATGGGCAACGTTCAGCGCCCAAACAGTTTGACCCAGCTTCGTTTGGTTGGCAAACTTCTGTTGCCCGTTAAAGGGGAAACATTCGTAAAATGTCGACAGTCAGCAGTCCTTTAATAATGCTTTTATTGCATAGAAATAGAAATGGAAACAAAACAAAAATCAAAGCCCTTTGTGAAATTTGTGTGCACAAAAAATGCAGCCAGCATTCAAGCTGAAGGTAGAGCCTGGCATAGTCTATCTATGCGCACTCTATGGGGGGACTGAGAGTGCGGCGATGCATTGCATCTGCATCTGCATTTGCATATGTGAACTACGGCATCGGTCCAGTTCGCTGAACTCGCCAGTTCTTTGCCCTGCTCGGCCACGCCCAGCGCCCCACCTCTGGGAGCCAATTGAGAATGCTCCACGCGCCGGGTCGCGGACACCTCATGAGCACTTGACACTCTTTGTATAACGACACCGCCCCACCTGCCAGCCCAATATTTTTAATCCCTTTGACTCTGCAACGACTGCAGCACGAACGAGGTGGCAAGTGGGCGTAAAGCAAACATTTGCCAAGTCAACAGAGAAGGCGACTCGCAGCTAAATCGCCATTTTGCACACTGTCCCCAAGCCAACAAGACTTGTTGACACACGATTATCGTTGCTATCAGTTAGAAATCTTAAATTGGGTTTCGTTAGCTTTTGTCTGCCTTTATTACTTGAAATAAATAGCTTTCGTTAAATGTGTTAAGTATATTATTTCAATCCACTGTAATAGTTAGTCAAAAATGGTTTGTTTACTGTTTCTAAACTGTTATAGACATTTGCTTTAGTTCGTCATACTGTGCGCTTTAGTCAGCGACAAGTTGGAGTTGAGCGTGGCGCAAAGGACAACCAGTTCGAAGGACAGCAACAGGCACAGAAATGCATTCACACACACACACCCGCACACACCCACACACACACCCACCCACACACACTAACACACATGCAACGCGAGCTTGTGGCAGCACCATTTCAGATGCCACAATGCGAATCATAGAAAATAGACTGTGCCAAATTGGTGCGAGACTAATGCCTGGGGCAAAGTTCATGAGGCGGGTCGTGTTTGTGGTCGTGCCTCGTGTCTTGTCAGACATTAACAGTGACACGGCTCATTTGTGTTAATTTGAAAACGCTGACAGCAGCAACGACTTGCTAATGAGTCCCATAACCAATTTCGACTCAGCAGGCTCTGGACGATTAAACCAACAAATTCTGAGTAAAAGGTATTGCCAAATATAATTTAGAATTGATATAATATCGTGAAACATATACTTTTTTAATTCACAACCCAAATTCTCTGTAACAACGCAAAGCACACACTATGACATTTAAGAAACTACTCTTTGTTTGCATGGGTAAGTGTTGAACAGCTGAGTGTCTAATGGAATCTGTGCATTCATGCATTTTATTGATTGATCCGTGTCTGATGCAGGCAACTCATGCAGCTCACCAATGGCCGAGACTATTATGCAGACTCTCATGGTGAAGACAAGCCTGTACTGGGAAGTAGACAGCGCGGCCTTGCGCACCTGGAACATCGGCAGGCGACCGCACAAGCATTGTCTAAAAGTTCTCCGAGAGCACGGACTACGCTCCGATCACTTCTGCCGGCTGGTAATTGAGTTTCGATAGAAAAAAGGAAGTCATTTTACTTGATATGTTTTCCTTTTTTTGTAGTTAACTGTACAGGACTTTTACTACTTTGACTACATCATAACCATGAACGAGCATATTTACAAGGAATTACTGCTCTGGGCGGAGGCCAATCGTGTACTCCAAACCTCACATGTAATAATGCTGGGAGCGTATGGAAAGAATGGCAAAAGCGTATCAATTATTGATCTGTCACCGGTATGTTGAACAAAATGTTTCGAGTTGAAGTAATTGTCTCATGTGAACACAAATATGTTGCAGGCACGCAAGTTGAAGGCCTTCAGAAATGCGTACTATCAAATCAAAGACTGCTGCAAGGAGCTAATACTTGGGGAACAGGTTAGCATTGTGCGCTACGATGTACCCAGTACGGATGATGACGACGAGAACGCGTATCAGGAAAACCATATTTCCCATGGAGAGTCCAGTGAAGGTCCCGATTCTCCATATACCCTAATTCCCCAATGTCAAAAATGTAGCTCGAAAAATTCTTTGAGATTGTCGTGTTCAGGTTGTTCAATAGGTATGCCCAAGTCGAATAGGAAAAAACTATGCCACAAGTGCGGACAGAAATTCTTAGCTCAGCTCTGAGCGCAAGTTTCGAATAGACTATTTTGCTAACCTACAAGACGAGTCCACGCTTTTCCGCAACGGCAAATTGTTGATTATGAAATAAACATAATTCACTTTGATACGACAGCGATTTCAATTTATGCATATTCCATCGATCCATGCCTAATTGGCTCACAAAACTAACTATAAAAGCCGCTGTCGGCTGCCAGACGACTCGGCTATTCCGGACTACCTTGATGTGTGCTGCCCTCGCATCGCTGACCGGCAGCTGAGCATGGAACGCAGCTTGTTGCCACACACGTTGGACGTTGCATTGTCTGGCACTGGACATGGGCCCAGATTCGAGGCCCAGGCGAGTGGCAACGGCTCCGTCCTGGATAATGTAAGTTCAACTATTGATCAACAACTATTGATATATTTTGATAAGGTATATTAAATAAATATGTTTATAAAAATAATTTTTGCAGTTTAGCTATCTAAGCTAAATGAGGAAATAGAAATATAAAAAAAAACATTTATTCAATTAAATATTTATTTTATATTATACTTAATTTAAATACAAATATATATATATATATATATATATATATATATATATATATATATATATTCATTATCAAATTACTGTCCCTATTCAAGTTTAATTTTAATTTCTATTTCACAGGTGCTGCCGGATATGGCGCACCTGGTAAATCCATACTGGAGCCGCTTTGCACCAATGGATGCGACAATGAGCAAGATTCTGGGTCTCTTCACTCTCTGCATCCTCATCATCTCGTGCTGTGGCAATGGAGTTGTTGTCTATATCTTTGGCGGCACCAAGTCGTTGCGCACGCCCGCCAATCTGCTCGTCTTGAATCTGGCCTTCTCCGACTTTTGCATGATGGCCTCGCAGTCGCCGGTTATGCTGGTTAATTTTTACTATGAGACGTGGATCTTGGGGCCACTGTGGTGCGATATTTATGCGGTTTGTGGCTCAATGTTTGGCTGTGTTTCGATTTGGTCAATGTGCATGATCGCCTTCGATCGTTACAATGTCATTGTCAGGGGCATCAATGGAACGCCCATGACAATCAAGCTGTCCATCATGAAGATTCTGTTTATTTGGTTGATGGCAACGTTTTGGACTATAATGCCCCTGATCGGCTGGAGCAGCTACGTGCCGGAGGGCAATTTAACAGCCTGCAGCATTGACTATATGACCAGGCAATGGAATCCACGTTCCTATCTAATAACCTATTCGATATTTGTCTACTATGTGCCACTGTTTCTCATCTGTTACTCTTACTGGTTTATAATTGCTGTAAGTGTGCAAATCAGACGACGTTTCTCTTTTCAACTCACAGTCCGATTTGCAGGCCGTGGCAGCACATGAGAAGGCAATGCGTGAGCAGGCCAAAAAGATGAACGTCAAGTCGTTGCGCAGCTCTGAGGATTGTGACAAGAGCGCCGAGGGCAAATTAGCCAAGGTAAGACTGAGGCGAAGTAATTAATT
Organism: Drosophila anceps; assembly: GCA_035045945.1. Taxonomy (NCBI): domain Eukaryota; kingdom Metazoa; phylum Arthropoda; class Insecta; order Diptera; family Drosophilidae; genus Drosophila; species Drosophila anceps. The sequence continues at coordinate 14,167,843 of JAWNON010000225.1, forward strand.
TTTTACCGTTTCAAATTTCATTACGTACTCAGGTGGCACTGACGACAATTTCGCTCTGGTTTATGGCCTGGACTCCGTACTTGGTCATCTGTTACTTTGGCCTGTTCAAGATCGAGGGTCTAACACCACTTACCACCATTTGGGGCGCCACATTTGCCAAAACCAGCGCCGTCTACAATCCAATTGTTTATGGCATAAGGTAAGGCGGCTGGCTGGCGGCACTTATGAGAGAATCTCTAACATTTTTATTTATTCACTTAAGTCATCCCAAGTATCGACTGGTGCTCAAAGAGAAGGTATATCTATCTTATCTAACTAGAGATACGCGCACTTTCGCTAATCTTATGTTGTGTTTTTTAGTGCCCGTTTTGTGTCTGCGGCAATACTGACGAGCCCAAGCCCGATGCTCCCGCTGGGGATACAGAAACCACATCAGAGGCAGAATCAAAGGCCTAGATATATATTCAAAATGTAATCAAATTTTCAGCAAATGCCTCAAAAAGGCACCAAATGTAAAAAAAAAATAATGTTATTAAAACTATGTCTGGTGTAGCTAATTCTCTTAAAGCTTGGACAATTTTTTTGAAATATTTCAAAATGTGGCAAGAAAATTAATTGTGGATTGCAACTGAATAAGAGATTTTTATACAATTTTAAGATACATAAATAAGATTTTAATTGTATGTTAGCACACAATAATCGACCAACAAATATCTAAACTTAGAAGAAATTGAATATCTTTGGACCATATAATTTAGATATATTTGTAGAGTACGGCAGCCTTGAATCACTTGCAAATCTTGGCTATGTTTTTGCTCATCATTACCATCATTACAAGTATCAATTGAAAGCCTTAATCTGATTGCTTCAAATAAGTAACTATATTTTTGCAAGCTTATAAAGCTGACTACGTTTTAAGTTCGAGAATCTTGTCAATGCCAAGAAGATTGCGTCACGCGTACATTGACTTAAAATACGAGCAGAACTCTTGATTCCCACTCCGTCAATTCCCGTTTGTTTCATCTGCCTTGGCACACATTTCAACGACGTTAATGTCGCTATTTGCTCTGACTGCTGCGTCTTTCGTTTAATGATGATAATTACTCAGTTATATTCGCCACACGACCCCGCCCCCTTAGCATTTCCCGCACATTTGGTCTAATGAGCATGTACACACACACACATACACATATATACACACACGCAGCGACACAGTCTCATGCGTGCACAGTCGACAGTCTAATTAGAATACAACAAAGCAAGAAGCAAAGCTAAATTTTTGCCCGTCAGCAATTTGGCCACCAAGTGCTGACAACTCTTATTTTAGACATAAGTATGTATATATATATGTATATCATCTTCAGACTGAAGCAGCCTAAGATATTCGTGTCACACAGCTAGCCAAAGTGCATCAACTGCAGCCATAGCTGCACCCAACCAGTAAGGACTACAGCTGCACTATGGCCACACATCTGGATGGAGCATTTATTTGTGACAGCTGGCTCTAAATTTCAATTACTTTAAGATAATTGCATGTCGCACACTCTTACCAGAACAGCGTGGGACGTGATGCACTCGACTTGGCCCAGTGCTGGCCGGCCAGCTCGCCAACGGAGGCCATGGCCAAGCCCTGAAGTGTGCTCACGCAGTTGTTATACTCGGCGACCTGCTTGTTGCTTCTTAGCTGGGCTTCGCAACCACTCAGGCCTACCTTGAAGGTGTCCAAGAGGTAAGCGCCATCCTGTTTGGCCTCTGCAGTAGGCGGCAGCTTTTCCTCGATCGCTTCACGCAGTATCTGCTCGGCTATGGCGCCACGCTGCAGTGTCAGCTCAATGGGTACTTCCTGGGCGTATGCCAGCACCTGTAGAGACATACGAGTTATTTCCGACTCATCTTGAGCAATTCGAATGCACTTCCTACCAGGCAAGCCCAAACTGAGATCACAATCACCGTTGCAGTCGACATTCTCTGTGTGCGTTCAATGGGCAACTGCTGCTAATCCCAGTGTCAGAGGCATTTATTATATCTTATCTGGCCGTGCCTTTAAATAGATAAAAACAATGTTGTAAAATTGGTAGTAAAGACGCGTTCATATATCTCTGGCCACGACAACACGACTACGCGTCGTTAACAGCTTTAACCCAATTAAGTTTTTACAGCCGCACAGATTTTTCTGTTTCTAATATAATTGCTTATCAGCGGGCAACGGAAATGCTAAAAAGTAGCTAATTGCTTATGCATTCAACTGCTAATCTCATGTATATATATATATATATATATATATATATATATATATATATATATATATATATATATATATATATATATATATATATATATATATATACTTATCACTTCTATTATCAGGTGAGAAAAACACACAGAAAAAAACGTGGAAGCGGATGTGAGTCACAGCAGCATTGGTCAGTGGGCAACTAACATTTAAGTGCTGCTCCAGAATGGCTAACTTCATTTTGGCTAAAATGACAGCACGTTCGGCCTGTCGTGGCCACGCCCAAACGTAGCCAACAGAGCTCGACTTGACCGAGACGCAAGTAAAAAAAAAAAACAACAAGAAGCTGTTGCCTGCTTTTTGGGGCGCAACTTTTGCATACGAATCCACAAGCTCAAAAACAAATTTACATACATGCGCCCGGTGCACCCCGCTGTCATGTTTTTTATTTATTTGCTTTTCTTGTTTTGCTAACCAATTTTAGCATATATTTGGCAGAGGGCTGCTCAAATGCGGCCAGCTTTCATTTTGTCCACTTTTTTTTGAAGCACTTGAAATGCCGCAACTTTTGCATTACCAGCAAAGCGGGGTGGGGCTATGCGAATATGGGCGTGGCTGGTTGTACCACAGAAACTCATGCCAGGCCACACTTTGCCATATTTGTTGTAATGACACAAACAACAAAACTTGAGTTTCAATCTTGGGGCAAATATTTCAATTAAGTGACAAAACTTTGCACTCGCCTTGATCCTTGTAATTCGCCTTGTCATTGTTGGGTATATATGTGTGAGTGTGTGTGTGTGTGTGGGTGGGTTTGTGTTTGGGTGTGTGTATGTGTGTGTGTGTAGCAAGCGCTACGCTGACATGGCCAACGGCTGTTTCAAAATTTACATTTAATTACATATTTGAATTTGAATTTGAATGTGCTTAACCGCATTTGGAACGCCAACGAGGCGTATGCGTCATTTGGCCCAATCTGCAACGGGGCCGAAAGCTTCTGGTCATTTGCGGCAAATCTTTGGCTCGTTAAGCCAAACCATTTAATCCCCTTTAATGCCAACAGTTCCCTCACAAAGGGAAACTAGCTAGGTATTGAATGAAGACATAACTAGCACAATGATAAGTGAAACTGCATTGGCCACATAAATCAACATTGGCTCTTCGACAGTCAGTCAATGGGCCACTTTGGTTGGGGTATGCGCTCAAAGTCATGCACTGAATGGAAACATTTTTAAGAGAAGCACATAGAACCAAGGCAAAATTGTGCTGCCCATTTTCACAATGTTCACGCAAAGAGCAAAAAAGCCGGAAGGCTGAACGATTGGGTGTTTGGGCGTTTGGTCGTTTCGCCGTTTGGGGCGGCACAGTAAAGAAATGTCGCAAAGGCGAGCAAATAAAGTGAAGGAATTCAAATATTTGGCCAAAATGCGTCAAGTTTTTACTTGGCCAGCTTGAGGACAGTTGTGAACTAAGCTCCACAACATTAGTCCCTCGAATAGCTGCCTCAAAACGGGCGAGCAGCAGAAGCAAAATATTTGCGCCCAAATCCCCCTCGAATCGCACGACTTCAACTCTGGTAAATTTCGTAATAGCAGCAAATTTAATAAAGTACAGCTATGCAAAACGCTTGAGCCACTGAGGGAGCGCATGGCCACATCAAAGCTGACGTCTGGCCACGGGTCAAGGACACAATTTGAGGCTTAGGTGCTTTGAAAAGGTTTATTTAAAGTATATCGAATCTATGCTGGTGTATTGCACTTAAATTATGTTTTTTTTAGGGTATCCAAAAGAGTCGTCTTAAGGCTGAACTGGTCCTGCTGCTGGGGCTACCGTGCTGGCGGCCAGAATTGCCTGCCACTCGTCATCGATGAGCTTCAATTCGTTCTTGGCGGCGGTCAGGGCGGGCTTGACGCAACGGATTTGCATCCAGGGCAGCGTTGCGGTATTGCAGTTGGCAAAGCCCAGCTCGGCATCGGACAGCACATTGAGGACGCGCTCGGCCAAATCGGCTGGGAAATTGGGCTGGTTGAGCAGGCGATCTGCCTCCTTTTGCAGCACTATGGACTGGAAGAAAGAGGAAACGGAGAAGCCACCGAAAGGCGCTGCCGCTGGTGGAGCAGCAGCAGCAGGTCCGGCAGGAACTCCAGCACCAACTGCACCCGCTCCGGGCGCAGCTCCGCCAAAAACTCCATTCAGATAAGGATTAAATGCAGCGGCAAAAGGATTGGCACCCGCAAAAGGACCAAAGGCCTGCATGAAATTCTCAATTAGGACGATTCCAAAAAGGTGTCTCAGCATTATAGGTTTACCTGTGCATTAATGCAGGCGATGCTGGCGACGAGTAAAACAATTGCGAATTTCATTTTAAGGCGATTCGATTCGTTTTGTTCTGAGTTGGGCTCAGTCGTAGTAGTTTCAGAGAGACTAATATCTGGTCAGGCATTGAAATGGTCTTATATACACATAATTAGCCTGCAATTCATTTCGCTTATCTGGGCCGTGGCAATTGAACTGATTTACATGCTCTAATGTTTGTTTATCAAATGTAGCGGCGTAATCCCCATTTCTAGGGTTTATCTATTCAGATGATAGCAAAAGCCGGTAGCCGGTGGCAGTTCGCCAAAATTGTCGAGTCACCAAATGACGTCACGTTGCATACTTAAAAATTGTTTAAATAGTTTCTATTATTATATTATTAAATATATCCTTCTAACTCTCCCTTTCTCTCTCTCTCTCTCTCGCTCTCTACCTATCTATCTCTATTAATTTAATTAATAAATTAAATATTAAAATAAATTTAAATTAAATATGAAATTTTCACTATAAGTTAACAAATTTGTGTGCCAAATGCGAAATCTTTTAATTTCATAAGATTTGCAAATGATTCATAATTTGTTTTTTTATTTACAACTTTTGCTGCAAGGTTAGAAATACCAAGAAATAAGTATTCGGAGTAAACAAATTTATTAAAAATTGTGCAAATATTGTGATATTTACAAAATCTTGTTGAGCAAACAAACAAATATGATAGATATATGCATACATACATTTAAAATACATAAAAAAACAAAGTCAGCAAAATATAAAATAAAGAAAATTCAGTGTTTTTTATTACTTAGCGCTTTTTAAGTTGTTTTTCTTCTTTTCTTGATATCTCTATGAGCTCAATGCAACAAATATAAATATATGTATTTATGAATGTGGTATGTGAGCATATACTGATAAAAAGCAAAGAGTAAACACAAATTATGGATTAAAAATAGATTTTAATAATACAATTTGGCACGCTGTTAACTTAACATTTGCTTGAAGAACTTTTATGTCAAGTAACAGACTGCTTCCAAGCAACTTGCCGTTGGCCTATTATAGGCTTGCCAGAAATTTGAACTTAACAGCTATTTTTCAAAGCTTTTAACAGTAAGCCAACAGCAATGTTAAAGTTTATAAATGAATTTTTACAATTAGCATTAAAACTAAAATGTGAAAGATACAAAAATTTTGTGTTACATTAACTAACTAAACTTAACTAATCACATTACTTAACAATACATAATGCATGTTATTATTCATTATTATTGTTATTCTGTCCGCGCCATTATTCAAATTAAATATCGTTTGATTCTACATATGTAGAACGTCTGTTAAGCTCATATGGCCATGTTAGTTAACAGCTGGGTATTATGTTAACGCAAAGTGAGTAGCAAATGAAAAGTATCGGTATCGATGTTTTTGGCATCACTAAAATTTTTGTACACAGCAAAAAATCGATTTAGTTCGACGAGGAAAAACGACCCCCGCGTCTAACACACCAGCCCCAAGGCAGAGGGAGATTAGTAGTAGTAACGACAGTCCTTCAAACATTACGCAGCCAATCGTCGGGCTTTACACCAAGGTTTGGCCAGCAGCGAGCAAAAGAAAAAGAAGTGTGAAGATAGCACAGAACGTGCAGCGCAAACAAAACGAGTGAAAGTGCAAAAATTATAACATAAATCTATGCGACTGGCGTTTTCAACAATTTCTTCCAGCCAGTAACAGCCTCAGTCAACGTCAGCCCCAGTAGCACCCAGCATCGAGCGTTTCCACCCCCAACAAAACAGAAAAAAAAGAGTGCACGCCGCGTAAGTCGTCCAAACGTTAAAAATAGATTCGTATCGTAGTTGGGCAGAGAAATCAAATTCAGTTTTTTCTTTTTTTTATCATTTACTGATAGTTTGTGGGTTATTAAATAAATTGAAGCATTAACAGGCAACTAACTCAAACCCGTTCACAGCAACCGCGTCGTTGACATTGAGCCACAGAGAGCACCAACAACAACAGCAACAGCAACACGATGGCTTTCGCTGGATTGAAGAAACAGATCAACAAGGCCAATCAGTATGTGACGGAGAAAATGGGCGGTGCGGAGGGCACCAAGCTGGATTTGGACTTTATGGATATGGAGCGTAAGACGGATGTGACCGTGGAGTTGGTGGAGGAACTGCAGCTGAAGACCAAGGAGTTTTTGCAGCCAAATCCAACGGCACGTGCCAAAATGGCTGCCGTTAAAGGCATTTCGAAGCTGTCGGGACAGGCGAAATCCAATACGTATCCGCAGCCTGAAGGTCTGTTGGCTGAATGCATGTTGACTTATGGTAAGAAGCTCGGCGAGGACAACAGCGTGTTCGCGCAGGCGCTCGTCGAATTCGGCGAAGCGCTAAAACAAATGGCCGACGTCAAGTATTCGCTGGACGACAACATCAAGCAGAACTTTTTGGAGCCTCTGCATCATATGCAGACCAAAGACCTCAAGGAGGTAATGCACCATCGAAAGAAGCTGCAGGGCCGGCGTCTCGACTTTGACTGTAAGCGTCGTCGGCAGGCCAAAGATGATGAAATTCGTGGTGCTGAGGACAAGTTTGCCGAGTCATTGCAATTGGCACAAGTAGGCATGTTCAATTTGTTGGAAAACGATACTGAACATGTCTCCCAACTCGTGACCTTCGCTGAAGCACTTTACGATTTTCACTCTCAATGCGCCGATGTGCTGCGTGGCCTGCAGGAGACGCTACAGGAGAAGCGTGCCGAGGCAGAGAGCCGGCCACGCAATGAATTTGTGCCCAAGACGCTGCTCGATCTGAACTTGGACGGCGGTGGCGGCGGCCTCAATGATGACGGCACGCCGTCCCACATTAGCTCGAGCGCCTCGCCGTTGCCCTCGCCGATGCGCTCGCCCGCCAAGTCAATGGCCGCCACACCGCATCGCCAGCAGCAGCCGTGCTGCCAGGCTCTCTACGACTTTGACCCCGAGAACCCAGGCGAACTGGGCTTCAAGGAGAACGACATCATAACGCTCCTCAATCGCGTCGACGACAATTGGTACGAAGGTGCCGTCAATGGCCGAACCGGCTACTTCCCCCAGTCATATGTGCAGGTGCAGGTTCCCCTGCCCAATTAGATCGCCTGCATTGACCATAAATTAACTGAATGTTGGTTTCGCAGCTTGGCACATAGTATAAATGCAAACAAAGAGAAGCATACGAATGTAGATGGTTATATGCGGATAAATATGGTTTAAAGTTACGATTACGGCTTAGCTAGCACAGCACATTCACGTGGCCATAAAAACATATATTGAAACGGCGCAAATGCGAAACAAAAAAATAAAAACGAAAGAAAAAAAAACATACAAAACAAAAAAGAAGCAAAAAAAACGATAGCAAACTAAATTAAAAGCGAAATTTTACCAGTTGGCAAATCAATAACTACAAATTATTAATTACAATTAAATTAAAGTATGTAATTATGTATGTACTACTAACTAAATTTTCGAATGTTACAAAATTATTAGGAACTTTCCATGCGTTTCCAATTTAAGAATGTCAGCGAATGCTCTACTTTGAATTACATTTCTTATGCTATATGAAGCAGAAACACAATATGCAACATAATATATATATATATATATATATATATATATATATATATATATATATATATATATATATATATATATATATATATATATATATATATATATATATATATATATATACATATATATAATATATATATATTGAAAGAAAACATGTCAATCCAACATATTAATTAGCTAGATATTCATACTACATACTAACATAAATTTGTTGCGAGTCTTTTGCTTTCTCATTCACTTGATTGTTGTAATTTCTAATTTGTTATTTCCATTGCGCTCTCTATCAAAATTCTATATAGTATACCTAATGCTACCTAAAACATAATATATATATATATATATATATATATATATATATATATATATATATATATATATATATATATATATATATATATATATATATATATATATATATATATATATATATATATATATATATATATATATATATATATATATATATATATATATATATATATATATATATATATATATATATATATATATATATATATACCTACTATATACCTATATATATTTATTGTATACCCCTAACTGATATTTGTGCAAAAACAATACTCCCCACACTCTATCCCCTAAGGCGGCATATAAGCTGTCATGATGTTCGTTGTAAAATTTAAAAGATTTTTGTCAAATTCAAGGATGTAATACGATAACAAAAATTGATATCCTACATTTTTGCTCCTTTTTATGTGTGTTGTTTTTTGTTATTTATATACATAACTATTACATAAAACAAACAAAACAAGTATATAAATATAGATATATTTATTAAGCATATTATCTACATGTATATTTATTATTATGTATTTATTATAACTTATACTGAGCAGCAGCGTTAATACCACAAATATTATATTTATAATAACAACAGCAATGTAATGAACAACGTAACAGAATCCTCCTAAGCAAAACCAGCATATAACTAGTTAAAATTTGAAAATGATTATTAATATTAATACGTTGATAATAACTGTTAACATAAGCGAAAACTCAACTCAAAAACCAGTCAAGTCAAAGTCGAAGCATAGCAAAAGCAAAACAATTACTAACCAAAAAGCAAAATGAGTTTACTAACAATAAATGGCTAGAAGAATATGTATCTGTATCTCTATCTGTATCTCAATCTGTATCCAAAAGCAGACGAGTCAAGCCCCATATAGATGGCATACATAGAATGGTGCATACCAAGCGATATACATGCAAACAAGAATGTATATAAGCAGACGTATACACAATTATATATTTACTGATAATAAATTAGTTAATGAGCAACAAGAAAAAATTAAATTTACGAACGCGAATATAAAACTTGCGACATTTGCCAAACATTTCCAGGCGGCAGCCCCAATTAGAGATTTTGGCTCGACCGACCGAGACAGAGGCGAATGTTTTATTGACGCATTGATGGGAGGCAAGAGTAAAACAATAATAATTGTAATTATGCATTTGTGTGGTGGAAAAAATATTAAAAATAATATATATATATATATATATATATATATATATATATACATAACTACATACATTCAAATAATACAACAAACAAACTATATAAGAATAACGCTAAAAACTGAAACACTAATTTATGCAAAACAAAAATATTCCAAAAAAAAAAAACAAAAACAATAATTGAATACATTTAATTTTCAATGTGTCTTTCGTTCAAAATCATAAAAAAAAAAGAAAAACCGAGTTCGTGTTTTGTTATTTGCACGTTGACCTTAAAGCGAGCATTGCAACCATGCCATTCCGCCCCTTTGTCATCCAATTTAGCCTTGGCCCAGCCCCGAGGTCTTAATATGAATGTTGCGTAACATTGACTCGGATGCGGATGCTGCACAGGAATGAGACCCGACACAACGACGTCGACGTTGACGGCGCCACAGAAAAGGCAAAAAAAAAAAAACGCATTGAAATGTTCGATTTTCCACACAAAACACAGTGGGGCAGACGTTGTACCCAAATCCGAACCCAACCCCAAAAGAGTAAGACGACCCAGTTGGAATGGCATTGAAACGTGACGCAACACCCCCTGCGCATATCATCATCCATTGAGGTCATGATGCCACCCTTTGCCATCGAGTTACTCAGTGTGAGCAAGTTCATCTAGAATGGGGTTGCACCACCTCCAATGCTGACTACCCAAACATAGAGTAATTTGTCCCACACAGTTCTGAAATAAATGCGAAATTTGAATTATTTCTTTATTACTTTGCGATTTTTTTTTCTTTACTTTATTTCCAAGTAGTTAAAATAATAAATATTTTGAAAAAAAAATTGAACATTGAACTTGTAAAATTTCTTTTAGTTTTACCCCGCTTTTTTCAAAATATTTATTATTTTAACTAGACTACATATTTTTAGGCTTTAGTAAATTTATAAATTGTGTGCTTTTCAAAAAATACTTCTTTTTTAATAGGTAAATCTTATTTTAACTTTAAGTTAAACTCAATTGAATTCCAAAATTAAACAATAAAATAAAGTTTTTGCATTAAATAAATAAAAATACATTTTAAATATACTAAAATTGTTAATTAAATAAAATTGGCTAATTCTAAATTCGAATTCGTATCTATCTTAATAATTATGATTATTTTTTATTTAATTATGTATTTATACCAATTCGTACACGCTTGTAAAAGCCTTAGAAGGTTAGTATGCATTTTTGATATGTATTAGAACATGAATGTATATCTACAACCTTCATTATCATTATCCAATGCCGTGCCATCTGCTTGTTTCTAACTAAACGAGTTGTTCAGTTTTAAGGAAATACATAGGAAAGTGTGGCATAGGTCAAGCCAGTAATATATTGAGTGAATTGAGTTTATTTTCTAAATATTGTTAAATCTTTGCAATTGATAAATAAAAAATATATTTTCTTTCAAAGCTTATCAGTTTAGCAGTCGGTCAAGCCCCAAATGACTAATACATGTGGAAAAAAATTGATATAAACATGTGCCAAGTCTTATCAGCAAATTAGGTTGCATTTTATTTAAAATGTGATAAGGCAAAATACAAAACTCAAAATGTACTTAAAACAATTAGGAAATAATTGATCGTATCGGCTGGGCGCCTAGATACGCTGCAAGCCATAGGACAGCTGGTTACACTACGACATATTGTTCGTACTGTGTGAGTAGACGACGTTTGGGCCTTTGCAGCGCCTCGTGTCCCAGTGTCAGGCAAACAGGCTCCTTCTTAAAAACTCCCTGTTCCTGCAGCACTGCGTGTGGAGCACAGCGCCAAGGATCATCTGTGTCCACCTGCCACTTGAAGAGCTTCTGGCGCAACTGCTTCAGGGTGGCGCTATACTTGGGCTTGTCCACAAGATTGAATCGCTCCAAAGCATCCGCCTTGATGTCGTACAGCTCCCACTCGGGTCGCTGGTAGTACTGGCGCAGGGTGCGGTACCAAGGCAATGGCTGCTTGTTGATGGTGGCATTGAGGATCTGCTGGAACGTGGGCGATGTATAGAAGTCCTGGTCAATGGGAAAGTCCGCCCAATAGTTCAGATTGTGTATGAGCTTATAACGGCGGTTGCGCACCATACGCATGGGATATGCCATGGTCACCTCATGGTAGCTTTGACTACCAAAGACTGCGTCGCTCTCCACAGGCTCGGGCTCCTTATGCAGCACAGGCAACAGCGATTGGCCGCTGAAACGTGTTGCATTTGGCGGCGACAGCTGGAGCGCATCTAGAATACTGGGATATATGTCCAGCAGACTGGCCATAGCAGCACTCGTCTCATGACGACGAGCGTCGGGCTGCGGCGAGCTGAGAATCAGCGGGGATCGAATACCACGCTCATACAGATTTGTGCGGCCACCGGGAAAAGGTGGACCATTGTCCGAGGTGTATATAACGAGAGTATTTTCTGCTAGTCCGGATGCCTGCAATTCCCGCAAGAGCAATCCAACTCCCTGATCCAATCGCGAGATGGTCATGTATTGAGCGGCCAGCTCTTGTCTCACCACATCCGTGTCTGGTAGCCAATCAGGCACTTTCAAATTAGTCCAGTCATAGTAGATGGGCTTCCAGTCCGGTATTGTGCCCATACCCTCCTCTCCGCTGCCCCAGCGCTCGCAAAACTCGCCGTATTGCGGTGTGATGTGTCCACAACGATGCGGATCATGAAAGCCCACCAGCAAAAAAAAGGGTCTTGCCTCACGCTTGGCTTGTGCCAAAAACTCACGTGCGTATTCCTTGATTTTGGTAATGTTGCGACCAATTTGGTTTATCGAATGCTGCTCCTCCGTCTGCTCGAAATCGAAGCGAAAGTTGGAGGCGGCACCAACATGCTTCTTGCCTATTATGCCGCTCAATATGCGTCCATTGCTCTGCTCCCGCAGCACATTGGGCAACGAACTCACCTCGGGCAACACATTGAAGTTGTGCACGCCCTGATGAAGCCCATACATGCCACTGGCATGACTCGCCTGTCCGGTTAGTAGTTGAGCGCGGCTTGGACTGCAGCTGCTCACAGAGGTAAATGCGTTGTTGAACAGCAATCCGTTGTTTGCCAACGCATCCAAATTTGGTGTCTGGCAGTACTTGTTCAGATAGGCGCCCATCTCGAAGCCAGCGTCATCGGCCAGTAGCAGCAGCACATTTTGTGGCGTCTCTGAGCAGCTAACGCTGCCCAACAGCAACAGCAGGGCAAAAAGCTGAAGGCACAACAACATTGTGACTGATTCAGACACAGCGGCAGACCAACTCAAACCGTCGACACGCTCAGCCAGAGTTCAACTGATCCGCCAACATTTCAATATATGGCACTCAATGCGAGTCGACTCTCTCATCTTTCTTTCTTTCTCCCGGTATACTCATTCAATTCCAATTCCAAATCCAGTTTTAATCTCTTTCCCAGCAAGAGCTCAGCGTGTGCGCTCTAGCACAATAGCGGAAACCTGGGTACACAATGTACACTCACACATTGCAGACAAAGACAAATCTAGATATATGTATGTACATATGTACATGTATGTGCATGAGTTGGTATCTGTTGACTTTCGTACATTCACTTTGACCGGCTTTTGTGCGGGGCAGTTAGCTCTATATTCATATAACCAAACTCAACTGACTTTTGACTATAATATTTCATTGGAAAAAGAAATAAAATAAATCTAATATTTGATAATACAAATGATCTAATACCTGCAATGAACTGAAAAGAGTACATTCATATTATGGCATTCCCCAGATATGGATTTTGTAGCTTTGCATTAAATGATGGCAGAAACCAAAGCCCTCTTCTCTTTGAAGAGTATGAGAACGTATGACTGAAGAAGTGTAATTAGCATTGAATTGTTTCATTTTGTTTTCTGCGCATCTCACATTTGAGCTTTATAAAGAATGTGCAAATTCCTCTCAATTGTGCACTTTCATATTTCCCTTAGCTTGTAATGTAATTGATTGAGTATTCAATATACATAAGTGCCTATTGTTACTTTAAGCTAGTGACAATATTTTGTTTGTCCGAATATATCAAAGTGCCTGCAATCACATATTTATTAATTATGTAAGTTAAAGATTTCACAACAAAAGGTTCTGTCATGTGTTGGGGTAATACGAAAAGCATTAGACACATTATAAACAAAAGCTCGCCAAACAGATGCTTAGCAACACTTAGCAACATGTTGAAGTAGCTTCTGACTCTTGCAACATGTCGTCTAGCGGTCATCAGCTGTGCCTATCAGCAAAACAGCTGCTGTTAAAATGCAGAGAAATTGTTGCATCAGTCAAGCCGGCAAAGCGAACTCTATCTGCTTCAAGTATCTTGCCCTCATTGGCCATTTTATTATTTTATTTTATTATTTGTATCAGATTAATTAGACATTTATAATAATAAATTATTAACTTTTTTAATAATATTAATATTAAATCAATTATTATTATTAAACGAACAACAAATACAGTTTTTTTTTGTTTTTTTTTTGTTTTTGGTCTCATGAAACTCGTAAGCCTTAACTTCATTAGAATTTAAATTGCAATGAAACTTCCGCAATACTGCATATTTGATTAAAACTTTAGCTAAAGAACTTATAGAGTCCATGTCCAAGATTCGTCATAAATCAATAAAAGGTCCCTTTCAGCATTCGCCAATAAGAGTTAAGGCTAACAAACTTAGCTATTCAGGAAAAGTTTTTTATTTCACATTCAGCAAGTTGAGAGCAAATTTTTATTATGAATATTTCAAAGCTAAAGTGCTTGTGTCCACCTAACAGCATGAATGCTTTAATACATTCATGATTTGTTTGTACACTTTTGAGCTTTAAAGTAAGATCATTTTTGATAAACCGCCATTGGCAAGTAAGGCCTAAACTCGGCCAGAGCATTTAATAATTCACTCACCTTCCCAATATCTAGGTTGCGTCTTTTCGTATGATGTAATTGAACAGTATGGAGAACTAAGGACTTTGGAACGAAGTAGTCAAGCACTAACCTGGTATTGGAACCAGTATGCTCGTTGCCTTTAAATAACAGGGACAGCCAAGGGTTTCTTAGCTTATATATATATATATATATGTATATATATATATGTATATATATATATATATATATATATATATATATATATATATATATATATATATATATATATATATATATATATATATATATATATATATATATATATATATATATATATATATATATATATTATGTATATATACAGCTGTTATCATAAAAATAGTAGTGCGACTGAAATGGTTTGAATTTGAATATATATTTATAAATAAACATATATGTTAATTTTAATACTCGTTTCACAAAATTTAGTTGTCGAAAATCATTCACGTCGCACTACTATTTTTGTGATCACAACAGTATTCATATATGTATATATTAAAAATATTTGTGAACGCAAATTACAACTGTAAAATGTATCCTTGTTTAATACAGGATAATCAAACGAAAACTTGAATATGAAATGTGGCACTCTCAGTTAATAATACGCATTAGAAAAATAAGTTTTTCTTTTGAACATTTATTTTTTCGCGATTTTCTTTTATTGTGCCATAAAGAAAGTTAAGCACTTTATATATTATAATAGGATTGTTATTCAAGTGCATAAAGATAACAAATTTCTTTCAATTTAGGCGCAGCAAATTGACTAGATTGTACCCTATACAAGTGGTCTCTAGGTAACATAAAACGAATTTATGCTAATATATTTCTAAATATAATACATTCAGCTCACAGTTGGGCATTGCAAAATGAAAGTATTTTATGGCTTGCGAAACGAATTAATTAGTTAATTCAGGGTATTAGCAAGAGTCAATGAATTTAGTCAACAACTTAAACAGCCAAACGCGTTTGCTGATTCTTATCTTATATATTCATTACATATGAATGATAAAAACAAATATATAAGATCAGCAACTGTTTGTTTTATGGAAGCCATTCTAGGCTTTATTCAGTGGCAACGACTTTGTCCGGTTGCTGTTTGCTCAGACAACTTTGAATATTAAAAGATATTGCAGGCTATAGATGCGCGTATGATGTGACTGTGTATCTATATGTGTGTGTGTGTGTGAATATCTGCGACGATTTTTCTTTTTTTCTGTCACACACTCGACAGGCAACAACTGGTTTAGACGTCGTCATTCGCGAGTCGGCCAAAATGGATTTCGAGAGTGTTTTAGAGAAGTGTGGAAGCTTTGGACGATATCAGTTCGTATTGCTGGTGCTCTATGGCTATACGAACATCTTGTCGTCCTTTCACTATTTCTCACAGACTATCATCAGCTTTACGCCACCTCATAGGTAATATATTTTTATATATACATATACACACATATAATTTGCATAATTTGTAGCTGCGTGACTGAAAAAACATCAGATTCGTATGAGCCGATAAATGGCACTTACTCTGATCGCTGCAGCTATACCAAGTGGAATTCAGATGAGTGGAGAAGCCAGGAATACAAATGTGAATCTTGGCAATTTGAACGCGAAAGCAATTATGAGAGCATTACCACTGAGGTAAGTAGACCCCAAAAGCATGCAACATCTAAAAGAGTTGTAGTACTTACACTCGCATCCCACAATACTGTGCACAGCTCGAGTGGGTCTGTGATGATGCCTACAAATTGGCCGTCGGTCAATCGTTCTTTTTCATCGGCTCCGTCCTGGGCACCATATTCTTTGGCTATCTGGCAGATCGTATTGGCAGATTGAAGGCCTGCATGCTTACTACTTTGACTGGCGCCTTTGGCGATTTCATCACCTCCTTTGTCAATTCACTGCCATTTTTCTCGGCTGGCCGCTTCATAGCCGGCCTATCAACAGACACACAGTACATTCTGATGTACATATTGGGTTGGTTTTATTGGCAATACTTTATAGGTAAAATTACAGAAACTTTGACAACTTCTTTGCTCTAATTACAGTGTTCGAGTATCTGAGTCCCAAACATCGTACTTTGGGTCTTAACATCGTTTTGGCTGTATTCTATTGCGTCGGCCTGGTCATATCACCTTGGGTGGCCTTCTGGGTAGGCACTTGGCGCAACTATCTGTGGGCCGCCTCGCTACCGGCATTGGGCGTGCTCTGCTATCCGTGCTTGCTCTTCGAGAGCGCCGAGTGGCTGCTGACCAAGCGTCAATTTGAGAAGGCAGCGGAATGCTTGCGACGCATCGCCAAATTTAATAGGCGCCAGGTGGACGAGTATGTGTTCGACGAGTTCATCAAGCACTATCACGAAAAGATAAATGTGGAGCAGAAAACCTCAAACGATACGTTCATGGGCATGCTAAGGACGCCAAGATTGCGTAAATTTACTATCATATTGCTCATTAAGTCGTAAGTTTGTCGGAATTAGAATTACTTAGAAAAAAGACTACAACAATTTCTTCACAGCATGATCATCACGGTGGCCTTTGACATACTCAGCCGCAACATGGAGGGCATGGGCACTTCACCGTTCAAGCTCTTCTCATACACAAGCTTCACCTACCTGCCAGCTGGTCTGACCATCATACTCTTCCAGAACTATATTGGGCGTAAGGGCATGGCCTGTGTCTCGCTATTTGTGGGCGCTGTCATTACGGCAGTGACGGGCTATTTGATAGCCAGCTTAGATCCAACTGAACATTCACTGGTGCTGGCACTAATGGTAGGCTTGGGCAGATATGGAGGCGTGGTCGCCTACGATGCCGAGGCTCAATATGCTGCCGAAATAATACCCACAAGTGTGCGCGGACGAGGCATGTCCAATATACATGTCGTGGGCTATGCCTTTGGCTTCTTTAGTTCGTATATCATCTTTTTGGGCACTTTCTATAAGCCGCTGCCGTCGCTTTTTATTAGTTTGCTAATGTTTATTGGGTCCGCCCTATGCCTAACCCTGCCGGAAACAGTTAAAAAGTAAGCTGTTCCCTAGTATATCAATCACATATTTACAAACAAACATTTTTTTTGATAGGAAGCTGCCCCAGACATTGGCGGATGGTGAGACGTTCGGTGTAGGCGAAAAATGGTATTACTTTCCCTGCTTTAGTCAGAAGAGGGAACTGCCCGACGACACGATTTCTGTTGCCACCATAGAAAATACTCATAAAACAATTTAAACTACATAGGTCTGAAAATAAAGTTTATAATTACTGTACTATAATTCTATTTGCAACTGCATTCCTTTCTCTCGAGCATTCATAGCGATGGAATCTCGTGTAGCAACCCATTCTTAGTACTTTGAATGGGCTGATCCTGTTGGTTTTTTATTAAATTTTATGGTTAAATTGGGGTAATTTAATTATTATTATTTAATAAATGCATAAATCATTTGAAATCCAGTAAGAAACGTCAGCGAACTTGACGCCAGAGATCAGCTTTATGATTTATGATTATCACGTCGATGCCATCGGAACTTGTTTCTAATGTGCATCAAATGTTAAATAGCACCTGGCGTGTGTTGAAAACCGTGAATTTCGCAATGTCAATAGAGTTGTAATCTATACTATATGTCTGCAGTGCTTCTAAGCCGAGCGATAAACTTGACAGTTGCCATATAAAGCCAGCGATAATGCTATTAAATCTGTTTAATCAGCAGACATGACTTACAGCATCCGATGCTACTAAATCATTCACTAAGCGCTTTTGTGATCGCCGAAAAATTGTTAGGTCGCACAACGGACTTGCTAATTGGACTCGCTTCAAGTTTAATGCCTGATAAGAGAAATCATCTGAAATGTACATCTCGAAAAAGCCCCTTCAAAACTTTCTGCGGCATCCCTGATGGCATTGCCAAGGCTACATTCACTGTATCAGCTAGCATATGGCATAAGCATGTTATAGAGCTTTGGCTGATAGGGTTACATCGGATCTTAAATAAATAAGTATTATACTATATAGTTAATATGTAATGTAGGCAATTAATAGGCAGAGAGTAGCTGACTCTGGCGCTTCGTCTTAATGCACGCCTTCTGTATTTGTCCAAGTCTCAAAGTTTTATAGCACAATAGAGATAGCTAAGCCGATTCTCACCTTAATCTTGAGCGACTTCCAGCGGGAGCCATTCTATATAAGATAGCTAGTCAAGACCAGAGCATCAACAATTAGTTGACTGTTGGGCGCTGAGCATGTTGTTAAGGGGGAACCGTCTAAGCCTCAACTCCTTCTCCATATAAAGTGTTTACCTCGGAAATATGGATTTCGATCGTGTACTCGAAAAGTGCGGAAGTTTCGGACGCTTTCAATTTGTTATATTAATATTATACGGCTATACGAATATATTGAGTTCATTGCATTATTTCTCACAAACCCTTATAACATTTACGCCTGAGCATTGGTAAGTATTTCAAGTACAAATTCTCGAGTTCTTTGCTTATTAATTGTTTTGCTTAGGTGCTCCCATGATGATCTTCATGGGCTCAGTGCAGAGTCGATACGCTCCGTCTATTCAAATGTAACTGATCCCTCCTGCACTTTGCTTAATGGTGTCGTCAATGGCACAGGCATTGCCGCCGAGCAGGAAACTTGCCAGAATTGGATTTTCGAACGTGAAAGCGGCTACGAGAGCTTAACGACGGAGCTCAGATGGGTCTGTGACAAGTCGCATCAGCCGGCCGTGGGCCAATCCTTTTTTTTTGTGGGCTCAGTCGTGGGCACTATAACATTTGGCTATCTCTCCGATCGCATTGGCCGATTGCCGGCCATGTTAATGGCCACCTTAGCTGGAGCGTCCGGGGACTTTATGACTTCATTTGTGCACACCTTACCCTGGTTTGCGTTCTCTAGATTTGTGTCGGGCCTCTCCACCGATACTATGTACTATTTGATGTACATTTTGGGTGAGTACATTGTCAATACAATGGATATAGTATAGAGCTAATGTCAATCTAGTGGATAGTTCAATAATAAGTATTTTTGATTCTCTTTTAGTATTCGAGTACCTCAGTCCGAAGCGTCGCACCTTTGGTCTTAACATTATACTCGCTTTCTTTTACTGCTTCGGGCTGGTGACTTCCCCCTGGCTAGCAATCTGGATTGGCAACTGGCGCCACTACCTATGGCTAGCCTCGTTGCCTGCCCTCGGCGTGCTCGCCTATCCGCTGTTAATCTGTGAGAGCGCACAATGGCTGCTCACTAAGAAGAGATACGATCATGCCGTTAAATGCCTCAAGTGGGTGGCAAAGTTCAATGGGCGACAGGTGGAGGACTCTGTGTTTGACGAATTCATCAAACACTATCGCGAGAAGGTGATCGAGGAAGAGAAGCTCACTAAGCATGAAGACACATTTATGGGAATGTTTAGAACACCGCGTCTGCGACGATTCACATTGACATTGCTGCTCAAATCGTAAGCTTTGACCTTCTGTCTGATTTGGCGTTTGCCTTAATATGTTTATTCCAACAGCGTTATCATCACACTCTCTTACGATGTGATAAACCGTAATATGGAGGGTCTCGGCACATCTCCCTTTAAACTATTCTCTTTCACGTCGATCAACTATTTACCCGCAGGCTGCACGATTCTGCTGCTTCAAAATATTATCGGTCGCAAGGGCATGGCCTGCGGTGCACTCCTGGTGGGCGGCATAATTACCACAGTCACAGGCTTCCTCATTGCCTTCCTGGACCCGAAGGAAAATGCTCTCCTGTTGGCCATTATGATCGGATTAGGTCGCTATGGGTCGACTGTCTCCTATGATGCGGAAATTCAATACGCTGCGGAGATAATACCAACCAGTGTCCGAGGACGTGCCGTCTCCAACATACACGTGATTGGCCTTGCCTCCAGTTCATTGTCCTTTTACGTGATTTACTTGGCAAAGTTTTATAAGCCACTGCCGTCGATTTTCATAAGCTGCCTTATGTTCCTTGGCGCTGGTCTTTGTCTGACGCTTCCAGAAACTTTACACAAGTAATTAACATTGCTCAGCAAAACTGCGTAAATTAGTTAATAACTTGTCTTTCGCTCTCTAGAAAACTACCTGATAACCTGGCCGATGGAGAACGTTTTGCTATGAACGAGGGCTGCTTGTATTTCCCATGCTTCAAAAAACATCGCGAAAGCTTAACCACAAATGGCGATAAAAAGTCTGATGCTTAGGTCTATGTTTGCCTAAGCCGATCCACCTGAAACTGATAAACTAACCAAACCCTATAACCTGATAATGAGCTCAACGTAATGTTAGTTCCTGCAACTGAATGGTCTGATAAGTATTACTCATGTAAAGAATGCATAGTAATCGGGATTTAACCGTTAAACTATATATAAATGCATGTATTCCACTTAATATATTTTGATTTTAATTAAACAGAACTGAAAAATAACTGAATTTCCCGTACTTTTAAATAATAGTGGTTCAAAAGTTCCCTCATTTACAGCTCATATACTTACTTAACTATGTTTATTAGTTTGGTTTTTCCTATTCATATATCTCGGCTTCTCTCTCTCTCTCTCTCTCTCTCTCTCTATTAGTTCAAGTTATCTCTCCTCTTTTGAAACTAGAGAAAATGCAAAAACCTTAAGGCTGACCATATCGAAAAAGAAACTATATCTACCATTGTTCCATTCCAGCACTTTACACATTTTTGCGGTCTACTCAGCAGGCCTTTTATTTTTGCAAAAAGTTTTGATACAATTTACCATATCAAAGTTTTGTGTATTAAGTTTTCTATATATATATTTATATATATATATATATATATGAAATGAAATATATGTAATTTGGATAATAAAAACAACAGTAAATGGTTTCAGTTCTCTTTCTTTGAACGGCGAGTAAAGAGATTGGGAAAGTAGCGGTCAAGCTTCGATCGTTGTGAAGTGTTAATAAACTACATTTAGAAATGGAAAAGTTTTTGATTTTTGGCATAGCTTTGATATTATATGGTGCGATGCTGGCAGAATCTGAAACTATACCGCGGGATTCCGAAATACCTCCATACCACAATAGGCCAAACGAAAGAAAATTTATCGGAAGTAAGCAAAATTTCAAAGATCTCGTTCTGCAATATTTAAACATGAGAAACAAAATTATTCAAGTATATGGTAAATGGATAACATTATCAAAAAAAATAATCAACAGACTAAGAGACGAACTAACACGGACAAAACCTAAAAATCAACAACTAATAAAAGAACAAAAGACCAAAAACGTAGATTTGCAGAGGAATATGACAGGTGCAATTGCTGAAGTAGATGCTCAGATAAAGAATTGGATGTCCAAAGCTAGTGGCATGCAAGCTGGTGCAGATCTAAAGAAACCTGAACAAAATAAATTTATGTGTAAGTTCACATCTTCGCAAAGTGAACTTAAAGATAGAAATGATGAAAATAGAATCTTGGAATCAGAATATATAAAAAAATTGCATAATGATTACACTGAACAATATAATTATTTTGTATCAATATCAAATGAAAGAGTCATGAATCTAATAAAAGAACAAGAAACCAAAATCAAAGATCTTCAGAGGAGTATGACAGGTGTAATCGCTGAAAAAGATGCTCAGATAAAGATTTTGATGTCCAAAGCTAGTGGCATGCAAGCTGATTTAGATCGTGCGAAAAATGAACAAAATAACGCTGAGAACACTTTTCAAAGTCAACTGAAAGATAAAAATAATGAAATTAAAAGCCTGGAAACAAAATTAACTACCCTTGAATCCGAATTTAAAAAATTGCAAGGAAATTTCACTAAACAACAAGAAAATCTGAAAATAAGCAAAAGTAATGTCAACAACCTAACTGTAAATCAAACAGAAGAGAAAGTTAGATTAAATATCTTTGACACAAAATATAATAAAGTGGAGAACAAATGCCCACCGTTTGGCCACTTAAAAGATGCCTATTTAATATCACTTCCAAACCGGGTGACTTTCCATGTGCCGTGCACCGTGGTCGCGTCTGATAAGCAGGTCTGGTCAATTGTCGAGCGTCGATTGGATCACAATATAAACTTTAATCGCAACTGGGAGGAATATGGCCAGGGCTTTGGTGACTTCAGCAATGAATTCTTTATTGGATTGGAGAAATTGCATCTGATGACATCGTCGCAGCCACACAAGCTCTTGATACGATTAGGAATACAAATTGCTTCCTACAGCCACTTTCGAATTGGGAATAAGACTGAGGGCTATGCTATACAATCACTTGGCGATTACTCGGGAGACGCTGGCAATGGATTGGCAGAGAGTTTAAATCAAAAGTTTAGCACCTTCGATCACGACAATGATCTAGTTGATTCTGTTAACTGCGCCAAGGATGCAAAGGGCGGCTGGTGGCAAACGAATTGCGGCAAATCGTAAGTAAATATCATAGAAATGCAAAAAATATTATTAATTTACATATTTTTGTGTTCCAATAGTAATCTAAACTTTTATCACAGAAGTAACCTGGTTTTTTGGAACAATTCACTTAAACCTATATATTCCGTTGAAATGTTGATACGTCCAACAAATGTCGATGAAATTTGAATTTTTAAAACAATATTCCATTCCCATATTAGAAATGAATAAAAAAAAAACATTTGTTTAGATTTGCATACATGTTTTTCTTTTTTTTGTTTAAATTGTTTCTAAAATTTATTTGATTTACATTAAATCAAAATAAACTCTTCCTAAATATTAAAGTAATACTCTTATGCTAAACTATAACGTATTACATAAATGTAAATGTGTATAATAAGTATTCAATTTATTCAGTTAAGTGAAATTGTGCCGCTTAGACGTTAACTATGCGATTTTGATTCCCGTTCGGCTTCGATAATTTACATGCTTTTGGAAAATATTCTCAATGGCTTAATTTTGATTTAAGTTATGAGTTATTAAAGTATACTGTTGCTTACAAGTCCTATATAAGTATATAAGCCTACAATTTAAAATATATATATGTATATATATGTTATATATATATGTATATATATATATATATATATATATATATATATATATATATATATATATATATATATATATATATATATATATATATATATATATATATATATATATATATATGTATGCATGCAGAGGTGTTTGTGTGTGTGTGTTAGCAAGAAATATGTTTCGAAAGTGTTCTCTAGATACTGAGCACACAGTTTGTAAATTTTAAGTAATAGGTTTTTATGAGGTATTCATACAGCTAACTAAACACTGCTTTAGATTTGCATTCTTTTTTTTTTAAGGATAGCTACTGCAA
Source organism: Drosophila anceps (assembly GCA_035045945.1). Classification (NCBI taxonomy): domain Eukaryota; kingdom Metazoa; phylum Arthropoda; class Insecta; order Diptera; family Drosophilidae; genus Drosophila; species Drosophila anceps. The sequence goes on from JAWNON010000225.1 coordinate 14,191,666, forward strand.
TATTAAGTTGAAATCCCGTATTGATATCATAGATCAGCTGCCTACTTAGGACTATTGTTATTGTTGTTGCTTGATTGAAACGGTTAAGTAGTGCCTACTAATGGGCCAATAGAAAATTGTTTAACTAAACTACAAGCTAGTCGTAGGCATTACAGATTGGCTCAATGCTTTGCATCCTTGAGGGCCTGCTCCTCGCGATCGGCATCGATCAGCGACTGTTTGCGCTTGTTATATTGACCAGACTCAACCTGCTGTTTGGCATCAATAAGCGAATGCTTGCGTTTGTACTTTTCCATCTCAGAGTCTGAGTCATCGTCGTCGTGATGCTGTAGGCAGGGGAAGTCGAACATGCGTTCGCCCTTGCCAAATACCTCACCCTCTTCGATAGTAGTAGGAAGACTCCTGTAAAATCAAAAAAAATTCAAAAATTGTATATTTTGTTAGGGAACAACAGAATTCACACGCTTACCGGTTGAGGGTCTCTGGCAGAAGCAGGCATACAAAGGAGCCAGCAAAGAAGAGCACACCCAATATAATGGAGGGTGCTGCCTTAAAGAACGTGCCCAACCATAGGATATAGGGCGCCAAAAAGGATGCCGCAAAGCCGGCCACATGCACCGCAGCCACCCCCTGGCCACGCACACATGTGGGTATCAGTTCTGTCGCATATTGCGATCCCGACTCATACGAAATGGCTACGCCAAAGCGCGCTGCGATTGTCAAACAGGCCAATAAAATGGCATTGTGATTGTGCTGCTGATAGGCAATAGCAATGCCAGCGGCAGCTGTGAACAAACCACCAACCAGCAGTGAGCCCGATGCCATGCCTTTGCGTCCAATGCGATCCTGGAGCAACACCAGCAAAATACTTGAGGGTAGCACCGCCAGGGCGCTTAACGAGAACATTATGAAGGGCGAGATGCCCATACCTTCCACATTACGCGACACGGCGTCGTAGCACAGTGTAATAACCATTCTGCAATACGCTGCGTTTGAGTATTGCATCATATGGAGTGATATGGAAGAACTTACGATTTGAAGAATAGAATCAGCGTGTTCTTGCGCATGCGTGGCGTCTTAAACATGTCCAATAGCGTCGCATGCTTCTTGTCATCGCCACCCTGCAACTCGCGGGTCATTTGGCAATGGCGCCTAAACTCATCGAATTCCGCCTGCGTCACATGGCGGCCATTGAATCTGGCCACACGCTTGAGCCGCATTATGGCTCCATCGATGTCATTGCGCGTCACTAGCCACTGAGCGCTCTCTTGCACCACAAAGTAGTAGAGCACCACCAGCAGTATGGGCAGCGATGTGCAGGCTAAGTAGATCTGCCAGTGCCCGGCCAAAACGGCAAGCCAAGGCGTAAACACCAGGCCCAGGCAATAGAACAGACCCACAGCCATATTCAGACCCAATGTGCGCATGCTGGGCCGTATATATTCGAGGACTGTACAATAAGGAGAAGATGATGATTAGCTATAAATAATTTATTTTGGGCATTGCAACGAATACACTTACCAATAATATACATGAGATAAAAGTTGGTGTCGGCGGCCAGACCCGATATAAAACGGCAGAGCGTAAATGTGGCCACGCTCTTAGTAAAGATGGTAGAGAAATCGCCAGCAAAGCCGCAGAAGTTCGACAATATCAATGCTGGCACACGTCCAATTTTATCAGACAACAGGCCGTAGAATAGCGTGCCGACAACAGAGCCAATGAAGAACAACGATTGTCCGATGCGCGCCTTATACGCTGAGTCACAGACCCAGTTCAGCTGTTGATTGATTGGATAAAAAAATAAATAAATAAATAAAATAAATAAATAAATAAATAGAGACAAGCTAAACTTATACACTTTTCAACAGACAGCAACAACAAAATATTGAAGCCATGATTCTTAGATACCCTTAAAGCTAATGACCCGACGAAAAATATTTCCAAAGATTTTTTAAAATTACTATTTCAAATATTTAAGAAAATCTATATTGAAGTACAAGAAGTGACTGTGTTTGGTCAGCAAAATAACATTGGTGATGATATTGATTAAAGTACTTTTGATTATAATATATTCGATTATTGAACTTAACTTTTTTACAACAATAAATAAGTGTTTGATCAAGTATGGTTATATTATTAAAAAATAAATTCAGTCTGCATCCAACAGGTAAATAAAATTAATAGATAATGTACCTAAGAGCCAACTTTTAACTGTTCTTCATTTAAATACTAATCATTCAATCAGTTTTTTTTATATAAATACAACATTTTTGAGGTTGAACTCACCTCGGTATTCATGCTTCTATAGCCAAAGTCATAGTTGTATATCCACTTCTCGCATTTCTCCGTGCTGACAGTGACATTGGCGCCATTGATGTCCGCGAGGCGCGTGCACGAGGGACTCTCGAATTTGGAATAGATGTCGGCGATTTCCTTATATGTCATGTTAACTAGCTTCTCATGATAGCACCAATGATCCGGCACGAAACTAATCACAGTTTGTGTGAAATAATGCTGCAGTGAATAAATTTCACATTTCAGTAAGCAATCAGGTATTATATAAGTAATAAATCGTACGTACCATCGATACGATGATATTGATAAAGCCAAAGAGTGCGAGTATCATAAACTGATAGCGATTGAAGTCGCCGCATTTGGCAAGAATTTGATCGAAATCCATTCTGACTTCTGCTGAGCTCTTCTATAGGATGTATTTGATGTTTGTACTCTAAGGGGTATGTTGTTGCGTTGTTTTCCTAATTGCTGGATGGCCCGCTTCAAATATAGGGTATCACAGTAGGTTCTGTCTGTGCATGTATGTATGTCTGTATGTGTGTCTGTGTGTGTGTGTGCGGTTTGTCTATGTGTGTTTGTGTCTGTTTTCGTGTGTTTGTGTGTGTGTGTGTGTGTAAGTGTGTGTATTGTTATCCAAAAAATAAATGTCTACGCATTTGGTTCACATTTGTTTTGTCTGCAAAAAAACACTGTAAAAATCTCATTAAATCATCAAATATTTTATATAAATATGTTTATAAAGCTACAAAGCCAATGAATATTCAAGTTTTGTCTGAATAATTAACAGCAATTAAACATATAATTAATCAGATGCAAAGTAACAAGAAACCAAATATAAACAACAAAAAAATTCAGTCGCTGGGCATTTTAATTAAAAATGCAAATATTTACTGAAGGAGAAAGTCGATTGAGCTAAAGTCGAACGACTTTCTCAAACAAGTAATTGCAGTCTTGATTTATTTTATTTCATTTTTTTAAGTTTTTTGTTGAACTACATATTGAGATATTTCGCGGAAATTTACACGTAAATATTTTTGTATGTTTTTACAATTTACTTGTAATTTAAGTTTTATGAAGTAGCAATTTAGCCACGATTAGTTTATTTAATAGTTATATTTAAAAAAAATAAAAAGTATAATAGAACTCAAGTTTAATTTGAAGAGTTTGCTCATTCAAAACATATATATATATATATAATATATTTTTTTTAGTAATTTTTTGAAGCTAACCAAGATAAACAGCAGTCGCTGAGTAACAAGCTAAACTAAGACCACATGTTTTTATCGTGCTGCGGAACTATGGTACGAGATATTTGCCGCTTATCAGTGGCATAGTATTTATATTAGCAATCGTTCAGATACAACTTTGTTATGTCGGGCAAGCCACCAACTGCCGACTGACTATTGCTAATTGCCAACTGACGAATGCTGACTAACACACACACACACACACACACCGAGAGGCATAGTCGAGTTGATTAGAGTGCTGTAAACCCCGTCAATGGTTGTCAAGCAGTTCCAAATAATCGACTTCTCATTGAGCGAAGCACGTGTAGCTGCCCAGACCCAATTGACTTGAACACATTTCGCCATTTGTATCTGTACATACGAATGCCATAAATTACAATAATAATTCAGAGCGCACTCCTGCTGTGCACTTTTTCTTAACAAAAATTGACGTGATTTGATTTGAGCTTGTGTGTGCAATTTGCAATTTTATATGCGCAGCACATGTATATATACATACATATACATATGTTTATGTACATGGATGTATAGATGTGTGTGTGTGTGTGTGTGTGTGTGTGTGTGTGTGTGTGTGTGTGTGTGTACTTTTTGTTTTCTTAACTCCACTTGGAATATTTTTACACTTTTATAACTGGTTTCACAGTAATTGCAAAACGTTTTAAGTCTGAGATTTTAAAGACAACAACTCGCATAGCTTTAGAAACTTGTTCAAGGTCCTTCAAAATTTGTTAACAGAGGATCGCTTGTGCAAATAGGCAATTCTTTTGAGTACAAGTCACATAAAATAGAGAGCAAAATTTTATGAAATTAACTTATAATAATAAACATATTTTTCCTAGTTTCTTATTTTAACAACAACGCGAAATTACCTGATTTGCAGCTTTCAATATGTTGAAATTTGTATTTTGTGTTATCTACCTATATATTTCTATACACACAAGAAAACACAATTTGTTTACGAACAGAACGAAACAAAACGGAAAACAGGTGCGTATACACAATTTTCGCTGAAGCACAAACAAATATTTTCTTGATTTTGAGAAACAAAGTTCTGTTTCGCGAGAGCTTTAAGTAGTATAGAAATGCTTATGTATATATGTTTATGTATTTGTTTTTCTTTTGTCGATCTTTCTAATGCATATAAGCAAAAAGTTCAACGGCTCCAACTGTCACACACGTCACGACTAATGAAAGCAGTAAACGGATTTTGAATTGTTTGATTTTGTATTTTTGTGACTTTGTTTCATTTATATTCTTTAGAGACAAATTCGAGTTTCCTCTTCTTCTTCTTCTTTTTTTGTAATATTCGGCAGCTGATGTTTGGGGTCTGTGTTCTGGCGAACGGCCCGTTTAGCGCGCACTTGTAACGTGCGCCACGACTATCTCTGGCGATGTGTATCCACGAAGTGTCTTTTGCGTACTGAGCTAACCGACGCAGCAGTTTGTTTATTAAAAACGACAAACAGCTGTTCGACTGAGCGTTGGCGCCTGCGTCGCCGTCGGCATCAGCGTCGCAGTCAACGTTAGCGCCGCGTTAAATAAAATCAAATCAACAGGCCGACCGGGGACAGAGTTTTGATTGAATTTTTTTTTTGTGCTCGGTGGGAGGGGCGACTGTACTCCAAACAGTCAATCAAACTGGTTTTCACGGCAGCTAACTAAAAACAGGTCAGGAGCTGCCAAAACAAATACAAAAAAAAAACCGCATAACGTATAGCAGTTAGACTCAAGTCGGGGTTTTGACTTTTACGAGCGTCCACGCGGCGTATACGCAATTAATGGATTCGATACGATTTCATTTGATTTACATGCTCATCTGGGCCTTGTGACTGCGTACCAAACAATATAAGAAATTGCCACGCTAATTTTTATGCTAAATAATACAATTTTTAGGCTACTTACAATACACAGACGTTAGTACAATTTGACCACAGCTTTGCCTTATAAAATATGTATTTTTCTCCTACTTAATATCACAATGGGGGAACTACTAGAGGCTCCAAAACATGACTGATTCATGCATTAAAGAATTGTTTGCTAATTGCTTATTTATCAAATCTCAAATTTGATTATCTAATGTTTTCCCACTATTCATTGCTCTGCTCATATATCATACTGAAGCAAGTAATGTAGATGATATCAGCTTATCAATTTGAAATCAATTTATGAACTTTGCTGTCAACTTGTGCACTGAATATAATGTAAATAAAAAGTTTATTGGAAGTAGAAATAATAAAACGATTTTTTATTATCATTCAAAATACGTTTTATTGTTGTTATACGATCAAAATGCAAAACAAAATAAGGAAATTCCATTATCAATCTCAATATAGAATTTAATAAATTGAATCATTTAATTATAATATTATTTGAGTAGGTAAAAGGAATTTTTCTTACAAACACAATTCCACGAACAAAATTATAAACGATATACACAAACTATTTAAGAAAACAAGTACAAATACTCAAGTTGTAAGTGCCCGACTAGGAGATACCATGGAATAAATGAGGGTATGCAATGAGGAAAGTTGTCAGCAAAGTTAAGTTCATACTTTCATACTTCATACTTAGAGTCACCATATACCACAGTTGGTAAAAGTTGCTCCTACAACTTCGATCATTTTAGTAAATTTAAAGAAACGCAAAGAATAAAATATTATTTAATGCAAACTTCATCTGCTAAGTGTGTAATTTTGAGGGTCTAACTTGCTCTTTCCTGCATATAGGCAAATCGAAAAATGGACGGATAGATAAAGATATTGATGGACAGAAAGACTCAAGGACAGATCTAGTTCGAATCGATGGTTGATCAAGAATATAAATACTGTATAGAGGCAAACTTAGACAACGATATACTTCTTCCCATTCGCAAGCTTCAAAAAACAAAAAACATTATTCAACCATTATTTGACCAATTTCAAAATAGAAATATCAAATTTTATACTAATTCATTTCAGATTTTAGCTAAACTGAAAACATCTTCAAGTTCGCAAATGTTGATAGTCACAATAAACATGGAGTGTTGCCAACACTATCAGTTGAAAGCCAAAAAAATCAAAGCCCATGGCTAATACTTTAATGTGTAATTAGAGATTAAAAAACGATTTAAAGCGAAACCAAGAACAAATGCGATAAGATTGCCTAGCATAGGCACTTAGCTAGTTAAAAAGTCGTTGAAGTGCTAATAGTTTTAGTGTTTAAAGCTATTTTGGCATGTGCAAAGTGTGCGCCATATCGCATACATACGATACGATCTTATCGCATATTCTCCGCAACAGACGCTCGTCACATGTGCCTTGGATTAACTGTACCAAGTGCGTGGAGCGGCACAAGTATAGCCAGCCAGCCGTATGAGTAGTGTTGAACTCAGACAGACTGAAAGACACAAAACTGCGCATCCAAATATTTACATGAATGAATTTTCCTTTGTTCGCTGTCCGTTGGCAATTCAACAAAGAACAAAGACAAACGCACGGTATAAGAGTCACCGTGTAATATCAAGAAATTCCCTCAAGGCAAATACGACACTCTTATATCAAATGCCCAAACAAATACTGAGCCCCACTAACGACACGAGACCTGTGAATGCAAACTTATCACGAATCATATCACGCCGTGCTGCCAAGACTTTAATCATTGTTAGCAACGAGCTCAAAGATGATTATGATATAATTTGTAATGAAGCTTAGTTGATTGCAAAACAATCAATGCCATTTAATTTTATATATAACTTCTGCTCAAAAACCTCTTTATTGCTCAGCCGCATAAGGAAACTATAATAGCAATTGAAACATCTGGCTTTACAGTTGCCAATGCTAACTTTAACACCCAGTTGTCGATTTAAAAATAATAAAAAAAAGCTCTCATAGTCAAATAAGAGAGACGCTGAGCTAACAGCTAAAAATATTATCCATGTGCCAACATAGACAAACAAAGTTGGCCCACAATTATTAAGGCAACTTTCGTTTAATTTATTTGCACACCAAATATTTTGCATTGCAGACGATAAGGAAAACGTTAACATTTTCCCAGATATTCGCCACGCGTCAAACCAAAAACGAGAAATTCTTATCATTCGTATTTGTTTGCAGAATTCTCATTGCAGCAAATATTAAGAAAACAAACAGTTTTATTTACGCTGCGAAAACAATTAAAATGCCAAAATAATGTGCTTAGTGTCAAGCGAAAGCAAACTCAAGTCAAGTTTCTTTTGTTATTCCTACTAATATTTAAAATGTGAACTTTAAATTGTATTTTTTGAATTTATTCTTAAATTAAATATTTATTTTTATAAAAATCACATTTCGTGGACGAAAAAACTTTAATTTTATTATTTTATTTCAATATTTATTTTTATGTAAATCACATTTCGTTGGCCCAAAACTGAATCGTATAATTTTAAACTTCTCACATTAGACGGGGTTTTTTTTTAGGAGCTTTGCTTCACACATGTTTGTGAAAAATTTTATTATATTACAAATTAGTTCTTCAAATTGAACTTACTAATTATGAAATTTTTTACGATGTTTTGCGCCGAAATCAGTTCAATTTATTTTATTTCGTTTTCTACGCGTAATAAACGCGTGTGATTATTACGAGTGCGATGCTTTGGAATATCCCAGACGTAATAAATGCAGCAACTCTGCCACACACGCACACACAGGCACACAGACGCGAGCACAGTACAAACTTAAATGCATTCGCATTCGCAGTCACTTGATGCACTCTTCCGCTCGATCTGCATCTGCTGCTGCTCGCGTGACAATTGAATTCGCTTTGACATCAAGTTCAACAAATGGCTTCGGTTTTAAATGACTTGCGTGCCAGTTTCTTTAAATTGCCCCTGGCTGTATCTGGTTATGTGTGAGTAAGTGAGTCAGACAGAGAGGACGACTAAGAGAGAGAGAGACAGAGATTCAGATTGAGAGACAGAGAGAGAGAGAGAGAGAGAGACAATGGCTTTATATATTACTCCTATGTATAGACAGACTACTCATAGATGCATATAAACTTTCCGCGCAACCAGCACATCAAAGACAGTAGCAAGAGAACAGAGATGCACACAAAACAACATATAACACAAACACATAGCCAACATTATGGCTCACCCTTATGTTTATATCTGAGCATACTGTGTGAGCATATGCATATGCATATGCATATGCATGCGCGTGTGTGTGTGTGTGTGTGTGTGTGTGTGTGTGTGTGCTCTTCTAGTTATGGCGTCATAATGTCTTTAATACGCTCGCTGCTGTTGATTGTTGAATAAAAAATATTTATATACATATTAATTAAGCATTGCAGCTGAAAGTTCCCCTTAGCAGGAACTTTATAGAAATAGGAGATGTTCTATTAAATATTGTACATAATTGAACAAATGCTCAAATGCCCGCTCAAATATGGAATTTCCATTCTATTAATATTCAATTGTTTTTAATGGAAAATGTTTGTCATTGTTTTGTTTGTTGCTGCCTAATTTCTTATAAATATTTAAGTTAACAACTGTTCATACGTTTCCATATAAATAGTTCTACAAAACACTTGGCGTCAATTGATGTGAGACATTAAAAATGAAACGACAATCAAATGTATGTTTGTTGTCCGATGCGAATGCATGCTCGCGTAATGCAGTTTACATGTCAAATATTTGAAAATATAAATTAATGAAAATATTTTTTATTTTATTGCTGAGATTACTTAACAAATATTTGTGTAAACATTTAATATTCATTTTATTCTGTAATTAAATAAAAGAATCTAAGGGTTAAACACACCTGACAACTGCATTGCTTATCATCCGATTAGTATTTACTCAATAACAGCCTAAAGTTTTGAACACAAATCTAATGTTAACTCAATTAACAATTACAAATCGCTGTGAAATTAGCTAACTAGTCTTAGTAACTAGTTATCTCTATCTTTGACATAGAACTGGCTAAACCAATTACACTTAAGTACAAAACAAATAAGATAAACTCCGGGTGAAAAAAGTCAATTAACGAAAACATATGGAACCCTTGTTTATAGGTTTATGGATCTGAATCATGTTTTTAGACTGAAGAAAAAAAACAACAATAATTAATAATTACTGGAGCTATTTGGAGATAAGATATATGTTTGGAGTATCGGAACCGATACGGATTAACAATATAAATCAAAATGTCGGCATGCTAAGGGCACGAATTTGTGCAATTAGAAAACTACAAAAGATCTGGTTGATAAGATGCCGCCGGACGTGCTTACAACGTAGTTTCTGGCCCAGCAACATTTATAAAGCTCGCAAAGAGCTTTGGCCAGACGAGCCAACACCGAACCAGACTGGTTAGCGCCGGTTGTAACCAATTACCAGATTCTGCTTGGCCGTACACCTGCTAGACATAAAGCCAGTCAAAGAGTATAACAGAGAGAGAATGAAAGAGAGAGAGAGAGAGAGAGAGAGAGAGAGAGCGCGAGAAAAAGAGAGAGAAAAGCGAGAAAAGATAGAGGGAGATCATATTATTTGTTGATAATGGCTTTATAAGCAATTAGAGCCATACCCCAACAAGAATTTGCTTCAGTGCGATAAACATAGCTTTACAGTTATTTTAGTGCTACGCTAAGTCTCAGCATAATTAAAATGAGTTAAACATGTGACTAGTATATTAAGCACATTGTATCACTTATGCTTACATATATGCATTGTTGTTTGCTACTCAGCTTATGCCCTCCAATTCGTAACAAACAACAATATAAAGCAATAAGAGCTGAAAAACGTGCCGTTTAAAGTTGTTCTTGAAATAGAAATTATAGATTCACAAACCTTGGACTCATGGAACAATGTACTTCAATAGATCCACTTGATAGCTGAATAGCTGCAAATAGTTGCTTAATCTTGATTTGAATTATTTGGCAAGTTCATTGGATTGATTAATTGAGTTATTTAAAACTTTTTACTTCGTTGTTTTGCTTAAGAAATAATTGAAGAAAAAAAACATTTATAAAAATTTGTTTATATTTCTCAAAAAATAACTAACACCAGCAACAACACAAAATATATTGTGAAAATAGCAAAACACTTAAGGGATGCGCAAAATTATCGCGAACCGTTGTTGATATCAAAATAAATCAATTGAATGCCGAGAGACGACAGGCACGCGTAGACGAAATGATCTCATATTTGATTATGTTGTGCCAGCATAAATGTTTCGGAATATTCCATGGAACCATGAAACCGTGACGTAAACAAACTTTTACCAGCTGGGTGTGGTCCACAGAATCGTGGTAAGAAAATAAAAATAAAATAAAAAATAAAAAACAATTAACTGAAACTGAATTGACAGTGTGAAGAGAAGTGCCGAACGATTGATTTTTAGCTGAGCTCTGCTTTGGATGTCAAGTACTTAGAAATAGCAAGTGAACCGCTTGCGTTGGGTTATTGTCAGCAGAAAACTAGACAAATCAGACTTTCAATGAGCCTCACGATGCTTTCAAATGCACACTAAGCGACTACAGTAAGAACAATAATAAAAAAAAAATACCTAAACAGCTGATAGACTAGTTAGACAAAAGCGTAGACAGCAACGATGACGGGAATTACGACGACGTTCCCCAATCAAAACAGCTGTACGAACGACCGCCATACCATAACGAGTACCCATATTAACACCCAGTACCAGCAACAATTTATACACACACATATATATATATATATATATATATATGTATGTATGTATATGATTCTTCAACTACGCATCGTCATCATCGTTGTCGTTGTCGTTGTCGTTGTCGTTGTCGGCACACGTCGCGATTGCGCAAAGATAAGCGCCAGGCAAACACGTTGGACGAGCATATATAATATAGAGCTCTGAGCAACGGCATGAGAGTTCTAGCCAGCTATGACCAGGCACATATCGTACAGGCCGCAATTAATGCCTGACCCTCAATCAAGTGCTGAGGCACAAACTAAAAGGCTTCATGGCAATATACGCCGCTGGCCACTTAAACGCTTGGCAACTACTACAATTCAGAATCTTAAAAATATACTTTTCACTCTACAATATATATATATATGCAATAGGTACTCTGTATATACAAACATATATATATATATATATGTATAAATACTTATCATTTGCCGCAAGCAACGCACATAACTTTTGTTCTTGTTTCCGTTTGAAATAAGTCAAAAACGTGACAAAAGTTTTTTTTATTATATTTTTTTTTTCTAAATTTGTTTATGTGGTTTCTGATTGTGCTTTTGTCTCTCTCTCTCTCTCTCTCTCTCTCTCTCTCTCTTTGATTGTTTTGTTTATAAATTTAAATTAATTGGTTAGTTTTTGTAATTTGTTTTGCGAACTTTTGATCTCTGAAATATTGAAATACTCAAAAGGAAACCTGTTGCTGAAGATTAGAGTTTTTTATGTAGTCGAATCTAGTCTTTCAGAAAACCAGTCAACAACCAGATGCATACGAGTAGAGCATGTTATTAGGCATCGTTTGCCATGATTGTGCATAGCAGATTAGTTCCAAGAAATCAGATAACAATAATAAGTGCCATATGCTAGCGAACAACAACTCGTTAGTAGACAGAGAAAAAAGCTTTCTTTGCTTTACAGTAAACAAGGCATAATGTTTATTTGTGTATGCATATAATATAGAGGACACTTGTCTGGCCTTCTAAAATTTCTAGATATCAACTGCCTAGTTTCTGTAGCCATTGACTGCCAGTCTGCATGCAAATCTGAAATCATGGATAGTTTTCCATACTCACCCCATCTTCAAATTCTAAAAAATACTATCGCCAATTTTGTATTTATTTTTCGAAGCATTTACTTAATTGAGATACAGTCCGCGTTCTTCTAAAATGGATTTTTGCAGTCATAACCTTGATTAAAGCATACCGTATACCTCATAATACCTACATTTTTTGTAGTTATCTCTAAGCACACATAAAAGTTATTCAAAACAGTGTATTTGCATATAGCAACAAAACGTAACACGACAACTAATCATTAGAAACGAAGTATTCCCTAGTCAGTCACTCCCCACAGACAGAACAATATAACTGGCTTTTATGCGCTTCATAAATAATTAATGGTATTGAATAAACTTTAAATGTGGTTTACCTAGAAGTACGGTCACATTTACAGCAGTGCCTGCTGCTGACAACACTTTTACTCATTCATGACTGTCTAAATTAATTAATGAACCTGTCGGATTCAATTGGCAAAGGTGAAATTAATTCTAGTGAATTACACAAACCAACAAACAAACAACGGTATTGACTGACAATCAGTAATACTTAAGGATATCGATTGGTATACGCTATTCAAATAGTAATATTGCAAAATCAATCGAATATAGAATTTCTTTTAAAATATTGCAAATATATAAACAAAGTTTTCCAAGTGGCTACTTTACACGTGGGAAATATAAAAATTTGTTAGCAATTCGAAAATGATTAACAAATCCTACACAATTCTTCTATTTAAACAGGGAACATATGAGGTGTGTATATCTGATTAATATTGCATATTGATTTATAATAGATGCTCACATAGAAAACACATGTCCACAAATGTTTTATTAATTGATTCAGAACACTATATTATTTGGTAGCTAAAGGAACCATGGAGAAACAACTTTATTATTGTATGAAAAGATTTTTAAGAGATGTTGCCAATAACCTAGTTATAATATATAATATAAATGTGTAATAATATGAGATATGAGATATTTACGAATTCGCATATGCCTAATTACAGACAAAAAGACGAAAACTTCCTGGGGGCAGGGCAAACTTCAGAATGCCGTATAGTTCGCTCTCACACTATTTTCTATATATCCAAACATTATTATCTCACTCTGCAAAATCACATAACCATTCAGTAACACTTTAAAGTACTTAGCAAGTACCAAGTACTTGGGATAAATGTATTTTCACTTTAAAAATAACATTTGAATGGTACAAAGTTTACGTTTGCTGAATGAAATTTTGCAATGTCTGTTGTTGCTATTGCTCTTGTTGTATTTGTTGTTGTTGTTATTGTTGTCAAACAAAGCTGTTGCTTCCTCTGTGCCCGTTTCAATGATGTCGCTACCAGCATAGAATAATAAAATATTTCAATGTCGGTACCAATAGGGGAGTCGTAAAGCAAAATGTAGCCCATTAACGAGTTTAGATATTTATATATAAATATATATGTATATATGTATGTATAAAATATATACATACGTATGTACATAAAGAAAAAAAATATAAATAAAAAGTAGAATTTGAATGCCAGAGTCAGTGACAAGTGAGGTGTCTAAGGAAATAACAAACATTTGGCTGTAGATCAATTAGCAACAACATTTTTAAAAGTCTATTTAAATATATATGTACATTTTTATATGTATATACATACATATGTATGCATGCATGTATGTATGTATGTATGTGCCTATAGTTCACGAATATGTGTGCTTTTTGTTTATTTTTAAAAGGCACACTTAGACGCCTAAATAGTGCCAAAACATATACACAGACAGACATACACACACACACACACACACACACACACACACACACACACACACACACACACATACACACACGCACCCATACATTTGCATTTGTGTTGGAGCAGTTGCCACAGTGGGTTGCATAAATTTGTTAATTGCTATTTTTATATGCGACACTTGGCGACTGAAATCGATTCAAATATTGAACAAAACTTTCCGCTGGTCGGTGAGAAACTTGGTATGACGCCGCCCGCCACTGCATTTCAATTGTCGTCAATTAATTGTTCTCATAACACTACACATATGTATGTATGTATATATGTACATACATACATACATATGCATAAATTTATGCCTGCCTGTAAGTGTGTATGGGGTAGGCATGCATATTAAATATTGCAATCTGTAGTTTGTTATTGTCTTATTGATTTTAATAAACAAACTATTTATAAAACCGAACACAATGCACTTGAACTTTTGATCGTCCTTAAATTTACAATTCACAATTTACAATTTTCAATTTATCTATTTCTATTTTATCCATTTCGCAGTCTCACACACACACACTATTCACTATTTACCGTTAAGTCCTCTGAGTGCGCCTAACCATGCGCCGCCGACTTATTTTGTGTGCTTCTGTTTCGTGGTCGTCTGCTGCGCGAGCGCCTTCGTATGACTGTTCATCGCTAATGCTACTGCTTCTCAGGTATTCCGAATATCGGCCATGACTTTGAGAGCCGAAACAATAAAACTATTGAGGAACAGATGAGCAAGAGCACAAATGCAATGCACACTAGTCAAATGATCGACTACTAGTTTCGCTCTATTCCAGAGAGTCGTTTCTCAATGAGCATATTTTTATTTGGCATAAAATGAAACACAATAGTTAAAAAGATATGTGAAATAACATAGCTGGGCAAAAATGTGCACAGAAAAACGACAACAAGAATATATGTATGTACATACATATCAATGCTTAGCGCATAGTTAAGAGTATTTCAGTCAGCATATTCGAGATAAAGCACTTCTACTGATTTTTTATTATTTACTTTGATTTTATAATGCTCATGTTTAATACTTTATATGTACATTAAGGAGGGTATATGAAAACCATGCGATTGCATTTTCTCTTTTCTTCTGCTGTTCTGTTGCGCATCCCCTTTTCAGCTGCACGTTGCGTTTGCAATGTTTTTCGTCTCTGCCATTGCCATTGCCATCAGCTGTTGACGGGTCGTTTTGTTTTGCTTGCCTTTGCTTTGCTTTCCGTTGTTTTTTTTTCTTTTTTTTGTGCGTTTTACATACTGTAAACACAACGTGCTGTGCTCAGCTACTAGTTCGAACCAGTTCAAAGCGCACGGTGCACACTCAGCCTGCACTAAATATGCAATAAGTGCACATAAAGGGCATACATATGTATTTCATAATCTTTATGATTGCGCCTTGTTAGAAAATATTAGTTAGCACGTAAGGTTGGCACTTTGCCAGCAATTAGTAGGGAAAATGACAAACAAATGGCAGAATTGTTAACAATGTTCGTCCATATTTCATAGTTGCGGAATTCACGTATTGCTTTATTATCACTAACAAAAAGTGTATGCAGCTGTATGCCTTGTAATTGGATAACAGATGGTTCAAATAGAACTGAAAAAAGCCCCCTCATATATTCAAGACATTCATTGAAACACTTTTTTAGCTCACTGTCTATATCCACGCACACAAATGGCCTGTATTTAAAAATAAAATTACAACGCATTAACCTGATGCTATCAATCAACAATAGAAAAAGAAAACGCACATAAGAGATTTGAACATAAAGAAAAGGTTTATAAGCAACCCTCCCGTTGCAATATGTGTAAAGAAAAATCCCTTGCAAGCAAAGGGTTGCGACTTAAGCAACGCGCTTTAATGCATTTTATCATAAGTAAACCAGTTTAGAATTCGGAACCAGTTTAAATTGTGTGTTCATATGAGTTCATCTTGTGATATAAACATACATATTTTAATATATGTATATTTCTAGCATTTTGAAATATCATTATACAAATACATAAATATAAATATAAATTTGCTTTGCTTTGCGTCTGAGATTTGCATTTGCATCATTCACTCGAATTAAGAGAAACGCTAATTAAAATGCCGACGACCTTCGCGAATTGGAAACGGGTGAATTTGTATTTTCATAGGATTTAACATCTGCTTACTCATTTGTTGATTTTTTTTTTTGTGGGCGAAAGTCGTTTTTAATCTAATTAGAAGTTTTATTTTTATTTATTTTTTTGCATTTTTTTAGATGAAATTAGAAAAAGTTTTTGCCTAAAACAAATAATACTTATAACACTACGCAAAACTTGTCCAATAAACTGTGATCTTAAGTAGTGGATAGAAGAGTGAAAAATTTCTCAGTGATTCCTTTTAATCTTGACGATAAAACCATGTCCATGTTACTAACAAAATCTTTGAATATTTACATGCCCATATAGAGGGTTGGTCATAAAAATAGTAGTACGACTGAATTTTGTAATAAATATAAACAAACAAAGAAGCGGAAATGAATGAGTAAATAATATTTGTTTATAATTTATACATAAATACAAAAAATAAATGTAATAAAAACATAAATATTATATATATTAATTATTTACCTAAATATAACATACAAGTATAATATTTATATTTTATATATACATAAATATTACATATTATATTTTTGTATATTGGAATACAACAAAGTTTCTTAACCAAACTAACAATAAATTCATTTTGAAATACTAACAATATATAAACTTAAATATGATTATGTTTTTATTAAATTATAAATTTCATTTGAGTCAAAGCTCAACTACTCAAATCATCCAATAGATCCAAACTAATTTATTGCAAATAAATTAAAATAGATAAATAGATAGATAGATAGATAGTTGTAATACTATAATTATTCCTGTTAATATTATTTTCCTTAGTTTTATTAATATTAGTATTATTATTATTTTTACTATTATTAATATATTTGTTTAACATGGTCAAAGACGAGCTAGTTACTATTCATATCCTTTGTTTGATACTAATTCCATGTGCATCCTCTTTGGTTGACATTGTCATTAAATCAACTTAGTTTGTTATAATAAATAAACACACACATTTCACTAACTTTGCAAAGTCTTAAGCCCCATAAGAGTCAAAATTTGTTGAAGTCATGTTCAACCTGGAACATTTTCTGCAAAAAAAAAAAAAAACTATAAATCAACAAACCTTGAGCAACATTTTCAAAACTAATCACTCGCAGAGAAGCTAACAACGCAGCGAAACATCAATGGAAATGGCACGCTCCCCAGGCTGGTGTAAGGGGACGAAAGTCATTCCTGTCATGTAAATGAAATTGGCGTTGCTTGTGACGGTGTTTGGGACGTTGGATATCTATTTATATAGCAGCCAAGGACAACTATACTACGTATGACATTGTAAGAGCGAAGACATTGCGTTAAATTATAAAAACGCAAATCGCGTGTGCCGCCTGGCTATACCCAATGCCCAAATGAATAAATAAATGACAAAGAAGAGGGTATATTGTTGATTTGGCAAAATATGTAACAGACAGCGGAAGGTCCCCTAAACACAGACATCTTTGATCAGCACTATGAAACAGAGTTCATATATTCACATTCGTATAGCTGTATGCGAATGTATGTGTACATATATACATATGTGTAAATTTATGTATATGCATATGTATATGTATATGTATGTATATGTATGTATAGAACTAATATGTATTCTTATATATACAAAACAAACCTCAACTTAGGTAACTTATGAATAACAGGATAACTCCCAGTCCTGCGCTACAGAACGTTTCGTTTGATATCGAAAACATAGTCATATCTACACCTACTCTAATTGTGTGTATGTCTATATTTAATTTCCTTTTGCGGTACTGCAGCATGTTTTCTATTGTAATATCCGTTCAATGAGTCAGCATATTTTTTGTTGTTCCTTAATGCAAAAGCAACAGAAACTTTTCCATTTATGCTTTGTTTGGCTTTTCACATTGCTGTTGCTGTTGTTGTTGTTGTCTTGACTGTTGCTTGGCTTCTTGATGTTTTTTGTATGAGCTCTTTTTTTTTTTGGAAGCAACTAATTTGGCTATTTAATTTGTGTTAGCTTTGTTAACGCTTAATGATTATGCCGAATTTATGCGAAAATTTTATTAATTTGTTTGCCCAGGCGATTGATTGGAAATTTTCTACTGCACGAATCGGGAACTATGCCAACAAAATAATATTGAAACAGTTCTGAAGCATATTTGTAATAAATTTATTTAGTTTACGCTCATCCAGAGTTCAAGAAATTTAATGCAATTCAAATATTTGATATTAGGCAGTTATTGGCCAAATATTGCGTATACGCAGCGTGTGCTATATAAAGGAATGGAAACTCTAACATTCAGATATATAGACAGAAGAAGAAGATATTTATGATGTTTGAAATAAATAAGTTTATAGATGAAGCACGCTCTGCCTGATTTATCAATTTATTTTGCACTGATCTTATACGAAAATATCCATTGTTTATAGCCCAAAATAAAAATATAAACAAAATTTTAATTGTAATATAATTCATTTGATTTATTATGCCAGAGAGAAAATGTTAATTAAATTAGCTAAACATGCGCAGTGCAGCTGATGTGGCACTTGTTCAAGCATGGCTTTAATGATTCCATCAATCAAGAGAGAAGAATGGCAACAGCTACTTTACAGACTAACAAAAAAAAAAAAAAAAAAAACAACTGATTAATGTCCATGGTAATCGTAGTACCCAAAATTTATAATAACTCTGTACATATATTTATATACATATATACATAATGTCTGACTGACAGCCAATGCCCACTTCCGTTTCATTATTCACCACTCGAGTGGAATGGGAACAGTCAAGCTTATCGTAGCAGCTGCCTGCCCACTGTTTGCATTGTAATTTGAGTGTCAAAGTCAATGGGGGAAAGGTTCTGGATATTTGAGCATATGGCCAACGGTCGATTAAGTACAGAAACACGCCAAAGCCAACGCAGGCCGAAGGTAAATAATTTCGAACGACATTAACGAAATGTTTAATTGCAGCCATATCATTTGATAACGTATAATTATGCGAAGCTCAGTTACACATTTAATAATCTCAGTCATTGGTAAATCAATCAAATCCTTAACAATTAATGATGATTTTTTATGGGTATATCAAACTCTCTTGCTTAAATAAGAAAAAGCTGTGCTCTTTATGCGCAAAATATAAGTTAATTGATGCTCAAAATCAAGAAATTTAGCTGATATAATTAGGTTTGTATAGTACGGTAAAACCTTACAATAAAATAGTTACAAGTTGCCTAGCATAATTTTTCAACTGAAAATCTTTCTTTTATTTACAAGCATTTTCACATATATATTGTATGTGCAGCTGTGGTCATAAAAATAGTAGTGTGACTGAAATGTTGCACAGCAAAATTTTGTGATATATATATATATATGTATATATATATATATATATATATATATATATATATATATATATATATATATATATATATATATATATATATATATATATATATATATATATATATATATATATATATATATATATATATATATATATATATATATATATATATATATATATATATATATATATATATATATATATATATATATATATATATATATATATATATATATATATATATATATATATATATATATATATATATATATATATATATATATATATATATATATATATATATATATATATATATATATATATATATATATATATATATATATGATTCTAGCCACAAGTCAACAGAACAAAGCACAAAGAAAAGTTCAGTTATTGACTTTAAAGCTGATTCAATCTGTGACTTTTTAAACAAATCACAAACAAAGAGACGCCAAGGCGGCAGAATGCAATTCCCAAGGCACCAAATCCATTCACACACACGCACACACAGACACCCATACAGAGTAATGACTGTGAAAGCAAGAAATGTGAGACAGTTCCTTGAGTGTTAGCCGGCAGTCGGCAACTAAAATCAATAGTCTGCGGATCACAAAAAGGTCATTTGGACGTGCATGCAAGCTGCCTAAAGGGGATTTAATTGTGAAATAATAAACCTGTACGTACGTAAGTGTTGTATTACGATTATAATTAGGACGTACTTGTGATATCCGCCTGAGCAGCATTCAGTTGTGATTTGCGTTTCGATGGGGTCAAGATGGGATTGCACTGCCCTCTGCAGTTGCCAGGACAACACACTTCGGCACTTAGGGCAATGTACGCTGCGGCTTCATGGGCAACGGACACGAATCGAAGCAGCTACGAACTTCAATTTGCGTAGCTAGCGTAGCCAACATTTTAGCGCGCGGCTTAGACCGAGAAATCGTATTATAAGTGGTGGCAACAAAAACCCGTCGACTTTCGAATTTCACAAGCACAAAGTGCACCACGAACCACGCAGCGCAACCGACGTACACACTGAGGCTAACCAAATAAACGAATGAATGTGATTATTGCTGTGTACCCTGGCTGAACAGCTACGTCGCCAGCGACGCCATCGCCATCGCCATCACCATCGCCATCGCCATGTGCGCTTGTTGGCAACGCAATCAGCTGCGCTCCCCATTGCAGAGCGCAGAGTTTTCCCACGTGACGTCATCGTTTGTCGCATGCGCAGCAAACGCGCGCGCAACACAACAAATCATTCAACCATCAAATTTCCGCCAATTGGCCAACTTGGCCAAATGCTCTCCCAAACACCGAGAATATGCTTTGCTCCCAGCTGTATAGCTTGTTGCGTTATATCAACACGGACTAGCTGTGGGGGGTGGGGGTGCCAGCACATGGCAACGCTTTGGGGGTTGATGCCAGCGCTACAATATACCAAACGTGTGGTCTATGCGACTGTGCGGGAGCTTAAAAGAAATGAGTTTTCAAAGTAAATATAGATGCATACACATTCGGGCAGAAAGAGACAGGCAGATATCGAGTCGATTTTTGATCCTGTTCAAGAAAACATATATGTATATATATATATATATGTATATATATATATATATATATATATATATATATATATATATATATATATATATATATATATATATATATATATATATATATATATATATATATATATATATATATATATATATATATATATATATATATATATATATATATATATATATATATATATATATATATATATATATATATATATATATATATATATATAAAAGGGAAACGCCTCACTCTGCCTGCTGAATTGTTTTTTAGCCAAACCAATATACCCTAAGCTCGCACTGTCAATAATTTCTGTTTATAATTAGATCTATTTTCAAGTATTTAAATATTTCTTTGTTTTGTTTTTTTTATTTACTTTTAAATTTTGCTATTATTGTTATTATAATTAGAATTGTATATATTGGCAAAGCGTTAACCCATTTATTTTTAGCTAGATCTGAATATGACCTTCGGCTATGACAACAATAGAGCGCTACGTTTGTCTAGGACTTAAATCGGAATACTTTCGGTTCAATTAGAACCATCTGCCGCTGCCTGAAGATATTTATATTATATTTATTTTCTCTTTGCTTTTTCCTAAGATAAAAATTCTTAAGTACCTCTGCCAATTCAACTCTCTGAGTTGCTATAAAATTTAAGTACTCAACTTTTATTGGCTGTTTAAGTATTTTATTGCCAGAAAATTAGCCTCGCAATGAAGGGGGGCCACATAAAATGCTATAAATGAAGAATAATCATGCTTACCAAAGTCTTTGTACTCAAGTATTAATGATTAAAAATCTTTATGGCTTAGATTAAGGCAGACTAACGTTTAGGCAGAATACGTTTGCTCTGAAGTTTTGCCTGACAATAAATCAAGGAAATTTTTCGTTCCTAATTCATTTTTAGTTAATTAATTCTATGTTCCCACATATTTTAACTATACTACATTAAAATGTCAAATATGTAACAGGTAAAAGTGCTCCAGTCGGGACTACCCAACTAGGATATACCCTGAATCCTGCGAAATGACGATATTCCAATCATTTGTCTTCTTTTATACAGCGGCTGCGCTTGGGCTACTGCATGGGTAAAGCCCATCACTGCGTGATCAATGACATCCAGATGTGTGTATTTCCCAACGCTTGTATCAATTAATTACTAGTGAATTACGTATACAGGAAAATAGTCTCTAGCTTTTATGTTTTACGAGATCGCTGGTTCAACTGAGCTAATCGTGCTGATGAAAAATATATATAGCTTATGGGATTTGCCACGCCTCCTTCTGCCTGCAACATATTTTCCATTTCAATGAGTTCAAGTTATAAAAATATCAATATACATTTAAAATCTAGAAATAATTGGAAGAACATGCGTTTTACTATAAAACTATTATATCGAACTAAACATTGGATTTATTACAAATAGTTAGAGAAGACTTTTTCTCTAAAAACCAAACATTTTTTAAGAGAAAGTCTGGTTTGAATTGAGATATGATATAGTACAACATTGAATCATTTTAACCCTCACTCAAGCACATTTATAAGATTATATTTATATATATGTATATTTTTATATTCCATAAAAATCAGTTACATTTCAATAGACAGATTCAATTTTCAATTCACATAACACATTTCTGCAATTACCTTTATCTAATATATAACAACATTCATTGCCCAGTAAATTTAAATATCCTTTCTATATATATATATATATATATATATATATATATATATATATATATATATATATATGTATGTAGATATATATAATTAATTTATCTAAAATAGTTTCATATTTTGTAAAATGTATGTATGTTTTGGTGAGAATTCAATGGATTTTCGAGGTGGCCTGAGATTTCTTTGTTTAGATGTAACAATAAATAATAAGAAACCCGAATTTAAATGTAAAGATGAGGTATTATATATATATATATATAATATATTAAATACATATGTTTTTTAATGAAAAATATGCAAAATAGTTTTTATAGTTTTGTGCTAACTCCTAGTTTGGCACTTGCTGAGCTAAAACAATATTGATTTAACTAGATTTGTGCTAAGTCTTTGCATTTGTGCCCCATTATTGCATCTACAATATTCAACAAAACTGAGATTTTTTTCATGTGATTAAAGCTTTAAACCATATTGTTAAAAAAAATGTAAGGCATTTCGTATAACTAATTAAGTTTTTGCAAGGAACTGGCATAACACAATGAAGCACTTTAAAGTCTAAGCTAAATATGTTGAACTAAGAAATTAAAACTAAATATCATTGACTTTGTGCGGATCACTGAGCATTGAGAGCACTGAGAAGAGAGCATGGATGCTAGCAGTCTGCACCAGAGATGCCTGTGGTCGTATTTTCGCCATGTATAATTGAGTCCATTTCAATTTGGGAGAGATTCGCGGTGAGTAGTTTTTCAATTTGTATAAACTTCGAATTTGGTTCATCTACCGAGGCAGCATCCACATCTTGCACGCTCGCGGTTCTTGCCAGTGAATAGTTACGTTTCGCACGTTCTAAAATTAAATAGTTATTGAATCATTTTCATGAATTATGTACTTATATCAATTACCAAAACGTGCGCGTTGTGCTTCCTGATCGATGATTATCTCATTGGTTATGTAAACCTCACGTCTGATTTGATCCCGCAGCTCCACACTCATGTCCGGTATACACCAGCGCACCAATATCATCACCAGAGCTACAAAATTCTGTTAAAAATAAGACAAATTCGTGAATTGTATTTGAAAATATGAATTGTCTAACTTATTCAATACTCTACAGTCTGTACAACCTTCAAAGAGCTTTCAAATTCAACTGATTGCTAAATAGTATTTTACCCTTAGTTTTCTAACTGGTATTGGTGCAATATTTCATCACCCCATCGGCCCCCTGATTGGGGTCATTAGCACAGAGTAAAACCTTAAAAATGCGTCTGCTGTCATTTAAAACTTTGTATACTTTCTAGTTAATTAAATGCTTTTAGCTTATCCGCCAGCGGACATACTTTGCATTTACATACGAGAGCCAACAGCTTAACAGGGTCAAAAAATTGGATAAATAGCTTAAGCAGGTGCAAGAATACACGAAACGAGACTCGAAATTAAGACTAATATGAAGAGGCACAGAAGAAGCCCACACACAGATCTAGTTCATGTGCGACAAACGTGTAAGAATTCCAACTGCAGTGAAAAGTGAAGAGTGAAAATCCCAGTTCAATGAAAATTGGACCTCATTCTGTTAGGCACTGCAACATTTTTTGATTTAGTAGCGACAAATAGTTCGAAGCGAACGCACGCGTTCACACGATTTATAATAAGTAAAGGATAACATAACTATATAACTTGAACATAATTTAAATTATAAATAAACTATTAAACATTTTTGAATACGGAAACAATGAAACGTTTTGCTTGTTTGAATCTGCGCACCTTTGGTCTAAGCATAGCCTGTTTGGATGCATTAACTGCGCTATGCATCCTCAGCCTCAGCAGCTTTTACCTGTATAATGATTTTATGGACTTTACGCAATGGCAGCAAAACGATGTCCAGATCTTGAGTCCTTTTGGAACATTTGTAGCCACATTGGGTAAATTTAGAATCAATCAATCAATTCACTGAGTTGTCTTTATATTTGACCCATCTACTTTCTAGTCGACTATGTGCTGGTTCATGAATTCTCACAGGCCTTCTACATGATACTAACTGTAACCGTTTGGGTTAAGGCATTGATAAATCTAGTGGTGGCTGGCATTCTAGTCGATGGCATCAAACAGGTGAGATATTCTGATATGTCTGGCATGATATTAGTCTATATGTATTTTTTTAGCGACGACTAATTTGCATTGCCCCATGGCTGATCAACGCATACGTCTCCATGGTCATTGAGGTGGCTATTTTCGTATGCTTGGAGCTAAAAATTGATGAAGTCGATGCCTCCGTAGATCGACGCATAGCACGAAGCGTGCTCTTTGGTGTTTTCATAGGTAGGTCTGCCTGCAAATCTAACTCATATTCGTTATTGATTTCTGTGTTCTTTAGTGCTGAATG
Source organism: Drosophila anceps (assembly GCA_035045945.1). Classification (NCBI taxonomy): domain Eukaryota; kingdom Metazoa; phylum Arthropoda; class Insecta; order Diptera; family Drosophilidae; genus Drosophila; species Drosophila anceps. Next base: position 14,216,802 of record JAWNON010000225.1, read on the forward strand.
CGCTGTTTGCCTATGGCATCTATGCGCTCTATCGCATGTTGAAGACATCTACAAATGAGAATCGTGCGCTGCAGCAGAGTATTGTGGAAACGTCGGGTATGTTTCAGCATATCAAAGTTTGAAAGTTTGTTAAAGGTAATTAATTGCCATTCTATATACACCTGAACGAGCAGAAGGAAAACTTATTTAAATTGGATTAAATTAACCAAAGCTATTTTCTTAATTTGATGTACAAGCATTTATGTAATGAAACAAATAAAACGAACAATGCAAAGTTGAATAACACAAAACTTACTTCAAAGACCACAACAAATCCCAAGCGACAAGCTAAAATTATGTAAAAAGTGCTTGTCAAATGATATTTGTTCGGTGATGTGGGCGGCTCTCGATAATCCGTGTATCTGAGAGTAACGAAAGAAAAATTAAATTTGATATTTCAAATATTAACTTATCTACATTTACTTGCAAGTGGTTATATTAGAAAAATCTCCAGCTAAGCTGTATAGCTTGGATGAGTCTGATATTTTAAACTCGGACAAGGTAAAGTCCAAGTATCCATTTAAGCTGCCATCCGGTGACTTTAAGCTGCGATACACCAAGCGTGGTATCATATCCGAAGTGAAGGCAATAATGAAGCCCTAGGAAAAACCAAATTAGTTAATGTCCAACTTAAAACAAGTTTGAAGCAACTCACATTTGTGATGACACTCAGCTTGCCAATGCAATCCAAAATGCGATACCAAACACCAATATCTCGGACGCGCTGGGAAACGGGCCGTTTGTGATGGGTGAGTAGCTTTTTGGCATCCAGGCGCATTTCGAGTATGTTATTGAGAAGCGCAAAGAACGGCGCCAGCGGAAAGGCAGCCACAAATATGGTGACAAAACCATATTGCAAAACCATTTCCAAATATTCTGGGAACAAGCTGCGCGCACCCCAGTCCAGTAGCTTGAAGTCGCGCATCCAGCGCTCATCTTTGGCTTTGTCAGGTTTAACCGAATTGCCAAATAGACGTGAAAGGCCAACCTGAATAGCTTGCACCTTGCGCCAAAACATCGGCAGGTAAACCTCTAAAATGGTATTAAATGCCTGCTTTCCAATCATTATAATGGCCAGCTGTATGCAAAGCTCCGTCAGACAGCCACCCGAGGAGCACTGAATGTAGCAAAATAATTAGATTAATTTATATCATAAATGAGATGTAAGCCCACCTCTTCTTGACGGTATTTAAAGACGGTAATATACTCTCCCGGATGTCCCACGAATTTGCCCTTAAAGAATGCTATGTAAAATATCGAAGCATAATAGTTCACGAACTGCAAGAGGTAAATCTTAAGCGTCAGCGAATCATCGAATTGCGTTTGCGTGCGCCACATTTCCAGCTCAGTCAGATACTCAGCCAAATGATTGTATAACTAGGTAAAAGAGAAGCTCCGTTAGTTATATATAGTTATAATAAATATATATAGGCCAAGTTACTTACATAGTTCAGTATGTAAAGCAAACAGAGATTCACAAAGGCCGCCGATGCAGCGGCTAGAACAATTGCTTTTGATGTGGTCATGCCACTGCCATCCACCTTTAAGGCTGCCAGCATGGACATGCGGTGAACGACGACTGCCACAAGTGCCACAAAAGCTAAGGCAATAAGCAGCACTACAACCGAGAAGCTGAAGACTGTCGCTGGCAGTTTCATGCGCCAAAACGGCACCGTTGGCTCTTTCATATTGGTCACATAATCCGTGCGTGTGGGTTCAATGTGCTCAAGGCGGGCCAAATACTGTGGCCGGGGATGCTCCTCGTGCACATCGAAGCCCGTCAAATCCCAGCGATGTGTTATCTCAGCTGAATAGCGTTTCCAAAGCTCCAAGAATAACGTCGCCCAAAACGACATAAAGACGGCAAAGAATATTGTGCTTGGATTGTCTATGAGGTAGGTTATTTTGGCATAGTTGCACGTCTCTCTCAAATTCCAGAATTCACACCAATCGCAAAGCGGACACATTGTTATGTTTGAGTTAGAGCGCAGGCAAATGTCCTTGCTGCAATTGAGAGTAATTGCTTAGTTATAGTTTAACCGTGCAGTACTTGGCTAACTTACACGGGCACATAGTTATCAAGTGAAAACCAGGAGTAAAGAAAACACACGACGCCCACAATGGAAGCTAACAGCAACATGTACGTATAGAAGCCCAACCAGGCAAAGTAGAGACCTAGAAGAGTATGGAAACTGTGAGTGAACAAATGAGTCTGATTACAGGGATGCCAACACTTACCAATCTTGACGCCAAAGTACTCCTTAATATCATCTAGGGGCTGATAGCGATACCACTTTTTCACCGAAGCCCAGTTCTTATAGAGCAACTCCCGCATGGTGCCCTCCTCCGTAATTTCACCCTGGAAAGTTAATCATATATTATCAGATACTTATATGTACTCAACACAAGCTACATACGTCGTGTAGTGGATATGCAGCACAGTAAACACCCTCAGCCACCAAACGCTCAATGCCAAAGGCCATGTCATTGTGACGCTTGGCGGGAAAACGCTGTCGATCCAAAATGAATTCCACAATACGCGAACGCACTGCGGTTGTAAAAAAGCAATCCTGACGTATATCGAACCTAGAAGCAAATGCATAGGAATTAGTAGATGACTTATGTAAATAAGTAGATGATAATGCTAACTCACAGATATTCCTTATCGCGACTGTAGATGGCTGTGAAGCGATGCGCACGCTTCGGAAAGTAACGCTCGTCCACATAGATATTACGCAGAAAGAATTGGCAGACTGTTTTGAGACTAGAATAAACACTTTTCGTGGAGCGATTGACCACAGACAAGCCGGGTATCTGAAATAAGCCAATTGTATTGATTATTTACTCAAATTAAAGCACTTTATAGTTTACATGAAGAAAGTGTTGGATAACAAAACACAAACGGAAAAGAAATTTATATATGTATATACAGCTCTTTTGAAAATAATAATAAATAATAGTTAAACTACAATTAAAAGTTCAAAAAGTTTTTAAATAGGAAACAAAACTAATAGAAATTCTATAAAAAGCAAACATTTTTAGATCATCTTAAGAGATTGAGATTGAGTGGATATCAAGTAGGGCGTATATAGAGCTCAAGCATAAATACGGCAAATACTCAGAGTTCGAGACTTATTTAGTTTAGCGGCATGGCAAGGCGTAATATCTGCAAAAATTGTTAATTGTATTTAATTAAGACCTGAACTTTTGTGCAGACCTTCTTCGACAAATAATGGGCCGCATTGTGTAGACGATTTGATCTTTCATTTACGCGCAAATTACATAATGACTAAAATAATATAAAATGTTTTGTGTATCATTCGAGTGCGTTCAAAAGTTTTAGTTTACGGAAAACGCATACACACCTCCTTCATGGGCATACGCAGCTTAAGTATCTCCGCATAACGACGCAACACCTCCAAGGGTGCATGTATCTGAAATGTTTAATGTATATATTAGATATATATATATATTGTATATGGAGTATGTATTTTATAGACATCCCACCTTGGCAAAGTAAATTTGGTCCTTTTGGCTGAGCTCCACCTCGAGGCCTTGCTGTATTAGATTCTCCTGGAAGATGCGTCGCTTTTCCTCATTTTCCGCCTCCGTCGCCTCGTTAGCATTGGTCTTGTAGGCCAGCACAAAGTCAATGGAGCGCGTGCAGTCCTCAAAGAAAAGCGAGGTGTTCAGCTCGGCTCTCTGATAAAACTCGCGTGGACAGCTGCATTCGCGCTCATCGTAGCTCTGTGTGGGCTCCGACATTGGCAGTAGAGGAGCTGACTGATTTAAGGTGGAGTTCTTGCCGTTGGGCAATGACCCGACAGAGTCTGGCAGTTGATAGGTGGACAAGCCGCTGTCAAATAACAAAATTATATAACATTTTGTTAGATTTGTGAAAGAACAGAACATGACAAAACATAAGCGAATGATTTCATTTCAAAATGGCAAACATATTCAAGCAGCAACAATGTTTCCCTGCAGACACGACCCCTTAACGCAACGCAACACAACACAACACAACACAACACAACAGGGACCCTGCCGTGCTGAGTGCTCATAACAGAGTCACACCACTCCCTCAATAATATGGGTCAATATGAATGAGAGCCGTTAATGTTAAATGAGTCGTATACTTAATATTCGACGCAGCAAGTACATGAAAATGTTTGAGCAGCCAGGCGCCTTGTCTATATACATATATATAAAGATACTAATGTCGGGGAATTCAATTATTTATGCAGCAGTTTTATAGCTCAAACAGAGAACTGTGAAAAAATGCAATTCAAAATAAACAAGAGAAAAGTTTTGTGAGAAGCTCGCGCTATTAGCTCTTGCCACATCATATTTTAGCAAGAAATGAGTACAAACAACGATTTGCTAATGAGAAAAACGGCTGCATATTAAAAATATTATCAAGTGATATAAATAAATATATATATATCTATATATATAAATACATATACACAATTATATTTTAATATTTGCTTGTGAAACGCATTGCTTTAACTATCACCTATGATTCAGCTACAGTGGCATATTTCCTCCTGTAATTTAACCATGGAATAATACTTGTGAATGAATCACTCACATTAATTTGAGACAAGTACTCATTTGCTGATTTCCAACAAAAGCTAAGCATATATTATTTATATTGTACTATATAGTATATGGGAAGCTGACCAAATGTAGTTCCGTTATCACAATAATTTCCAAAGAATTTTATAAATATTTATCTTACTTGTGGTATTAGTTTTGTAAACTTAAACATTATATAGCAAATTATTACAAAACAATTTCATTATAAATACAATATTTCATTAAAAAAATTATCACTTTATTACAATTTCAATTTCTAGCCTATTTATAGCTTAAAATAGCAATTAAATTGTGGGCATTGCCCACATTTTATTTTATTACATTGAGAAACATTAAAAAGTTTGCTAAATTAATAAAAATATCGATATGTATATATATACATATGTATCTGATCTACAAATATTTTACATTTTAATATAATAGTAAAACACAAAAAGGATATTATTAAGCTTGTAGAATATATTAAATATTATTACTATAAAAAATAATATTAAATATTATTATAATAATAACTAAGAATCACACATCTACAAATTCAGATATTCATAATTTATTTAAAAACTTTATACTTATTTTCAATACAACAACATCACAATGGCTATTCATATTTGACTATTAGCAGTTCTTTTTGAGCCCTTATTCATGTAGCTTTTCTGAAAGCTAAAAAGCTAACTTTTGTTGTTTCTGTTTTTATAATTTATAGGGCTCTCTGAGACTTCAAAGCATAATGACCTTCTAACTAAAAAGGTAATTAGCTTAAAGCTGGCCCAAAATTGTACACATTTACACACAATACAGTCAGAAATATCTGAGGTTACTTTTTGACTATATCAAGCCCACTGTTTTTTAATTATTACTTTTTTCTTTAATGAAGGCCAAATGATTTTATTTAAGATTTTGTTCGGTGCACTCAAAATTCGCCACCTATGTGAGCAAAAGCAAGGCAAGATGCGAGAAATATTTATCATATATACACACAGATATACTTATATCTTATATAGTTTAGTTGTTGAAAATACGCGGAATTTCGATATGACAAATAACTGAAAAAATAATAAGACAACAACAAAAACAAAAGCGCCCACACGCCTCTCCAAAGAAAACAATAATAAAAGACAGAGCTGTTGGTGATACAGAGACAGCGAGATCTTTGTATTATGTCCCAGCGCTGATGAGTAATGCATTGGAGCAACAAGGCTGAAAGCCAACACAGCAAAGAGAATTAAACGCGTTCTGCATTACCGTTTCCGTTTCCTTTTCCGCTGCCGTTCGCTAAACCATAGTTGTTGACAATAATAAAGTGCAGAAAAGAAATCAAACAAATAATATTTTTAATGCTCTTTGCTCGTTGTCCACGCGATTTATTAATCAAATTAACGTTTGCCAGCTGCCGCGCGTACACTGCGAATAAATGAAGAAAACGGACTGGCGGTGACGGTGACGGCGACGGCGACGACGACAACGACCAACGCGCAGCAGCAGCGACAACAAACTGAACAAGCGCCAACAGCTGAGCGCAGAGCAGTTGAGCAGCTCAATACAGTTGTTGGTCCGTTTGCCGGGTTGTCTTGTCGTGTTCCCTCTCCACCCTGTGCTCTCTTTCTACACATTTCTTCACCTTGCTGAAATGAGCAAGAGAGCACGGCACAGCAGAAAATCAGCTGTTATTGGCCAATGCGTCGCGTCGCACCAGCAGTGAGAGAGCAGTAATACGAGAGAGAGAGAGAGAGAGAGCACTTGTTGAGTATATTTATATACACACACAAGTGTCTGGTGTACTCAAATGCCTAACTATGCATCAGAGTGTGTGAGTGTGTGTGTGTTGGAGAGTTGTAATACGCTTTGTAATATGCTCCATTGCACTTTGCTAATATATTCCGGTCTGTTGATAGCCTTTCAAGATTGCCGTGCACTTTTATAAAAATATATTATAAATCAAGCTCCAAAGGGCAAACAATAAACAATCATTTTTGTCAATTGCAAATATATTGATTAGCGATTTTATATGCAAGTTATTTGTTGTTGCTTAAATACTTATCTTTAAATTTTGAAGAGAAAGGTAGTTTAGCTTTATCCTTATATAGCAAAACAAATTTACATATATATATTTTTTCTTTATATATTAGATCGTGCTCATCAAGCTGTAGATGTTATCATTTTCTTTTTTGAAAATTTACTTAAATAAATGCTAAATCAATCACGGTTTTCATATATAAATATAATCGTAGAAAAACATTAAAAAACTAAATTCTGACGAACGGAAATTGGTCATACGCTTCACATGCACTGTATTTTATTCTTCAAATCGAAATATATTTGAAAAAAATTATAAAAATATTAAAAAATGAAGCACAACTACGCTAGGTACTATATGCAATAAAATATCCACAATAATTACTCAAATCGCAACAAAAACTATATATAATGAATACCTACATATGTAGAAGTTCTAACAAGCATCTCACAATGCGCCTTGCTACTCTTATCAGTAATAAATTCGCTCTTCCAACATCATTTAGCACTTCAAATTTTGTTTATCTTTTATGAACTATAATGACAAAGAGAATGACTCGATGTAGATATGTACATATGTATGTAAAATAAAGCTAAAACTTATCCGAAGATTATATACCCTTACTGGTACATATTTGTTTGGTTGATTGTGCTAATGTATCCACATTACTATATTATGTGATTAGATAGGAACAATCTGACGAATGGATTAATAAATGTAGTAATTGCTGATTTTACTTAAGATATTTTAAATGTTTAACCAAATTGCCTTTAGCAATATTGGTAAGGACAAAGCTTTATTAACACCCATTACAGTTGATCAGAAATATATTTGATAAAAATCAAGAAAAGAAAAGAAAAGGTAATTTTAAATTAATCCATATTAAAACATTTTAAAAGACATGCGAGGTGTACCTAAAAAGTAACGCAAATTTCGGGTTTTTCTTTTAGCAAAAATTATATATCTTTTAATTAATATCAATTTAATAGCTGTAAAGTAATTCCCATCAGTACTTCATATAGAATCTTGTTCAGGTCCTGCAATCATCACGTACCGTCGTGCTCGCATGGAGTTCTTCAGTTCCGGGAACAAGTAAAAGTCATAGGGAATCAATATTTGCGCTACTTTTTGAACAGACCTCGTATACAGTTTAGCGGTTCTAATCCCGTACGCTCATTGATATATAAACATTGTAGCATTTTAGCTCGACAATCGAGTTAGTCTCCGCAAAAGCCTGACATTTCGTATTTCTATTGCATTTTCTATGAATGCAATCAATCAATCACAATCACAATCATAACACAAATATATACCATTAACTATCTAGCATAGTGAACTAGTTCTACTAGTCCTACGCTTAGTTCTCTAATGACTTAATGCATAATTTATTAATTACGAATCACCCTGTAGCAGACGACAAACAAACTACGACAATTGATAAACAACAATACGAATGGAATGTAATTAAGCTAATGACTGTTTCCTCTATGATAGAGTCGGAATATATGGGGGGATTTACCTCTCAGCGAATCGAGCGCGTCTCTCGTGCAAGCTCAGTGATTCAGTCGATGACTTTACGGCTTTTCCGGTATCGCCGCCGCGGCCTCTCTCCAGATCAACAAAACGCGTCGTTGTCGCCGCATCTCTGTCGCCTTGCCTCATCGCGCCTCCCCAGATGCTGTCTTGAGCCAGCAGCTTGCCCTTTAGACCTGCTCGCTTCACCAGTTCCATATCGTAGGGGGCCAAGGGGGCCGTATATGGCGGCTGAATCGCAACATTTGGTCGTTTGCTCTGCTCGGCCAGCAGCCGTGCAGACTCCTCATCGGGCTGAGGTGGGGGCGAAGGTAGCGTAGGAGGAGGTGTTTCCAGCTCATCAGCATCGCCGCCAGAATTGGCATTATCTAAATTTAGCATTTCGCTCTAAACATGTGTGATTTTCGCTTAACTATACTAAAAGCTCGCCGAACTTGTTTACTTTCACATCATTTTGCGTAAGTGTGCGTGCATTTTCGGGTCGCGTTAGCCAAATTTGGGGTCAACTCGCGTGCATTGAGATTATAGATTTAATGAATGACAACCGTTATCAGTGAGTATTGAATATTGCACCGCTTGTTATACAATTGCATTTGCCGTGATTGAGCTGAAAAAAGCGGCACCAGCTGCAGACGGTCAACACTGCAGCACCTCGCCAAGCAGAGCCAAACTAAACACTAACAGTTACCATTTGTCAGCATGATTTAAATACCAGTCCAAAACGAACTAAAAAATACCGACAATTAATACCAGTTGGACATACAGATTGAGCTGACTGTCATGCAACATAAATTTGTTGAAGCATTTGACTTACAGTCTTTAGGGGTTGGAACAGGAATCAACAGAGGAATTCACACATTAACCTTGTATATTTTCATAGATAAACAGGTGAAATGAGACCTATTCAACAGCTGCAATGCATGTTTGATTTAATATATCTAACTAGATATACAAATGAAATAAGACCAATTCAACTGTCTATCCGCTGTCATGCATGCTTGAACGTGTCTGCTATCACACTTGCTCGTATCAAGGTAATGAATTAAATCAAATCAAATAAAAAAATTCGAATTTTTCAAGAAAATAACAACTTGTATTTGTATGGAATAGAACATTAACAAAATAATACACTTTGATTAGGAATTGCGAACACAATAATTAACAAATAATTAGAGTTTATAACTGCACCGAGCTTCTAATCTTGGTGAAACAACAAATTTTTTAATATATGGAATAATAATACAGCAGTGTTTAATATAGTATGCACTATTATTAAGGGGCTAAATTATGCATTTAAGAGTTGAACTTGGACATCGAATTTACAATAAAACGAGCAATATTTTGGATTTGGGATATGGCCAATGCCGTCGCCAGTGCCTCCCCCCAAACAATTTACTTCCTGTTGTAGTTCTTGTGCACTTCGGGCGAGATGTTGTAGACGAACTGCAAGATCTCCTGGATGACGGGTTCTTTGCGTGTCCTGATGGCGCCCTCCATGTCGGATAGCTTCACACGAGTGTCCGCATCGATTTTCGCTGCAACTCCTTCGCGGCTGCCCATGTGCTATATCGATGGATTGACAGATTGATATATTGAAGAATATATTTCGCCCAGCCCCTATCATGTGCAACTAACCTTGGCCTCGAATTCTTTAAAGGCGCGTTCACGCTCCTGACGGAATTTCTCAATCTCCTCGGTGGCCTCATCCTTGGCTTGCTTCAATCTCCTTGCCTTGCCTGCAATTGTAGCAAAGATTTTGCCATCAATATCAATATTTACTCGAGTGCAAACGAATCATGTGACTCGATGTTGCTCGACGCGCGTAACGTCGATAGCGAAAAAGTCGTAAGTCGTTTTATGTCTATCCAATTGGACGATAAATTAGTGAGTTTTTCTTGCTTACGTTTTCTGGCCTCGGCAACTTTTTCGGCTGCTTTCTTTTCGGCAGCAAGCAATTGCTGTATTCCCTGCGTTTGGCTGGCCATTTTAAGGTATTTTAAAAGTTAATGTTTTTCTGCTCGCTCCAGCCGTGGTATCAATGCAAGTTGAAAAAAGCAAGTGACGACTACGACGGACTTAATACAAACGACGTGAAAAATGTCATATGACGAAGTCACACACACGCATACACACTAAATTAGTCGAAAAATCGATTATATCGAATAGAAAATTATGGCAAACCAGCTCATTTTTAACAGCCTGAACTAAAAAATACTATCGGTACATTTCGTATAATGACTCCGCCACTTAACAGCAGCTGACTCTGTTGTTATTCCTACACATATATGTATACTTCAAACATATTGAGTAAAAGTTTGATTTATTAACAATATTAACAAACCGCTTTGTGTTTGTCGTCATTTTAATTTATTTCACGTTATTATGTTTGAATTCGTCTATTTTCAAAAAAACTAACTCAAGACGACGCAGGACGCTTCGCAGTATTGTGATTTAAATTTGAGAGTAACAAAGAATTTTTAAACGAGCCAGCAATTAGATACAACTTATCGAGCAGCCACCACATTTTATCACATTTTGACTAGGCAAATTTAAGACCGAAATTTTAAGTTATTAATAATTTTACTAGCTAAGTTTGTTTTAATAAAAATCAACCTTAGTATTAAGTTTTTTTAAATCAAATTCTAAAGCTCCATGAAAGCAGATTATTTCATTTGCTTAAATTAAATAGGGGTCAGTATTTCGATTATATTCATATGGTATTGGTATATTTATTTATGTCAAGAAATACGTTTATTTTTGTATAAAGATTCGGTCACACTGTTCCCAGTAATCTCAACAAATATAGTAAAAATTTGAACGAACTTTATATACGCATATATAGAGGCGATTTACCATGGAAAAGGCTAACAAGAACAAGCGGGTGGTGCGCGATGAGAAACAACGAGAATTAAAGCTGGAGGATGTGGTAAGTTATCATACCGGCAGATGCTGCATTGGGTACAAAGGCAATCGAAATAACGTCAATCCCATCACCAGGTGCTGAAGTCCTTGGACGAATGCACCACAAATGAGGACAAATTGAAAATGTTATTGCAACGGCACGTGGAGAGCGAGAAATCAGTGAGCCGACTCACCTCCGAGATGCGTGCACTACAGCGGCACATGGAGACCCAACAAAGGGAGAAAGAGCAGGTGCAACGGGAGCTGAATAAGAGCGTTCTTATGAGGGATAAACTGCAAGAGGTGTGCAGGGAGCAGCAGCGTATACTTAAGTCTGTGAAGAACGAGAGCATGCAGCAAATCAAGGTGGAGGAGGAGCGACGCAAGGAGAGTCAAACGAAATTTCAGAGCTCGTTAAACGAGGTACAAAAATCGCTGTCCAAAAACAACGAGGAGAACGTCAAATTACGTGATTACAACATCGAGATGACCAAAAAGTAAGAGGCGCTGCCAATCAACACAGACAAACACCGGTGTGCGCCGTCTATTTATAGGCACTACACTGCATGCCGTTTTCTTGTGGCTGTATCTGGCTGCCACATACATACACACACAGATACAGACATCAATTGACCATATGTTCAGCATATACATACTTATACATATATTTGATTTGTTTTTAGGTTAAAGCTTCTGGCTGAACAATATCAGGCGCGCGAGAAGCACTTGGAAAAACTGAACGAGCAGGTTCAGCTCGAGTCTCAGCTGCATCAGGCGAAGCTCAGCAAGGCTCAAGTTGAAGCTGCTATGGAAAAAGAAATACTTACCAAGTGAGTGATTAATGATCAGCTATTTGCTCTGTTCACTCTCATTACATATTTTTGTAACTGCCAAACAGGGAGAACCAGATTGGGCTGGAGAAGCTGTTGCAGGCACAACGTGCGATTAAGGATCTAACGGAGCGCGAGCAACAGCTCAAAGAGCAGCTTAACATCTATACAGCCAAATACGATGAGTTTCAGCAGTCGCTTAAGAAATCCAATGAAGTCTTTGGAAGTTACAAGGTCGAGCTAGAGAAGATGTCCAAGCACACCAAGAAAATTGAGAAGGAAGCACTGGGCTGGCGACAAAAATATGAGAAAGCGAACGGCATGGTCATTGAATTGGCCACTGAAAAGCAACACCGAGACCAGCAATCGGAACGCCTCCAGAAGCAGGTGGATCAGCTGCAGAAGCTTCTGCGTGCATTGCAACTAGAGCGCACAACACTTCACCAGACTCTACGCGATAATCAAATTGAAATTCCTGCTATGCCACAGTTGCCACCCGAGCCGGAGCCCATCAAAGTTGTTCCCATCAACACGGACAGTGCCAAGATGGAGTTGATGACGCGCAACTGTGCCGAACTAAAGCAGACGCTGGCCAACTTACAGAATCAAATGAAGCTGCTCACCACAAATGATGCAAAAATAGCTGCTGCCGAAGCAGAGAAGAAACAAGCAGCTGAGGAGCAACAGAAGGCAAACAATATCAAGAAGAACAATAAGAAGAAGGCCAAGTCAAAGGCTAAGGCTGCAGCAGCGGCTGCTGCAGCGGCGGCTGCTACCGAAGCTGGAACTGATACTACCAAGGCTGAACTGCCACCAACAGTCGATACAGAGCCACAACCACAAACTGACCCTGAGCCTGAGCCTGAGCCTGAGCCTGAGCCAGAGCCAGAGGCAGAGGCAGAGGTAGAGTCAGACGCCGACACGGAGATACAAGTAGAGTGTGAAATAGCAGAATCTGACAATGTGGAGCAGCACAAAACTTCTGAACCTTCTGAAGGTAACTGCAATGGAAATGATGTTGACGCCGAAAATGTGCCAGAATCTCAACAAGATGTCGTAACGTCTTCAAACCAATCGGAAGTGCCTGCATTGATTGATTCCAAGAAGGACTAGTGGCCAGACATTGATATTAATACGCCCCCCTCGACTGTTATTGTACTTGTACTTGAAATTATTGCCTCCTTCCTGTATATGTGCATTTTGATGTATTCATTTTTAAAAATGTATCTGTAATTTAACCAAACAAATTTAAAGCCATCAGCAAAGTAGAAAGAAAGAAAGAAAAAAAGGAAACAAATCTCAAATCGAGAATTTATTATTGATGCTAAATAATTATTTATTCTATTTTATACTTATTTATTAATTGGCCCTTTATGGGCTACTGTAAACACACAATAAAATATAGAGTTTTAAATAAATCCATTTATACATCTGAAATATTCAAAAAAAAAATAGTCAAACATTAAGTAAAAATTTCCGATCTTATTAAATAGAAATTAATTGAAAATTTGTTTCTTAAAGGACGGATATTTTTTTAAATATACTGAATAATCTAAAATATCTTTAAAAAAAAAAACACAATGAAAGAATATATATTTATAAATTTTTATTTGCATTTAACTCTTGATTTTTGGCTTTCAACTCATTTATGCTTTAAGCAATATTCGCCAATTTGAACTTGATAAAAGTTGAGTTTATAATAGAAACTTAGCATACAACTATTGGACTATAGAACGTAGTATATAGTGTATAAATATAAATATATATATATATATATATATATATATATATATATATATATATATATATATATATATATATATATATATATATATATATATTATTGTATGAATATAAACTATATATATAAATATATATATTTTTTAGAATTTTGCTCAATTTTGTATCGAAAAGTAAATAATAATAGCCCCAAGTTTATATGATGTTTCTATAACAGTTATATAATAAATAAGAATCGATAAATTTTTATAATATATACATAAATGTATTCATGTTCATATAATCGTACAATAAACACAAAAAGTAGTTAAGTAACTTGCGTTGACTGCTTTCAAATTCAGGACTTGCTGCTGAATCTGAGTCTGAAATTAGAGTAACTCTATTAAATCAGGCTGTAAGCATCATAATTTTCTATTAGAATATATGTAGCTATATAGCAGGTCTAATCTAATCCAGTGCTGAAAACTATAGTAAAATTGTTGGCGCTTAAATTTATGGAAATTTTCTTGAGCTCTTCAAGCTCTGCAACTAGCGAAATAAATGGCTTAACAAAACTTCAAATTGCGCTTCAAATTGCTGGTATTTTGTTCGACTATGCAAATTATGAAGAATGTTGTGTTTAGTTTCTTGAGCTGTCGCTGTTACTGCTGCTGCTGCACAAGTTGCCGTGTCGCCGTGCGTAATTGGGCTGCAAATTGGTGCAGTTGGTGCCACAGTGTCTGGCGTGGCATGCAACAAATTGCATTGACTTTGTCCAGTGTTTGCGATGCAAAGTTGTTTCACGGTCAATATGAGCACACCGTAATTGCAGCACGCAGCTATCAGTTTAGTCCAGGCATGCTTCGCTTTGATATGCATATTTGAAGTGAGCGTGCCACGTGCTGTATGCGTAATATCCACATACTAGAGCAGAGCAGAGCAGAGAGAGAGAGAGAGAGAGAGGAAAGCAGAACGGCTTACGTTAAGCTCACACATTTTAAATAAAGCCATTTAAGTGCCACACTAAAATAATTACAGAAATTATTTTAAATTGCATGAAGCGGCAGCCGACTACAAGGAATGACCCCAATGGCCCCCACGGGCCGGGCGTGAAATTTCGCCAGCCACAGCTGCCCAGCCAGCCACATAGGCGACACATGTGCATATTTCACACTTATGCACACACACACACACACACACACACACACTCACTTACATATACACACGTGCGGGCACACAAATGTGTGCACATTTCGCAGGCAATGAGCTTTTGAACATTTAATGAGTTAATTCGCTAAATTTGAAAGGCGCGCAAGCGTGCGCCAAGTGGTCGTCCAGACTGTTTCCTGCCATGTTGGCACCCTCGAAATGCCCATTACTCGTTATCCGATTCCCGGCGCTGCGAGCCCAAAAGCCAGCTTCATGGCCGTCATCCCACAAGTTGCCCATTTTCAAGCTTCAAAACTGAAAACGAAAATGAAAATGAGAAAACGAAAACAACAACAGCCACACACACACACACACACACAGAGAGAGAGTGAGGTATACGTATACACAGATACATGTATACTGTGTAAGCACTTGTCATTTGGCTGTAAAACGTCCGTCCGTTTGTTGGTGAAAAGTATGGCACTGCTCGATACTCAACAATGCAAGGACGCGAGGGCGGCATTTAAAGGATGCTCATACTAAGCTCTTGGGTGTAATGTCTCAGGCACTGGCAAAAGACGACGATGGCGTTGGCTAACAGCGAAAGTTAACAGCGTCGTTGACTGCGACGCCAGCAGCGCAACATGAGCCCAACATATGCCCCAAAACAGAGTCGAGACTAAAAACAGAACAGAGTCGAGGCTAGATGAGCAAAGACCAACACACAGTCTTTTATTTTTTTGGTGCTGCCAGACTGTGTGACTCGGCAACCTGCGATGGGGGCGGCCTAACAGGGATGGGAGGCTGTTATAAGTCAGCACAATGGGCCAAGTGGAATAACATGTTACAATTGACTCTCTTGTTCTAAAACTACATGTAAACATAAGTATAGAAGTTTAATATAGTACAAATATTTAATAAATAAATATAATGTATTATTAATGACTTGAAAGATAACAAAGTACCAAAACTTAACTCTTATGTTAGCTGTGCGTCCCACTGTTGCCATCGCACCTATACCAAACCACACAGTGGGCCTCTTCGCCTATCTGTGTCTTTCTCACTCACTCGCCTCGTGTCCTCTCTTAAGCGCTTACTCTCGCCGCAAAAGGCCCACGCCGCCAGCGCTGCGGCGAGAGCATAATGTGGTGAAGCTGTCGGCGCTGCCTGCCGTTGCCGTTGCCGTTGCCGTTACCGTTTCAGTCTCAGTCGCAGTCTCAGCTGTCAGGCGTCTGGCAAAGCTGTGCTTAGTCAAATTTCGGTAACGGAACCTGGTCGTCATCGCCGTCGTTGTCGTTGACGTCGAAGTAAACGTAGACGCCGACGTCGTATTGCCGACACGAACACAAAGCGAAACGAATCGGAGTTGAAGCCACACGACGACGTCAGCGTCGCTGCCCAGTTGCCATTCGAGACTCTGTCGCGTCGCGTTCAACTTCGCTGCAAGGAATATAATTGTAATCAGTTGTGTATAGGACACACGCGTGTGCGCATCGACTGGTTCCTTCCTAACGCAAAAGTTAATAGCGTCAACTGTTCCGCTAACGCAAACTGGGCTGCTTGGCGGTAAAGCTGCGCGACTTGTGCTCAACTTGTATTTATCTGCTGCTGTTTTAATTGTTGTTGCTGTGGTCAATTGTTGATTGTGGCTCTTGTTGTTGTTATATTGCGCGATTTGTAAAATTTCTTATAAACGCGCGTTAAATTTTCGCATAGCAGCGTAAACGAAAAAAATTTTCCAGCTACAGCTGCTGGCGGTGCCACGGCCGCAGCTGCTAATGCTGCTGCTGCTCTGCCAACGTCGCAGTTGCTGCTTCCGACTGCGCTGCTGCGCTGTCCGAGATAAAGGATATGCCCGGATCTAAAAGATACAGTTTTTTTTCCGCCGACTTGTGCAGGCTGCTTGCTTGGCTTTTTGCTGTGTCGCTTCGTTCCTAAGCGAACTTAAGCAGCAACAACAGCACTCACAGCAACAACAACAACAACAACAACAGCAGCAACAACAGCAAAGAGAAAAAATTACAATGTGTGTGCGCGCGGGTTGGCTAACAGAGTAAAAATGAGTGACAAGTTGGCAAAAACCAAAAATGAACAAAAATGTGCGTAACTATGCAAATAAATTAATAAGCCAAAGTCATTACCAAATTAAAATAAGACACGCAAAAGCTTAAGGCGGGCAGCCAGAAAAAAACGCACACAAAATAAAATAAAATAAAATAAAATAAATAAAAGAAGAGTCAAAACGAGGACCTTGTCAAGTGCGTTGGGTTGTGTTTAGTCGAGTCGAGTGTGGAAAGTCAAGAGGTTCTGGGTTTGGTGCGTCGGAGTGTTAGAGCTGCTATCATGCTTTGGGGGTTAACTCGTCCACAGTTCTCGCTCTCGTCCTCGTCGTCCTCGTCGTCATCGCCGCCAAAGGCATCGAAGGTAAATATATATATATACATATATATATATATATACATATATATATATATATACGTAGCGCAGCCAAGCCAAACAAACTAACCTACAAAGTAAACAATAGCGTTACGGTACAAATGCAAATTTATTACCTACACACATACTCACACCTATGCAACTTTCAGACTCTAACTTATTTAGCCGCTGCACAGTGCCACCAAAAACATTGCTTAAACTAATAGCCAAAGTTTGAGCAGATATTGAAAGACTTCAAGTATTATTATTCTAAACATATTTAAATATAAAAAAAAAATAAAAAATCCCAATGAGAAATAACTAAAACATTAATTAAATATTAAATATTAATTAAATATTTATTATTATTAATCAAATATTAAATATTAAATATGTAAAATTAATAATACCAATTTTTGAGATAGTCAATAAATTCTTTAGATGACATTTTTATGTCATAATATATGTATTTCCTCAACTCTTTGGCTTAGCTGTTAAGACCTTTATTATAAGAATGTCTTCTACCATGTTTGTTCTCTTACCAAATTGACTTTTGCATTACTTGTATAACCACTGTGCAACTTTTACTGCCATAAAAAAGACGTAAAACCAACGAGCATGAAACCAACAATGAAATCAAATTGAATTTGAATACTCTGCCAAAGATTCAACCAAAGCTAAGAAGCAGAAGAACAAACTAAGATAACAATAGCAAAAGGTCCATATGTACCTTAAGCTACCTATGTCTGTCTATATGTCTGTCTGTTTGTTTGTGCATATATTTTTAATCGCATGCGATTTATTCAACTAGGCGCCTTGGGCACACAGACACACACAACACACATACACACAACACCCAACTCCCAATCAAACATAAATGAATACAAACGCAAACACAAATACAAACACAAACACAAAAGGTACGTGCACAGTGGGCGTTGTTAGTTTGCATACAAACGCCAAATGAGAACTGTCAGGTGGAAAATCAAAATTCTGACAAAAACGTGTTTACATGAGATATTCATATGTCGCTTTTATGGAATTAATTTGGTTCAATGAAGTGCAAAGAAACATAATAAATATAAAGTTTGTATATAATAATAAAATATATATGTAAATATATAATATATATATCTATATATATATATATAACATTTCAAATGTATTTATATCTAATAAAAATATATGTATAAATAATCCCTATACGCCAAAGATTCAGATTCAGATTCAGATTCAGCTTCAGGTGTTAGGCTATTTGGCAGTCTTAGCTGAAGACTTTAGCTCACGCAGATATTCCTTAGAAATAAATAAAGTGAGAGAAAAACAGCTGGCACAAAACAATATGATATATTGAATCACCTGCAATGGGTAAGCCAACAAAAAGTGGGTTAATATATATATATATAAAACAAAAAGTCTAATCTTGTAAGAAGACTAACACAACACAAATCTCACAAACAAACTCAGCCAACAATACAGAAGACAGACGAACGTTGCATTTACAGCAGATACACAACAAATCCTAAAGTCTCAGTCTAACTACGGGCAGACTCTACGTAGTAAATAATACTACCAAAAAAAGTTAGTTTTCAAGTCCACGTCAGTTGGTGCAGAAGAAATGTAGGAAAACTTTGTGATTAATTTATGTAAAATATATTTTCGTTCGATTTTGGTGTAGATAAAGAAGCGCCGAAGAAGACGTCGAAATATATTGGCAAAAGAAGTTGAAAAACAAATTTTTGTTTTTTTTTTTTTGTTTCACCGAACCTAGCGACAGCTAAAACAACCACATGAAAGAAAAGAAAGCAACAATAAATACACAAAATTTATGAATATAAAATTATTTTGGCAAAAAAACATTCAATTTATTTTAATTCAATTAAAATATTCAGCGCATGCTAAACTATTTTTCTTAATTTTGAGAATAATTAAAATTTTATAAAGTGTAAAAATATAAGAAGTTATGATTCGATTTATGAAAAAGCTGTTGGAAATTTTACTACTTTTAATACTATTTAACAATTTCCATGCAAATGAAGATTTATTGGTTTTTGTTTTTAAGAATTAGCAGTGCGTAGAGCAAAATATTGTCTATGCTTGAATATGCATAATATAATCTAAATCTGTCTTCTGCTATCAATACAAATGTCTTTTGAACTATATAAAGAAGCTAAAATAAATATAAATTTATATGTAGCTAAACAGCTCCATTGAAAACTGCACTCTGCACATAGAAACTTATTTTTGTATCATACAAACATAAAAAGAAATATTTCCACAGTTTATGCAACGTTTTAGCAAATGCGCTTGGAGGGTCCTTCAACTAGATTGCAATTCGTTTAATAATGTGCGAGTGAAGCGCTCAGTGTCACACATATATATATATATATATATATATATATATATATATATATATATATGTATATGTATATGTATATGTATATACATATTCATATTTATTTATATAATGCTTGACGTTGTTTACTCGGCCATATTTTAAGTGTTGCCAACTAACAGCTAAAGCAACAACAATAACAACGTGGCCTGGGATGCTGCACAAAAGATGCGACGGCAACAGGGAAAAACAGAAAACAAAAAAAAAAACACTTGAGGCAAAACTAAGCGGCAATTGTGATTGTGGCTGTTGTTGCATTT
This sequence comes from Drosophila anceps, assembly GCA_035045945.1. Classification (NCBI taxonomy): domain Eukaryota; kingdom Metazoa; phylum Arthropoda; class Insecta; order Diptera; family Drosophilidae; genus Drosophila; species Drosophila anceps. The sequence goes on from JAWNON010000225.1 coordinate 14,236,656, forward strand.
ATAAATAGCGTCAAGGTGCGCTCTAGTTTTATTCACACACACACACACACACACACACACACGTACACACACACGCACAGTCGCACACACGCCTACGCCTTCATGCAAAAAATACGGAAAATAGAAAATGTTAAATATAAATTCAACTGAACGCAACTCAAGGATCAACTTTAAGCGAAATGTGGGTTGAATGGAACATGATTTTTAATCAAATTATCATTTGCAAAAGCTTCTATGAAATTGTATGTGACATTTGAGGCCGTGACAGGATTTGGACAGCTTTTAGCCACTAGTCGAGTGAGAGCTATATTATGTTAAAATACCAACGTTAGTAGAGCAGGTCTTGTGACCTTTTAGTGCCTGGTCAAATATTTGTTACCTAAACGCTTAGACACGCAACGCGAAAACGCGGCAATAAGAAGGCGTGAAATGATTCAAACGCTTTACCGAATTTCTAATCACTTTAGGGTGTTACGCTGTTTGGCCTTTGGATATCAAACTACATGGGCTTTCGCACACTTGGCCAATTGAATAGATGTTACTATGTCTACTAAACACAAACCAACAAGCAATTATATAAGTAATTGGAAATGGAGCAAACAAAAATAAATTGAAGATATCAAGTTTGTTGTATTTGAAGTACAACAAACTACACACGATGCAATTTGTATCTAAATTAATGCAATGTCAAAAATCTTTGACAATTTAAACATTAGATATATATTTACATATCACTGCATATATTTATTTATATATATATTCTGTTTTTCGTATGCATTTTATTTTTAGTTAGTTTGAGCTATTTTAAAGGTACAGACATTTGTTGCCCTCAACTCAACTTGCGTCATTTATTGTTTAGTTATTTTTTTTTTCGTTCAGTTTATCAAATGATTAGCTTCGTTACCTGGCTGGATTACGCAAGCCAGTAGAATTTATTGAAAGCAGGAAGCAGGAATCAAATTTAACTTTTTGACGCGCTGCATCCGATCTTCATATGTAACCTCGATTTAAGCAGGATTGCTGCTAGAGAGACATGAATAAAAGAGGGGAAGTTAGAAAGAGTGGGCGTAGTGCAGGTGCTCAGTAAGCTCAATATACGCTAACTGGTCGACATTTGTTTTATTTTGTTATTCATACGTATTCAACCCAATATTATGGCAACTTAAAAGGTCCGTAAATGCAATAAATATGGTCTATCATTCCTATTTTAGCCAATTTTCATCCTTCAGGCTCAGCTATGCATTATTAAGATATATAAATACTATTATTTGTTGGCATACAACTTGTATAAATGAACTATACAATAATTAAAAATAATAATAGCTTAATAATAACTTGATACACACTACACAATTCATTTAATATCCATCATAATCGTAGCTTAGTTTCATCAAACTCTTGGGATAATTATCAGCATGGCCAGCTTTAATGACACATGCTGTGATTGCAAGCACATTTACGCATTATTCGATAGCCTATGAAACACATGGAGCCAAGGCCAGCCACAAGGATATACATATGATACGTCAATGTATCATCTGTACATGCATGCATACATGCATAAAAATGTATGTACACTTGTGCATATGTTTACTTTCAATATACCCTGTAGACATCTGGAGTCTATAAGGCGTGGATTATTTTGATGCTCAAATGCTGGTAATAGACAGAAAATTAGATTTTCAACTCAAACTCAAACTTTATAGGAAATATTTAACCTAAGCAACGCGCGTTGCACGTATTGTCCTCAATATATATACAGATAAATATTAATTAATTATAGGGCATGTATCAGTTGGGCGCTCAGGCTTGGCGAACTCTTACTTGTGTTTTATATGAGTTTCGAACGCTGTTTTTATGGCCAGCTGATGAATGTAAAGTTGCGCAAAGTTTTGGTGTACGCAACGGCAATACGTATGCGCCATGTGTTACGCCCAACAACGGAAGTTGGCAAGATTTGTTAGGGAATATGTGGCTGGGGTATGGCCTTGATATAACGGTTTGCTAACAATTTCTAATTGCCACGTAGGTGGCGCCAAATACACAGTTACATGCGAACATATGTTGCCAAACATGCAATTAACAAACGGCGACCAAAAATTCCTGATAGCGCAAAAACTGAAAATGTGGCAACGTTGCGCAGCCTACACACACACACACACACACACACACACACACACACACCCACACATTCGCAAACGTTGCGAGATGAGTGGCACTTACAAGCATTAATTACTATGCAGGGACTGGCCAAGTAGATGCCAAAGGGCCGCCAACAGCAGCCAAGAGACCGCGCCAGTCGAGTAGTCGACACTCATTGGACGCTTTAATAACGCAAAAAAATATATATACATACATACATACATATATATGAATGTATGCATGTAATTATACATATACTATAGCATACTTTTTCGGGCCGTTTTTGCATGACTTGTGCCTTGAATGTTTCCATTTTTATTGGCATTGTTGCCATTGCTGTTGTTTTTGTTGTTGTTGTTGTGTCGTTTTTGTTCGCTTTTATTTTTGGCTGGAAAACTTTGACACATTTCTTTTATTTGATTTTCTTGCCATTATTATTATTATTATTACTCGCGTTGAACATAAATTCACAAAAAAAAAATAGAAATGATTTCAGCATTAATGAAAATATAAAGTGTGAAAACTTGTAAAAATAACTAGAAAAGCTAACAGACATTTCTCAATAAGTAAATACAGACCTTATGACCACAGAATAATCAAATCACATAAGCTTCGTCCCAACTAAGCCAATTGGTTCCTGTGGTTTCTATGCGGATAGACAGACAGAGCATCATAGGGCGATAGTCAAATAGTTTTTCTCGTATATATCTAGAATGATTCCGAATTGAATCCGTCTTCCGTCTGGTTCCATTTTCACATTCTTCAATATGATGGCTCAGAACTTTTATACTGATGTCTGGCATTCAGTTTCCCAGTTTTGTTCTGCTTGAAAATCCCTTGCAATGCTAGTCAATTGTATTATTCACCTGCTATACATCGCTGCAAACATATAATACATACTCTAGTCGTTTATTAAATTGTCGTTGATATCAACAAAATGTTCTAACAATGGGAAAAGCTTAGCAATTTAGGTAATGCAGCCAAAGTGAGCAGTCAAAGTACACACGAGTACCTATGCATTCTCGTAGTCAACATAGTCACCAGCTGTGCAAGTCCCATGCACTACAGGGGCGAACACTTGGCTTAAATTGAAAACCGAGATGCGAATTAAATGAAATGTCAATCGGTTCCATGATACGCTTCGGCAACAACACAAATGCAGACAGGAAACTGCAGATGTCCGAGCTGCTTCAAAAAGATGAAAGAGCCACAGAAGTGTGCTGTAATACAATAAGTGTGTCTGTGTGGCTGTGTGTGCTCTTGCTGTCCGTAAGCAAACCGGAAACTTGTTACGTGCAATTTTATTGCATTGAAGTTTCATTAAGGACACGATTGTTTGCCACTTGGTTGCGCCGGCCAATTAAAAACTTATACGATGCTATTGTTTTCATTAATTTAAGTAAAACTGCAATCAGCAATCAGAAATCAGAAATTTAAGGAAAACATTTTCTAGCCGTATGCAAAAAAGGAAAAACTCAAAAAGAAAAGAAAAACCTTGGCGCTGCACTTCCGTTGCGAAAGTTTTTAGTAACTCCCACAATGAAAGACGCGCAGTTAGTCTTGGCACTGGCCAAGCGACTAAAAACTGACTTCATTGTCGGCCAGCCAAGCTAACAAACTGCCAAAATAGTTGTGCGACGCCCCAGCCCCAGCCCCATCCCCAGACCCACTCATACAATGGAAGCAATTGTGCGGGAGTCGTATTCATATACGATTCTGCTTCTACAACTGTGCGAAATGCTTAACAATAAAACGCCATTGAACGTCGTCGTGCTGGCGTCGCAAACACACACACACACACACACACACACACACACACACACACACACACACACACACACACACACACACACACTCACTGAAGCCGCCCGCTAGTTTTTATGACCCCAGCACTTCCGGTTCGGCGATATGCGCCAAGTTTTAGACAATAATTTTCTTTATCGGCCAACAAAAGCAAAAGGCGAAACGCAAATGCTTAGCAATTTTTGTAGTTCGCTGTTGCGACTAGGCGAATTCAGGGCAAGTGACTGAGCTCCACAATCATTTTATAAATATGTGCTATAAATATGTGCTATATGTATGCGTGTGTGTGCGTGTGTGTGTGTGTGTGTGTGTGCTGGAGTGTGGACCACCAAATGTTGGCTGGCCAGCAATTTTTCTTGGCTGGAACAGCTTTAATTTATGAGCTGGCTTAATTTATTTCCGACAAGCAGCCAGCAAAAAAAAAAAAATGTCAATGAAATAAGAAAGCCGACAAAATTAATGGCATAATGAGCAGTAAATTTCAAAACTTGTTTTAAAAAAATTTTAAACGATTTTGTTTTATGTTACAACATATAAAGCTTACATAAATATACATGTATTTTGGAATTGTAAGTGAACGCGGATTTAGAGTTACGGACACCCAGCTTAAATGACTTGACTAGAATCTTTTTTATTATTTTCGCCAATTTCTGAATGTATTTAAACTAAAGTGAGCATTGTTGGGATTTAGATATTAAACATTCACCAGGAGTCTTAGTATGTTTAGTTGATTATAATTTAAATACAAATCGAGTTTGCTTATGGTTGTTGTTTGCCAGTTTGATTTTGAGCTCGATAGTCCAGTGACGAATGATTGCCTAGAGACTTTGTAGCATTGCAGCAAATTGAACCAATAGCAAAACACCGAAGCAAATAAAGTATGCATGAAAGTCGTATCTCTTTTGAAATCAACAAGCGACTCATAGTCCCCGCATTAGTAATAACAAACAGTATCGAGCATCAGCTCTGGGGTGTCCTTTGTTATTGTTTCTGGGCAGATCTTAAGGCTCCACTGGGGACAAATGCTGCATGCCTGACAGCTTGGATATGTTGGTGCTGTTGTTTTTGTTTTTTTCAGTTTTTTTTTCAGTTCTGTTTGTACTTCATTAGCAAGCAACTAGCCAGAAGCCAACGAGCAAAGCAAAAAGTTGATGCTGCGAGTTGAGCGCAGCTAGTTTTCATTCACACTTCTCGCCTGATTTCCCCGAGGAGACACTTAAGCGCATGTTTAATGACAAACTAAAAATGGCAAAAATGTCATTTATAACATACACACACGTGATAAACAGCTCTGCAGCAATTCGCTTGTTTTATTTAATACTAAAATTCACAAAAACTTTAACCGCTTAGACAAGCAAACTCAAATTAAATTATAAAATGTTTCCATTTCCAATGACAATCCAATGACATGCATAAGACATAAATTGCCTATTTGTACTATCAGCTGGACTATGTCCAACTTTATATTGTTCTCTTGCCAACTCATTTGGCAACTCATTCGCAAGCTTTAATTATGCGTCATGCTGTCAAATTGGAATATATACATACCAATTATACCAATTATATATATATATATATATATATATATATATATATATATATATATATATATATATATATATATATATATATATATATATATATATATATATATATATATATATATATATATATATATACATATATTTACATATATATATATGCATTGGCAGGTGAATTTTCATATTCCGAGAATCACAACGCAATGAAAATTGATTATCCCTTAAGCCCAGACTATTAAAAAAAAGTATACATTTCAGATATATAAATGAACTTTTGTAATTTGTCGTTTTATATGCGTTGGGATTTATTTTCGAGCCGTGCAAAATGTCAAACAACGCGACACATTTTTATATTTTAATAAATGAAAATCAGCTTTATGAAAGAATAAAATAAAATAATCGAAACCAAAGCTATATATGGACGTGCTTTAAAAAAAATCTGTACCATGAATTATTTGCTATATTATATATCTCTACTTTCGTAAAAAAGTCATGGGAACATGGTTTTACAGGTATTTAAACAATTCAAATTTGCATTAAGTATAAACGATTTGCAATACCAGCAGTAGTTACCAAGAATTTGATATTTATATAATGCATTTAAGCAAGAAATCCAAACGTTTGCTTATTGTGAATTGAGCCAAACAAAATATATTGGTGCCAAAAAAACATATGTGAAACAATTATTTGTGTTTAAGCTCAGTTACGCAAAAGCTTTAAAGAAAAATTTTACTTTTTGTTATGGCTAAAATTAAAGCAAAAATCAGTCTTGATTAAGGCATCTGCTGGCTCTGCTCACGTATCAAGCAATTCAAGCTTCGATTATATCAGCCATAAAACTCTAATTGACTCTATGGCAGCTTTAGTTTTTAATTCTATTCAATGTTGCTCTGATTCCATTCTTATTCGCTCTCAATCATTTGTTCTTCAATTTTAAAGTATATTGATTTTGCCCCGTATGCAACTAGCATCTGTCTGTTCATCTAAAGGTTGAAGCTTTTCGCTGGAATTGAATCATGAGACTTGAAAAGCTTTAACTTTCAGATAGACAAGTCTTAAGCTCTTCTCATTTAATTTGTTAATAAAATTTATTGTTAATAGGCTCAAGTATTATGCAGCCGATTACCTCGACTGCTACTTGGTACCTTGTGGCACCTCAACTAACTAAATGTCAATAAAATAAGTGCAAAGTTGATTACTTACATATAAGAATGTATGTTAACGTGTTTGTAAGCAGGTCATTGGCCTTCTGCTATGCACACACATGCAGCCGCTTGAGTTCATTCAGAAGCCAGTCCAATTTAATTATTTATCGAGCACACGCACTGGGACTTGTCGGTGAGTGCATTCTGAATCAATTAAGTGTGCTTCGCTCCAGTTACCTATTATGTTTCTATGAGGTATGCAAATGTGTTATGGCAAATAGAATCTGAGTCCCAGTGAGGCGTAAATCAGTATGAAACCACATTAGCAACAGGAGCAGAAGCAGCAGCAGCAGCAGCAGCAGCAGCAGCAGCAGCAGCAGCAGCAGCAGCAGCAGCAGCAGCAGCAGCAGCAAAAGCCGCAATACTAACACGAGCAGCTAAAGCTTAAATGCCAATATTGGCTAATTTTAGACGACAGCGGTGCAGTGCCAAAGGATCGGAGAGAATGCCGAGGCTTATGAGCCAAACATGCAAGCTCTTCGGAATGCCTATGCATATTTCAATTTGTGAAAATATTTCTCACATGTCGTCACGAAGTGGGTTGGTTCATTATTAAGTCGTTTCTCTCTTTGGCTAAATGCTAGCCAAAGTTTTTTTTTTTTTGGACTCGATTTTGGGGCAGATTGAAAAGTGTTGCAATTTCTGTTGGCTCGTTGCTGCAAGTCGTTTATCATTTGTCCGGCCCACAATGAAAAGTTAGAGACCAGAATGAAAAAAGTAGAACTAGCAGTAGAGTTTCTCGAGTATAATTGGCGTTGATTTATTGTCTTTGCGGGCACCTTAAGATTTACTTTCGATTGGGGCGGGTGTTTGGAGCATGCCAAAAATTCAATTGTGTAATTGTGCTCGCTATGCCCCGTGGCACGCAAATAAAAAATGCAATTTATTCAAGTATATATATGTAGATATATGTATGTATATACCTATATATAGAATTACGTATACATACACATATTTACACAATTGCGGTTTCGCTAAGGTCGCGTGTCACCATTGTCAGACTATTTTATTTAGATAGTTGCTAGTTGGCGAGTTGGTTAGTTAGACGATTGCTTTTCTAGTACTACTAGCCACTCCTCGCTGCCTGTCCGTGAAAATGGCATGAAAGCAGCGGGCAATGACAAGAGCCCAGCATTGCCAATTGCACAGTGGTCTTTACCAGGATCAAAAACATAAATAGTCCAAAGCTTGGGCAAAGCTTTGAAACAACTTGCACCTTTAGTTACTATTAAACGTGACTCTGTAGATTTGTTTCAGAACAGATCAATTTTTAGATCAATTTCAACATCAAATTCCTCAGTTAAGTTAAAAATTTTACCAAATTTGCTTGCTATAATTCAAAGTTTATCCTCTATAACTATTTTCTAGCCAAGAACTATCCACAAATACAAAACTGATTTAAAATATTTGTATATTTTTCTGTTTTGTAAGAAATAGCTTATTTCAATCTAGCAATTAGAACTGGATTCATTGACTTTTAAGCTGATTCTAGCATAATTTGTGAATCTTTTATGAAATAACAAACAACTAAAATTATCGGATGGGAACAATTGCATGGATTCCAGTCAGAATAAATCTTTTTTGGCAAAACATATAAGTGTAAATAGAATAAAATGTATCCCTTACGATATTCTAGCCTAAGAATTTCAAAAAATATGTTGAACCACGGTGTGTGGAAAAAGCGCTTTGCGAGGGCTTGGCTTGCGTTTTTGTTTAGTTTTTATTCAAGTAGCATTGCATGACTGCATGCAAGGCGTGCTGAGAAGCGGCAAGCGTTGTCCTTTGTATGGCAGCTGCTGCTATTCCTTGGCGTGCTGCTGCTGCTACTGCTGCTGCTGTTGCGGCTGTTATTGCTATTTAGAAGTTAAAGGGCCTGCCTTGAATGCCATTTCATTCCATTCCAGCACTTGTACAACATTCTCACGCCAAGTCGCACTTCCACAATCCATACTTCCAGTATTGGCAAACCCAATTAGACAAATGAACAAACAGGCAATGCCTGGGAAAACAACACAAAATAGTACTTAATTCTCACTATTTGCATACATGAATGTGAATGTGAGTATGCATGTGCCAACGAATCTGGGTCTCGCATTTTCCTTAAGAGGGAGACAGAGAGGGAGAGAGGGAGAGAGGGAGAGAGAGAGAGAGAGAGAGTAGTTCAATGTGCAATGTACTTGTTGAGGTTCTTTGGCTTGCCATTCCATAATTTGTGGCTAATGAAGATTTGCGCATTAAAACGTTTAAGCTTTGACCTGATTAAATATTTAATTAGCTCAGATTGAATATTATGGCCCCGCAACGAGCTTCGTGTGCTTTCTGCCTGTACCGCATGTCGTATACGTGATATTTGACAAACATATCACTGACACACAGATTCGAACACACAGGAACAGCATCAGCCAAACTGGCAGCCAAATGCATTTTTAATTCAAGGTGGGCGTGGCATGGAAGGCCTTGCGCCGTTGAAACGTTTTAAAAATGTTGTAAAACGCAGGCAAAAGCAATTCGCAGCTCTTGCAGCCTCCGAATTGTGTCAATGCGGGTCTTGCAAACAGTTGCCAGCCTCAGCTGTTGACTATGGCCAAAAGCAAAAAAAAAAAAAATCATTTTTGTAATAGTTTTTTTTTATGAAAAGCTACTCTAGCTAAAATTATGTTTAACGTTGACGTTTAGTGGAAGCATAAGCACCAGCTTAACGACATTTATATATTTAAGCGACTTTATAGCCTCACAGCAAATATGTGTTATCATGAATCAGTGAATGAGACCTGCCCATGAGAAGTTGACCCACAGTTAAGCCAACTGTGCCATATTTAAAATGTAAAAAGTGCAATTAATATCAAATTGTAATTAAATTACTGTGAAATAAAATGCTTTTAAAATGTAAATTGAATATAAATTATTTTTAATTAATAGTAAATGCGACATATTGCACTTATATTGTCGCTCACTCCTGTCGTACTCAAAAATGTTCAATCATTTTCTGTTAACCTGAAAGCGTTCAGCGCTTCTCACCCTTGGTTCACCCTGCAGCGTATAAAGCGTAGGTCGGACAGCCAGCTGACACAGTCTCAGGCTGCTTTGAGCAGTGCAAAAATACCTGTTCACTTAAAAGGGCTTAGGAAGCTTATCGTTCATTAAATATTTAATATAAAATATAGGAACAGTTTAACTGTTGCAATTCAAACATGCCAAGTCTGGCTTTTTCTAGGCCAAATCTCTTTGATGAGCTTTAGCCGAAGCTTGTATTTGCTATTTCACAAGTACTATCCACAACTGACACAGTTTTCGGATTTCAATAACTCTCAACCAGTGCGCAATATTGCAAAAGTTTTCGCAGATTCTTAATTAAAGCAATTGGAACTTTGTGTCAAATACATAAAACTCTGAGTATCTATAGATTCGATTTTGTGTACCCATTAGTTCTACGTATGTCCTGTGACTTGACTGGTGCAGTGCACTTACTGAATGACAGGCTATGGCATTGATGAATTATACATTTGATTGGGACTGTGCTGCAGTTATTTAAATTGCAAGAGCGCCTAAAGTGCGACAAATGCTGTTGAAATATTTATTTTATGGCGTTGCGTTGAACTTGATGGCAAATGAAATGTATATGCCAAAAGGGAAATTACCGCAGCAAATTAGAGAAAATATTCGACAGAATTAAGCTGTCAAAGCCATTTCCGTCGTTCCTCTGACCTATTTGCCCATCTTATCGTCGCTATCTGCTGGATTTATCCGTTCCAACTAACAAACAGCTATGACGTCGGAAATGGCTGTGCTCTGCTGTGCGCTGCTGTGCTGTTTGCAATTTGATAATGCTTCGCTGTGTGTGTGCGTGTGTATATATGTGCGTGTATGTATGTGTGTGTGCATTCACTCAAAAACGAGTCCAATGGAAATGGCATGGAAAAACACCAAAAAAGAAGATGATAGAACTTTTTTTTTTTCATTTTGAGTTCTCAACGTCGAGGCGCTATTACATTTCGCCCTGGCCATGGAGGTCACACTGTTCACTCGAGTAGACGAGAAGTGCGATCAAGTATTTTTTTTTACTTTTTTTTTTTACTTTTCTTTTACTTTCATGGAGACATCTTAAAGTTTTCTTGCTCCACTTGCTGAGCTACATAAACTGTCACACGAAGTCTCTACACTACCAAGTGGCTAAAGAGCTTGAATGTACATACGTAGCTGAGTGTAAAGCGATGCATCAAACTCTCAATTTGCAGCAAACTCAATTTGTCCCGAAGGCATCAAAACAATATATCAAATATCGAGTCTGCCATAGCACATTTTCTTCGTTCAATGCTGCCCTAATGTCGACATTCACCGCTCAATGGAAATTATTAATGGCTGCAAATCTCGCACTTGCAAATTGTATTTTGACTACATGGCATTTGCCTTGCTCTGCTGTCATTTACTATTGCGATATGCCTAAGCGATATGAAGGCGGCTGGCCCAAGGAATACATCTTATTTAGTAAATAATTTGAGAATTCGATACAAACTTCAATATTTCTGTTGCGCTCTGAGCTAAAACGAAATGATATAATATACATACGTAAATTTAAAAACTCAACATAACAAAATAAAAAATTAATAAAATAAAAATAAATAGTAAAAAAATTAATAAAATTCAAATAAAAAATTGAGTTTATTTCTTAGTTTTCTTCGCATTTATTTTTCCTCTTTATTCGTGCAAATTCACTGCAATTAAATAGATTCGAAAGCAATGCTCACTCAATTCATCTGCATGCAAAGTGCTCATTAATTTCATTTGAGCTGAAGGCAAATTGCTTGATAGAGCAACTGCTGTACCAACGGCAACAACAAGAACAGCAACAGCAACAGCAACAACAACTGGCTTAGCTACACAAGTTGCACGCAGTCCACCTGCTTAAAGCTTAATCTCGCGGCTAACTGTGCCAAGTACTACGTGATAAAATAGGTGCTGCATATGCCAAGGCGCGCGCATAACTCGATTATGGCTTTGATTTATGGCACGCAATAATAATCAGCATTGCATGTTGCCGTCAGGTCACTCACATAAACAAGCGCACACAAATACACACAGACACAGGCAAATATTCAAGAAGCGAGCTGCAGGCAAGGGTTTTCTTTTTTCTTTTTGTTTTTGTTTTTGTATTTGTATTTGTATACTAAGAATAACAAACAAGGCGTATACTTAATGTACACATAGTGTATGCGCCTTTGTATATATAAGCTCGTTTACTGATAGCTAGTTGGTTAGCCCTGTGGCAGCTGCAACTCAACAACAACAAGTTGCACTTCCGTCAGCTGAAAGTTGGCCTTTAGAAGCAGACAGGAACAGCTAACCGCAACTAGCGCTCATGATGAGCTTGCGTCCTTGGTGGGGCATCCGTTGTGCACTTGGCTGGCTGCCTGGCCCCATGATTTATGTAACATTTTATTCTGGCCCATTGCTCATGTTACTTTTCTGGCTCTTTTCAGCGATGCTTGCCTCATTAGCGACTTAGCGCCCAAAGTCCCATTGCTGCATTAAGGTAAGGAAAGAGGAAGCCGAAACTAAAACCAAAAACGCCCCCAAGCCACAAGAGAAAAAAATCTGCTACAAGGACACACGTTAAATATCTCAACAGCCAGCGAATTCAGTTAATGAGTTGGGTATTATGAGCGTATGAAAAGCGAAGCTGGGCCTATAAATAAACACAACAAATTAAAATTAATAAGCAACTGATCTGGAATTGCATAGCAACAGCAAAATCATCAAAATCATCAGCAGCATCAGCCGCATCAGCATCAAGATTCGCATTCGCATTAACATTTAGATTAACAACCATGGCATCTCCGCCGGAAAGTCCCATTGAGGAGGTGGTCTATGAGTTAGAACAAACACGCGTGCCTAAGCCCATTCCGGTCGCTCTCGAGGACTTGTGCCGTCAAACCAAGTTCACCAAGCAGGAAATTCGCGTCATGTACAGAGGATTTAAAACGGTGAGTGGACACGCGCAGTCATATCTGCTCCAAGCCAAGCGCAATCCATTTGCCGCATTCGCTCTCATTCACAAATTCATAAAAAGACCGCATATGATACAAGTAAATGCCATCAACTTTTGCTCTTTCATATTTATAAAAATATTAATATCTAAGCACTCAAATCTATGAGACAACAGAGCAGCACAGCGAACGAAAGGAAAGAGTTAGAGAGGGAGTGAGAGTAAGAATAGGCCTATAGAGAGGGTGGCAGAGATCGACAGAGTTACACAGACAGACAGATAGGGAGATAAAGAAAAGGAAAGAGAGAGAGAGAGAGAGAGAGAGAGAGAGACAGAGTAAAAGAAAGAGAGAGAAAGACAAAGAAAATATCTCTCTCTCTCTCGCTCTATCCTTTCGTTGACATAATAAAAGAGATAGAGAAAAAGAGAGAGAGAGTGCGAAAGAGGAGTCAGAGCGACACAGAGCGAGACAGAAGCAGAGACAAAGATAAGATTGCAAGAGATATATGAGAGAGATGGAAATAGAGTGAAATATATAAAAGAGAGAATATATTTGATATATCTCGAATAAATAAATCTATCATCAGATCTTTAATATCATCAGATCTTTAATATTATTTATACAACATCCGAGAAATTTCATACAGAAAGTTTCAAAATATGTTTTTTTCAACAATTTGCAAAATGATTAACATATGAAATGCAAAAAGTTGGTAATAACTAAAAGCATTTCTCAGAACTGCACTAAATTTAGATTTATAAGGCAGTCGATGGGATGGGATGGGATGGGATGGGTTACTCAAGCAACTCATTATATTTGCACTCATATTTTCACAGAGATTTTCTTTTGGCTTTTGCAGGAATGTCCGGAGGGCGTGGTGCACGAGGATTGTTTTAAGGATATTTATGCCAAATTCTTTCCGCATGGCAGTAAGTATCCGAGCTGGCTATGTATGCACCATACATACATACATATATATATATATGGTATACCCGTATTATTGTGTGTGTGGATGCAATGGTTTCTTTTATAGCTTTGCGCCACTTAAGCCCCCATATTTCATTTATATACGCTAGTTTTTTGTGGGAGTTGCAGTTGCTATTTGGAGCACTCAGTGCAAGTACTAAAATATTTCGGAATTTTCTATTTCCGCAGACTCCAGTTTATATGCTCATTATGTGTTCAAAGCCTTCGATGTTAACTGCACCGGCGCCATTAGTTTTCGGGTAATTGTGTTCATGATTTTTTTAAGGGATCAACATTCCTTCTATACATATTCTTGCATTTGTTTTTAGGACTTATTGGTCACCTTGTCCACGCTGCTGCGCGGCTCCGTTTATGAGCGTCTGCGCTGGACCTTCAAGTTATATGACCTCAATGGCGATGGGCGTATAAGTCGCGGGGAGCTGAGTGAAATTGTTTTGGCCATACACGAACTTATGGGCAGAAGACCTCACCAGCCCGAAGACGATCGCAAAGCCAGAGACCAGGTGAGCTCAAAAACTAGTATTGGTAACTATATAAATATAAATTTTCTATAGGCTATAAAATGTTAAATTTCACGTTCCAAAACAATCTCAATCAAAAGAACTTTAGCACCACCGTTCTCTGTGATGCTATTTCCTATAACCTTACCAGAGCCTAGGCCTCAAGTCCGTAATCTCGCTATTCAATTGCTTAAATGGCAGCTCTTCTATTAAAAACTGTATACAGATGATTAAATATCGCTCATTCAATATTCTAAGCTGGAAATATAGGCTAAGTAAACTTTTCTTATTCATAAAATTTATGCTATGCATCAAAAATATAACTATAAATGGGAGAAATGTATAACTAAGCCTTCTGTTTCAAACTAATGAAAATCCAATTATACTTCGGCGAGATTACGCACTGGCCGCAGACAGACAACAATCCACGTAAAATATATATTTTTTGGGGTTTGCCACGCCTGTTAATTAGATTTTCACAAAAACATACACAGAATTCCAATTTTCAATGGGTTCAGTAAAGTGTAAAAATATTTCATCGAATGTTCAATATTCATTCCAATTCATTATCAAAAAACATTTTCGTTTGTAGATATTTCTGCATGTTATGATAACTAGATGTAAATCGATTTCAATGAAAGTTGATGATTAATTTGTGAAATAAAAATTATAATATAAATGCGTAGGAAATATGAAATTCCATTGAATCGATGTTGAGTGCATTTCGGCTTATGTTTCATGTGTGTGTGTGTGTGCGTGTGAGTGTGTGCGTGTGTGGAAATAATTTGTTATGCAGCATTCTTTATGCAACAGCTGCGCTTGATATGCTCATGCAGCATCCGCCGACTGGCAGATGCAGTGGTGTAAAGGGCGTACGCGGCGTATGAGCAATTATAGTTACGCAAATAGAGAGGGCTGGCTGTGAGTGTACGTGTGTGGGTGTGTGTGTGTGTGTGTGAGTGTGTGTGTGGGTGTGTCTGTGTGTCTGTATGTGTGTGTGTGTGTGTGTGTGTGTGTGTGTGTGTTTGCTGCAGCTCAAGGGAATTGGATTGGCAACGCAAAGCACCGGAAATGTTATTTATTGAAAAAGGCTTTGATGCAGATGCAGGTGCAGCTGTACGAGTGTGTATGTGTGTGTGTGTGTGTGTGTAAGAGAGAGCTGTAGAGATGACTGACAAAACCTTGAAGAACTATAGGAAATGGAAATTTACAAATCTTGCATCTTTAAAATTAGTTAACATAAAATGATTTTCCTGTTTGCAGGTGGATCGAGTTTTTCGCAAATTGGATTTGAATCAGGACGGCATCATAACGATAGAAGAGTTTCTGGAGGCATGTCTTAAGGACGATTTGGTGACACGTTCATTGCAGATGTTCGACAATGACCTTTGATGACAAGAGGAACCAGAGATACGGAATACAAGGACTATAATACCGCTTATAGATCTATAAATTGTTTTTGAGTAAATCAGTCGAAACAAAACCAAAGCGACAGAGACAAACGAAGGAAAGAAACAACATATTAGTATTTAATATTATTTCTATGCAATAATATCGAACGAACAACAACCAAGTGTAAAACTTTAACATTTATAGGTGTGAAAATGCAAATGCAAATGCAAATGCAAATTGAATATAAATATTTAATATATGTCACTTTTTAAGCATATTATGAATTAAATCCTGCCGTCAAAAGCGAATTGGTCTTATACTCTTGATGTACTTATTGAATGTATATCAAAGTGTTTCAAAGCAAAAGAACTTTATTTCATAATATTGAATGAACAAACAACTAAACAAAACCACCAACCAACGTGAATAAAAAACCGAAAAACTTGGAAACGGAATTGGTTATCTGATAACAAAACAAAATCCAACACGATTTACTTTACACAAAAACAAAAAACTTATTAGATAACAGCAATTTGTACACATTCAACAATATGCATAAGTAACTGACAGATGTATGTGCATACATACGTACATACATACATACATACATACATATATAAATACATACGTACATCCGTTCATATAGTGTGTCCATTTAGCTTACATGAATTTCATGAATATATCCGTTTGTGCGTGTTTTTTAATTGCTTGGCTCAACTAATTGCATTTAACTCTGTGTAATTGTTCATTTCCCACTTCAATGTATAAAAAATTTAACTCAATTTATTTCATTTCATTTCATATATCTACATTTTTTCGCATGGAACTCGTTTCACCAATGATGAATATTTTGCCACTGAATATTTTTTCTGAACTTTACAGTCAATTAAATAATAAATAAAATATTCAACATTCAAATAAGCTGAATTAAATGACATTTTTTTTTATATATATATATATTTCTTTAAAAAATTTAATAATATTTTTGAAATATATTTCTGCAATTGCAAAGCAACCACCGATTACAATAGCTCTTGACAATTAAAACCGCTTTTATTAATTATGAAGAGCTTAATGCTCGACACAAGTTTTCAATTAAATTTTATGTTCTTTGAATTCAATTATTTAATAAATGCATTATTCGTGCATATGAGAACGCGAGCAAAAACAACAAAAGCCCGAACAGAACAATAGCAACCTTCAAAGTGCAACGTGCAACTGCTTGCCACACGTGGCATGCATTTGTTTCTTTTTTAAACACCCTCAATCCATTGAAAATGGATATATTGGGTAGATTGTTTTTGTGCAGGCAGCAGAAGGCGTGGCCAATCCCATCAAATTGATATATTCTTGATCAGAAGAACGAGCTAATTCTAGCTAGACGAATGCCATCTGTCTGTCCAACAATGTGTCTGTCTTTAGGAATTCGTCCATCACGAAAGCATAAATATATATATATATATATATATATATATATATATATATATATATATATATATATATATATATATATATATATATATATATATATATATATATATATATATATATATATATATATATATATATATATATATATATATATATATATATATATATATATATATATATCGATCATAAACAACACTTTCATTCATAATTGAAAATTCTTGCTTTTGGATACCTCTTAAAATGATCCCAAAAAATTAAAATTAAAAACCTATTTTAAATAGTAAAGAAATACTATATCTTTGATATATGCATACTTACATTTAGATTAAATAACTCGCAAGGAAGTTCTTTAATGACAAAGTCTGTAAAGGCTATGAGGACTGTAGCAAGAAGCAACCCAGCTAGCTCAGTCCATCCGAATTTGTATATGTATCCAGAATATACCCTAGTCGGATACACCCGACTAGCGCATTCATAATTATATTTTTTTTTTGTATTTTGGTGTGGCCTTCATGTCAACAATACTATAGTACAATATAATTTAATCGTTAGCATATCAATGGCCAGAGACGAAATTGAGACGAGACAGGCTGACTTAATACAATTGCCCGAGCTGTCCGAACATTTAACATTGCCTCAATGCATGGCAGATGAAGGAAAAAAGAAGAGAAAATACAAAAACAAAAACAAAAGCAAAACAATAAAAGTTTATTTTACATTGTACCTCTCATACACAATACAAATACACAATACAATTGTTGTTTCAGCAAAAGTTTTATATTTATATTCAATACACGTTGCGTTCATTGAATGCAACTGTGCGTAGAGTCGAGACAATCAATGTGGTTTGATATAATTCCTCTTAGTTATACACATGCTCTTCCATTAAAATTCTCAAACAGCAGCTAAATATTTATGCCTATTGTATTATTTGTGAGCTGCTCACAATGCAAAAGTCTTGAATTGGCTTTTAACTTTTCAGCAGTAATCTCAAGCTCGTTCACTAAATTACGATAGCATATTGGTTTTGTGCCATGTCCGTCCGTCTGCCACACAGCTTTGGAGCTATATGGTCTTTAAACTGATTCATCAAATGGATCACTTATCGGTATTCATATGGTATAGATTAACTCTAAAGTTGCGTTTGCAAAAAAACAATCAGGAAAGCAGCATTTAGTAAACAAGATAAACAAAATTTTCAACAGATATTTGAAGTCTGTAGAAAGAGACTTGCCAAGAGAAGCTGGAGTGTGAGAGTGAAAGAGCAGATATCTGTACTTTTCAACTTTTACGTAATAGCATCTTAAAAACTTGAATTATTCTAAGCTAATAGTTTCCCATGTGGTTACTAACTTACATCACAATTTGTTGTCCGGCGTTATAGATTTCTGAGATCAAATCGAAAATATTCTTCGAAAATGTATGCCTATTCAGTTTACTATCATGTAGCGTATCCAAAATACCATAAACAGTTTCTATTATGAACTAACTCTTAAATAAATGGCAATATTTAGCAAATGCGATTCAATATCAGTGTCAGAGAAAACAATGAAACTTTAGACAGGTGCAGTGCACTGCAGCAAATGAATGTCATTAAACTTGAACTTAACATAACATACAATGCGACCTATATAATAAACCACCCCGAGATTCAACCTACCTAGTTTTTGCATGGCAAATGTCCAGCAAGTGAAACTCTGCTCAGAGTTTCAATAAAAATAAAACAGATACTACAATTTAAATGTCTAACTAGTAAAATACTAAAAAATGAAATTGAAACGCTTAAAACTTTATTCATTAAATATATATTAATATATATATATATATATATATATATATATATATATATATATATATATATATATATATACATATATATATATATATATATATATATATATATATATATATATATATATATATATATATATATATATATATATATATATATATATATAAATATATCTATAATCAATTGATCAACTTTATGCTAAAGCAAACATTCTAATCATTGTGTTTAGCAACTGAGTGTTTAGTAAGGGTAACTAAATTTGTGTGTCTACTAAGCTACTCCCAAATCAAACTATCTACAAACATATATATATATACTATATATCTATGTATACATATTTAATTTGATGATGTTGTATGAGTGTAGCTAGCCAGCCAAGAGAAGACCCTTAAATGTGTTTAGCACCTATTTTTGGCATAATTCAAATTAAATATGAATACAAATAAATTGATGTATTTTTTAACTAAATATATTGCATTCGCATTTAGTTGAAACTAAATTAAATCAAAATGTACCTAGTAAATGTAAATTATGATAATAATTTTTCCAACATAAGCTATTTAAATTACAATTAAATGTATAAAAAATAAATGAAGAAAAACAAAAAAAGGAAATTCAAGGTAAATTCAATCTATTCATTGCTCTGCTAAATTACAAAATTCTATTATTTATAATTTAAACAGAAAAAAAAAGAAGCGGAAACCCTACTTTTAACATACTTAACAGCAGCAAACGTGGTTAGTGATTTGAATTGTTTATGTATAAGTAAACGCTATAATAGGAGATCCCTAAGCACATCGAAGTGTATAATACCTTAAAACATACTCTAATTAACTATACTTGAACATTTGTTTAATTGTCTAACACATAAATATACATATGTAACCGTGCATAATTCATTAATGCTAAATAACTATTCAAGTCGAGTCAAGTCGAGTCGAATCGCGTCTCTCTTAATATTTGTGGTGAATCTTTTAATTAACATAAGCATATGGAATTTAACATGACAAAAAAAAACCAAAAACAAAAAAAAAACGAAAGCAAAACAACAAAAACCAAAGATCAATCTACTCTTAAAATTACAAAAATAAATAAAGTTCCATTCAGTTAAAAACAAAAAAAAACACGTCTATTTGTTAGTCTAGATTGATGTCACATTGTTTGCCAAAGCAAAAAGGAATCCACATGAAAATCAATTAGTATTTAGTTATCAATTATGTTAGTCCTTAACCATGTAAAACGTGAAATAATAACTAAAAACTGGGCAAAATAAAACAATTTTAATAAAAGTAACAATTTAATAATAAACTTATTATGAATTTTGTTTGATACATATGAGAGTAATTTGCCTTTTCAGCAACTCGTATAATGTTTACAAACATTATGATTTCGAACAAACTTTAAAGGGTTTCAGTTCGTGGCAAAAGAAAGATTAAACAGATAATCAACAAATTGGAAGCATCTTCTTACCTGTGTCTAACAAGTTATAAAAGTTTAGCTTATTAGAATAATATAATGGAAATGCTCTGGTTGAAAATACCGCTCACCTTATGCTCTCTCTCTCTCTCTCTCTCTCACTTTCTTTCTCTCTATGGAATATATACATTGTCAATTAACGTAAGTGCATATATTTTAATAAAATTCAGGACATCAAACTGTGTGAGTGTAGAAAACTCATATGTCAAACTCCACTCTTAGAGAATAGGCAAAGGTTTCAAAGAGATAGAACTGGCAAAGCAAACTTTGTTGTCTTCAGCTCTCAGAATCTTATGCTTAAATGTTAGGACTTCTTTTCGAGATATTGAAATTGAGTTGCATATTAGAAAAAATATAAATTTATTACCAGGTTTTCTAGGTTTTAAACTTACATAAAACCAGCATACCCTAACTACACTTTTCTAGTTAACACACATATTATTCGACTCTAGATAATTGACCAAGTCTATCCCAACCGACTATGGTAAATGGAAGTCACCTTTTTTTAAATAGATGTTTATTTATTTATGAATTTTCTCCGAGTGTATTATTTTCTGTATTTATGGATTTGACTGTGAATATCTATAATTATACGAGAGAATGTGTGTGTGTGTGGTGTGGCTGTGTCTTATCATAATGTTTTTTTTTTCAGAATATGTTTTTAGTAAGTAATTGCGATTGTTGAGCATCCATGTTTCAGGATTTATTTATATTGCTTAATTTGCTTCTGTTTTTTGTAATTCGACTTTTAGCAAATTTCAATTTTGAGTCACCCCGATAAAGTATGTTTATATTAACTACTTTCTTATGATTTCTTATGATCTTCATTTAGTTATATGAATCTATAATGGATATATTTCATATGCCAGCGTTGGAATAGAATTGTTTATTGAAATATATTTTGATAGTTTGATTAATGCAATAAATTGTATGTATTTTGATGTATTGATTTTGATTCTTAATGATTTATGATCCGTATATCGGAATCATATTAAGGTTTTATGACATTTATGCTTGTTAAATGTTAAGTGTTTTCTTGAGTGTTTCATTCAATTTCTATATATATATATTTGTTTTTTTTTCTTCTTTGATTTTTCTTTATATATAAAATGATTTGCTACATTTTGAACGCATTTATTTATTTTTTTTTGTATTCTTTTCTTTTTTTTTGTTAGTTGAATTTGTTATACATATTTGTTATTTATGAAATGGTTTACTTAGACTACATTTAAAATTTAACTCCATTGCGCAAACATTTTACTTTACTAAATCAAAAATTGGATTAACTACTGTAAAATGTAAATAAATGTTTACCTTTTGATGTGTAAATTTAAATGTATATATATATATATATATATATATATATATATATATATATATATATATATATATATATATATATATATATATATATATATATATATATATATATATATATATATATATATATATATATATATATATATATATATTTATTTATTTATCTGTATTTATTTATGTTTACTTGTAAAGTAATATAAATGTAATATAATTTTGTCATTGGGTTGGTTGTAGATTTGATTTACTTGAACGTTGCGAAGGGTACAAAGTATGACGCTCATTTACCTTTAACTAACAACAAAATTCATTTAACAACAATAAAAATACAAAATTCGTTTAGTTTCGCATTTATGAGAAACGAAAAATACATGGTACAAAAAATATATACATATGTATGTGTAAATATATATGTAGTGCTTGTATATATGCGTGTGTATGTGTATGTATGGATTTTCGACTTTTAATATAAATATAAATTCATTACGTACTTTCATTAATGGTTGGTTAGATTACAGATTAATTGTACTTGAATAAAATAAATAATATATATGTATATATTGATTCGAAAAATGTTTTGTTCGTCGTAAGTAAGTGTGTGCAAGTGTGTAAGTGTTATTTCGAATGTATTTAATAAATGGCAGGGTATTTTACAGAGGACTGTTAACTGTTAGCTAACAACATGTTCAATAACAGTGCTTAAACGAAAGCAGCGCTTTTAATGGCAGCTAATGTTATGTAGTCAACAGTGCGCTGTTACTTAACAGTCGATGTTAAAACAAATTTTGTTTTGGTAAATACATAAAATATTTGGCATTTAATTTCGCGAAGCTCAACGAATTTTGTTTAATATTAACTATTCATTTTAGCACATAATTTCACGCAAGAGAAACGATAAGAATTTCTTTTGGGCTTGGGTCTTTGGATGGCAACGCCGAATCAGAACTAAATGTGGGCATTTACGTAAACATTTTCACTTTTGGAATGCTCCTCGTTTGATTCTTTCCTAATTGTGCGTACACTAATTCAAAAGTGTGTGTTTCTAACAAAAACTATGATTGCATTTATATACTTCCCGTCTTTTTGGCAAATCAATTTTTACTGTTGTGCTTAAATAGCTAATGTGTACGATTTGTATATAGTATGTTTGTCTCGTACTATATTTATGTTTTTCTAAAACATTATGCATTTGTTTTTGTTTTTGTTTTTGTTTTTGTTTCTGTTTTTGTTTTGTTTTGTTTTCATTAATTTGAAACTTTTTGCCTTATGCGGTTAGACTATCCTAATATTAAGGAATTTACTGCTGTCGTGTATAGAGTTACGTAAAGTTTTCTAATTTGTTTGCTATCGTAAAATGAGATTTGTTTTCCGTTTGTTTTCAATGTAGAAATATTTTAGAAAAGTTGTTGCGTATCAAGTTAATCTAAAGTTCATTCAATTTCCTTGACTCTCTGTCATTCTCAAATCGTCCACAATTGCTCAGTTTGTTGCTTATTAAAGTACTACAAAAATGTTTTAAAGTATTTGCATGGACTGACAGCCTTCAAAAACGTAGCCAGCTACAGCCGTTGGCTATTGCAAAGTGCAAACTGTTGACTGTTAACTGTTTGCTGTCAGTGCTAAATGCATTTCTGTCGCACCAATTGTTGTTGTTTTTAGTAACGCCTATGCTTCAGCAGTTAACATTTGGTTTGTTAGTACTTCTCATCGTCCGTTATTTCCCTATGGGAATTCTGTAATTCTCAGGCCTTGTAGTGCTGATTCCTCACCGCACAGCACAGGCTCAGGGCGAAGGTCAGCGAGAGCAGCTCTAACAGAATGACAGCAGCAGTAATAGCAAAGATTGTGACCCAATTCTCATAGATAATTTCAATCAGCTTATCAACGCAGCCCTGCAAATAGAAAACAAAATAAACAATTAGCATTTATCTATAATTCTTCAGTTATTTTTCGTTTCATTGAATTCAAATGTTTAATGTTTCTTTGTTTATTATGCGAATGCCGCCTTTGGAGAACTTTCTGCTCAAGCAGTTTCAATGCGTGCGGAATATCAATAATAATAAACACATTTTTAGTGTCTTTGTGTCACGCATAGAATTCTTTATGAGCCTAAGCGCAGAGAAACAATCAATTAACTTAAAGGATTATTAATTTTAATGATCGAACGATTGACGGTGCTTAAAAAGACCAGATAGTCATCAAAGGTCAAAGAAATTATGATCATAGACAACTGTCGACAGCTTAAAGTAGAATCGCCAATAAAAAAAAAATAACTTATAAGAGCACAAACAATTTGAATTCCTTTGTATATTAACTAATATGTAAGTTTTTATGGCTAAACTAATTTTCTTTTACATAATGATTGAATGTGTTTATAATCTTACCTGCTGATAAATGTACGTGTTTAAGGGGCCGCCGAATTTCAAATTACGCCACTTGTCGCACTCGTTGTCCTTGATATCCTCTTTGCAACATGATTCTGGTATATTGTATAGTACATTCATGGAGGATACGGCAATATCGACGATATTCGTGCGATCAACATTATTGAAACGACTCGTGGCCCAGTCGCCAGGTCCATCTGCACCGCAGCACTTCAACTACAAAAAGAGAGACTATTGCTTAGTAAATCACTTCAGCTTCGAATGGAAATATTTACATTCTTTTGCAGCGCATCAAAGGTGACGGTGCGCGAGCTCATGCTAGACTGTCCATACTCCTCCTGCACAGATGACTTGACAGCCGCACGAACCATATCATCCAGTTTGTTTCTGTTGTGGAACGCCCAGGCGCCGGCTGCAATCTGGGCGACCATCACAATGAGTATCACACAGAAGAACTGCAAAGAAACAGTTTATTAATAAATGGGCGTAAATAAACAAACTGCAGTCAAAATCATTTCACAAATTGCTATTTTCTTGCGTCTCGTGGGCGAACCAATGCAGACAGCGTGGGTTAAGTGCGTGTGGGCTGTGCGGTACTTTGCATTTTGTAATTGGAGTCTGCAGCTGGGCAAGACTTACCGAGACAAGCAGACATTGCGACTCCCGACAGACGCCCAAACAGCCAAAGAATGCGCCCAGTGTAATAAGTATGCCAATGGCCAGGAAGACATAGAGTGCTATATGATAGTGATTATACGATTGTGTCATCGATAGCATAAACGTGGGATCCGTTAGCATCCATAGCGAGGTGAGCACAATGGTCAAGCCGATTAGCTGTAAAAGTATAAAAACAGTCTTTGAAAATGAATCTTTTAAATAGGTCAGACATTCATTTGCTCATATTTAGTGAAGTAACGTCATGTGTTTTTTACTCAAACTCATCAATCGTAACGTTAACAGCGAAATGCTTCAATGACGCAATGTTTATGTGTGTGTGCGTGTGTATGTATGTGCGACACGCCCCACTAGAGAGGGCGGCAATTAAAGCGGGCAGCCCGAGTCGTGCCAAGAATGCGAACGTATTCCCCTGAACGTTCTCCATCCGCCGATGGGCATTATGAAACATGGTTCGTTTGTAACTCATGATTTCCGTAGTCAGACAAAAGTTTAGAAATGTTTTCAGCACTTTCATGTCGCTATGTTCTTGTGTTTATTTCTTTGAATGTGTTTACATTTTTACGAATTCAAGAGCCACATTGTGTGTTCTTTTTCTTTTTCTTTTCTGTATTTACCAAGACATTGAACCAGTCGCCGCTGCGAATGTGAATTCATAGCCTTATCTAGGTGCAGGGAGATTATCAGGCATGGAACAAAATCTTGGAATATGCCAGCTTCCATTTTATTATATTACTTAGCTTGTGTTTTTGTATACAATGCTCAAAGCAGATTATATTCCTATCAAACAGCTACAATTATATAGTAATTAATTTACTTATCTCAATTGGCATTATATAAATAATAAATCCACTTAACGAGACACTCTGTAAACTCATACCACTCAAAGGCCGCGTAACTAAATGTTCTTTAAATTTATAAATTAATTAATTATCGTTTGTGTACGTAAGGCAAATACTCTATATCGTTGGTATTATATATATATATAAAAAAAAAAAACAATAATTAAGTTAATAATCCCATCAAAATAGGATATGTTTGGAATTTATATAAAATATTGTGTCAACTCCAAGCATATCATTTATGACGCACATATTACACTAAAATAAACAATTCAGTACTTGGTTTTTTATTTCCTTTACCCAATACTTTTCCGATATCTGAACACAATATTTACCTCGCTTTCTTTTTGTGGAATTCTATCAAGTGTTTTGTAAAAATGTTCTTTTATCTATCGTTTAAATTGCCCAGCTTTTAGAGACTGGAATTCATCGTTTACTATACTCAAGGGTGCTCGATTAATTAAACTATATCAAATTGCTGATTTTCTAAGTGGAAATCATTTCTGCAGTTCTGTTCTTTAGAATATACAATTTAGTCTTAAATAGTTGTATTTGTATATATGAGAACATATATCAAGTTATTCTACATTGACCTCAGCCCACTTCTTTGTGCACTTTACATTTGTAATGTTGCAATTAGTCTACTAAAACATAATCGTGACATTATGGCAGCCACAAATACCGCAAACAAGACTTTATAAAATTAGTTGATAATCTTGACAAATTACCCAATCATAATGCATTTATGAGAGCTGCTCAAAGCAGCAATCAATATCAATTGAAATATTTAATTTTATTGACATTCTAATTTGAATAATTAGTAATCTTTAATTAAATTTGATTTCGTTTTATTTAATTTATTGTGGTTTTCAGATGTACCAAAAACACAATATTGTCATTTAATATATAACAGTATAACATGATATTGATACATAATATGTAGCCAAGGTATGTATATAGATGATGTACATATATATAATAACAAGATTTTCGTTTTCAGATAAAATTGTAAGACTGATTTGTAGCCTTTATACAAAATGTACCACTTCAATAACAAAATGTACCAAATTTGGTACATTTGTACCGCTCATGTAGACACTGAGCAGGCTAGCAAAACAAAAACAAAAAGAAACTTAAGCTCAGCTTTGAGTGCGGGTGGCCGTTTAACTTGCGCTCTTCGCCACACTAGGAGCGAGTTGAAGTAAAGCAGCGAGAGAGGGAGAGAGTGGGATAGAAGTATGCGCGAAGACATGAGAAAAGCAGAATCGTTGAAAAATAGGTTAAAGCAAAGTGCATGCTGATGCCCGGTTGTATGAATGAAACAAAAGACAACAACAAAACGCACAGCGTTCAAATACAAATGTTGCGAATGGCAGAAAATTGGTTGCATATGTGCATATGTATGTGTGTGTTATTTAAGTACATGATGCATACAAAACAGACAAATTGTCGCGTGCGGAGGAAATGTAGGCCAAATGGTTAATAAAAGTGCCAACTCCTTGCATGACCTACATCACTGTGGCTGTGCAAGTAGTAAACAAACAAGAAAGCAGAATCGTAAAAAAAAAAAAAAAAAGAATGTCCTCGCCACAATTTCCCTATGCAACTTTGATCGTTTAATTTTTATTTGTCGTGCATGATGCAAACGCATGTATGAATAATTGTGTGAAAAATAGCACAGTGAATTATGAGCAAAATGAAGGCGCCGGAGGAGAGCAGAGAAAATCATCTAAATTAATTGGCGGGCAAGCGAGAGACGTAAGCAATGTCCACCAGGCGGCAAGAAGGCAGGCAGGCAGGCAGAGCGCTTCTAACTAAATGACGGCATCTGTGTCCGATCTGTCTGTTCGTCTGTCGTTTGGTCAGACAGTATCAATGGAACATCAGAGCATCAACGTCAGCTGAAATCGTGCCGTTTGATCACGAAGCCCCGCAGCGCCGATGCTGATGAAAATGGAAATGTTATGGAAAACTATGTCACAGTGCAATTGCAAATTTTTACTATGAATCTTTTTTAAATAATTTCCGATTATGTCATTATATTAAATCATCACATTCATCAGAATTATATATAGTTAAAGCACTTTGAACTAGTAGAAAGAAACAGATTTTTTAACAATTAAAAATAAAATCAAACGTTAAATCAGATTCATATTTATATTATATATACATCAAAGTTTTCATATAAAAATATTAACCAACAAAGCGAATGATATATTAATTCAGTATTTTTTCATTATTTTCAAATGCCCATATGCATATACATACATACATATATCACAGTTCATAAATAATTTGCACCACTGTGTTGGCCAACAAGAAGAATCTCCCACCCCCTCAGGCCAGCAGCAGAATATCAACATCCACACAGAATGAAAGCTGAATGTTGTTTTTGGTTTGTTCGAAAATAGATTTGACTAATAAATACTATAGGGAAAAATCGAAAGACACAACAAAAAAAATTAAAACAAAAATGGAAAAGAAAATTTTACTCAAGAAAGACAAACAGAAAATAAATAACAGTTTAAACGATGAATCGATGTGGAAATAGTAAATTGCGTAAAACTAAAAAAAAAACATTCACACACACAATTCGTTGAACCCTTTCAGTGAGTAGTAACTGTAAAAATAAGAGAGCGTGGGCTTGTGGGGAGTGGCGCACCCAAAAGGCGCCAAATGTAGGTCCTGCCCCTGCATATGTGTCCGTGTGTGTGTGTGTGTGTGTGTGTGTGCGTGTGTGTGCGTGTGTGCACAGATACATACACACTGGCGTCAAAGCAATGAATGAGCCGTTGCTTCACTTTATTGTAGATAAGAAAACGCAAAGAACGAAGGTGTAGCAAGAAGCAGCGCTTAAAACTAACAACAACAAGGCACGCATACTCGTATAAAAATAAAAAACCAACAGGAAAAGGCCAACAAGCAAACAAGACAAACAGCATATCTCAATGAGTGGGAGCAGCACAAAGGAGAGGGGAGGCAAATAAAAAAAAAGAAGCGTGATGCTTTCGCTGCTTGTCTGCCTGTCTATTTGTGTGCATGTGTGTCTGTGTGAGTGGGTGTCGTATACTCTCTCCCACCCACAGCGGAACTTCTATTGTTTATTGGAGTAGGGAGTGAGCAGCAGCAGCAGAAGTTGAGAGCGTGCGCGCGAGCACAGGCTAAGGCATAGGGAACGCGCACACATACACTTATAAACGCGCCATCTATATTCCTATTGATGTGTTCCAGTTGCTATTTGTATTAGTGAGCTGTCTGATTCTGTGTTTGTTGTTACTGTGGTTACAGTTGTTGTTGTTGTCCGCTTGCATACCTACCCAAAATAAGATGTTTATAAGGACCATCAAGTATTTAACACATGAACAGCATCCGTTTAGACCCATTTTATGGTATTTAATTAGCTTTTTCGCACAGTTTTCGTTTAGATCGACGGCTTTTCCCACACCGTTGGCTTCCTGCCGTTTTAAACTCAAGCTACCTTGCTTTAGCCTCTTGCAGCCTTTAATGCAATTTTTGTATTCGTTACAGATGCACTTTTCAAATTAATTCGTTTATCGGTTTTTGTCGTCAGTCAATTAAAAAAAACACTTTTTGCTTAAATCACTATTATTCGTTTTATTTCCGTTAAACGCGTTGCATTTAACAATAATTTAAATTTTTATTTGTACATCGAAGCATCAGCGGCGCTCTCTCAATCACGTCTGATTCAGTGTGGCCGTGCATCATATGGCCTTTTATCAAGTTGTCGCTTGAATACGTAAAATCCCAATCGATTGCAAACCAAAATTAAACGTTGTGCAACACTGTTTAAAATATTGTACATTGTTCAAAAAAAGACAATCAAAACATAAATTTATGTCAAAAAAGATAATCGAAAACTTTAGTTCATTAACTTTAATCAATTAATTCAATTCATTAACGATACAAAAAATATCGATATATAAACAAAAAAAGATTGCCCCAATTAAATCGATAAGCAAACATCGTAGAAGAACTGAAAACATTTATGGCTTCGCGGTGTTGGGCCACACTTGTAGTTCGTTGTTTTTCCATCAGAAAAAAAAACAGTAAAGAAGTGCAAAGAAAAATAGTAAAAAATGTATTTTTATTAACAAATGGACTATTAAGTAACCAGTGAAAAGTGCATTCGCTGCAACTAATTCACAAAAAAATCAAAATGTGTGCACAAAGCATGTAGCAGCTGTGGCTTTCCACCAAACGAGAAGAAAATCGGTACAAAAGGAAAACAAAATACACAGCCAAACACGAATGTAAATGTGAGGCGCAGGCCAAAGTAAGCACTGGCAATCCCCCAAGCAGGCGCTACACACATACAACCGCCCCCACCCATTCAATTGTGCTCCACTAATAGTGTACGAAACTTGGAAGTGCAATGAAATTGAAACAGGCTGCTGCTGCTTGCCTCTAAGTTTTAAGCAATTAAAGGCCAGCACCCTGCTACACCTCCGCCCCTGTCCTTGCTGAACACACACATAGCCCAATAGCAAGTGTGAGTGTATGTGTGTGTCTTGTAATTTTGTTACGCAGTGGAGCGGTGCGGCGGCCGTTCAAGTGGAGTCTAAGCATTTTGTATACGAGAAAAAAATAAAAGCTTTGCCTGCGCTTTAAGGTTTGTTGTTGTTGTTACGGTATTTGATGTTGTGTACATAAAATTTCACAAGTGTTGCATTTGAATCCAGTTGCGGGGCCGCCGAGTGTTGTTATTGTTTAGTGTGTGTGTGAGTGCGCGCATGCATACGTGTGTGTGTGTGTGTGTTGCTTGGCAAAATTACGATTGACGTAAAGCAAAAGCTAAACAGCAAATCTCAGCAACTTGCATACAACTCGCACACATGCATATGCATATAAAAATAACCAAATACATACAAATGTCCACATGCATAAAGCCCTCATATTTAAACTAAATGTGTTGTTTTTATTTATAAAAATACATTAAGTTTACATAAATATAACATATCACAAAAGAGTATAAAAGAACTTAAAACAACAAAACGAGTGTTTCTAATCATATGGCCTAGAGTGTGTGCATAGATATTTGGCTATGTTCGAGCGTGTTTTCTCATAGACAAATTTCACTTTCACCTTCCGTATAAGTAGTTTGTTTAGAGTACCGGCCACAGCTGGCCAAATACTTTGTACTTTAAGTTACAATTAGACTCATGTTAAATTGGAAAGTAAACTTGAGCTGTGTATGTGTGTGTGTGTGTGTGTGTATGTAGATGCGAGTGGTTTCTTAATTTGCCTTAATTAATTAAGACTCTGGGCTTTCGTCACATAATATAATTCCAATTAGACGCTTTCTGTCCCATCAGAAGATGACATCTAATTGTCTGATAATCTGCCTGTCCCGTTCTCTTGCTCGCTTCAACAATTTTAACAAGCGTGCAGCGTGTGGGAACTGTTAAATTGTTGCATTGAAAAGGGGGACACACACACATACACATTCAGATATTTCAATCATTTGCATGCCCCCCACACACACAAACAGACACACACACACACACACACACACAACCACAGACAGACCGACAGCATGTTACACTTTGCACTTCGAACAAAGCACATTATTTAGTTCGCGCAACGGCAACACGCTGCAACAACAACAACAACAATAGACAACCAGCTAGGAAGTTGTTGGCAACTGTTTCGCTTTTGTCTTGTGCCTCATTTCTCTATTAACGAATTGCTCTATTATCATTAACAGCGGGCTGCTGCCAACATTAACAGCAACAGTACATTAACATAGCACGAGTGCAACAACCTAATAAAGCGCAGCCACCGGTGTTATAAGTTCGATTTATGTATATGCTCGACTTTCCTATACCCTGTTGGCAATTGTATGCGGTGATATTTCAGCCTGAGTCTGTAATATTGTTGTTTAACTTAGCTTCTAATCATATTCTAATCAATAATTAAACGTTGAGTATAAGTGCCAGCTTAACATATAACTTTGTGATCTTCTTAACAATGATGGGTATTTAAATAAAAGCTCGGGAAGCGTGTGTAGATATATACATATGTATGTCATAGAATATGCTTCAACAATAACATTTGACTACAACCGAAACAGCTACGACAACAACAACAACAACGGCGACAACGACAGCGTGAAGTGGCCAAAGCATAACAGAAACAGAAACTGGGTAATACTTTTATAATTTATTCGGAGCGACTTTTTATGGCCTTCTTTTTTGTGCTTAGGCCCGTTTTTATTTTCACACACCGGCAACAGTTGTTGGTTTGCTCTGTTCCGCTTTTGTGGGGTAGGTAGAGTGTAAGAAGTTAGCCCGCATGAAAGTTAACCTTTCCGTTGATGTTTCGACTTTTAAACGGGCACTCGGCGAAAATCATATAATTTATCATTGTTTGTCTCTTAATTGAGAATTTGTCGGTTTGTGTGTGTGTGTGTGTGTGCATACACTTCCGTGCCAGGGCAGCTGTTTAAAGAAGTTGTATTAGACACAAAGACAAATATACTATTGCAAACAAGAGGGACGGACACACACGCACACACAAACAGCGAACAGCTTTTGGTATTTACTAAAGCAACAGCTCCTCTATAGACACACACCGCATATATATCATATCTCGATGCTAATAAGCCAAATCAAATTTCAGTTTCATTGCAGCCAGCGGCCTCGCACAGACAACAACGTAGCAGGAGAGGTTAAAGATAAGCAGTGGCAGCTGCACGCGCTGATAACAATTCATAGTGAAGACTGATACTAAACCCGATTCCGCTCCCGATACTGATTCCGACTGTGACTCTGATTCAGTAAGCGCGTAGTCTCCTGCGCAGCGGCAGCGGCAGCGGCCATCTTTTCGCTTATCATTGACCGAGCATGTCGCACGGCAGCGCCGGCGCGCAGACTGGTGGTGGCGGCGTTGGTGGCGGTAGTGTCGGCGGCGGTGCAGCAGCGGCGGCGGCAGCAGCAGCAGCAGGCTCTGAATATCGTGAATTACATTGGACTGTGTCGAGCGTCATGGACTCGTCGCGTGTATCCACCTGCCTTATATCGATGCTGTTGATTGTCTATGGCAGCTTTCGTAGTCTCAACATTGAGCAGGAGGCACGAGAGCGAGAGGCAAAGAAACGCAATGAATCTATGACGAATCTGCTAACTGGCGAGCAAGTCGAGAAGGAACCCAGTAAGTAATAGCAGATAGCATTCATTCAATATAAATATTATAAAGCTGGTCCCTCATATTTATTTGATTCATCGAGGCTTTCTTGATCTACAATTGTTTGTTTTCAATTCAGAAATGAATCTGCTATTAATTCGAAATATTTTGTAAATAAACAACTTTAATGAATATCCGTACATATTACGATTCAGATTGAAGCTTAGACGTAAATAAACAACATCATTTGCTATCAGTATTAATTGACTTGCAATATCAAATATTAATAGACTCGAATTTTGATGTAGCGGATAAGTTCGCCACGCTGGATACAATGCATGCACTGTGCCTGCCACTGGGTGCTTCCATATCGCTTCTTATCATGTTCTTCTTCTTCGACTCGATGCAGTTGCTGTTTGCCGTGTGTACAGCCAGTAAGTAGAATATATTGTTTATGCTCTGTTTAAATGTTAAACTCACATTAACTATTTATTCATAGTTATTGCCACTGTGGCGCTGGCATTTCTGCTGTTGCCCATGTGCCAGTACATCATACGCCCCTGCACGGATGGCAAGCGCTTCTCCTTTGGGATCTGTGGACGTTTTACGGCAGCGGAGCTATTCAGCTTTACGCTCTCGGTCTCAATTGTGTGCGTTTGGGTGCTAACTGGGCACTGGCTGTTAATGGATGGTATGACAAGCGAAGCAACTTAATATTTTAGTTTATTTATATATTGGTTTTACGTATCCATTGATTCATTTTAGCCATGGGCATGGGTCTGTGTGTTGCCTTTATTGCGTTCGTGCGACTGCCCAGCCTGAAAGTGTCGACGCTGCTGTTGACCGGTCTGCTGATATATGATGTGTTTTGGGTGTTCCTTTCATCGTACATATTCAGCACAAACGTGATGGTCAAGGTGGCCACACGACCCGCCGAGAATCCCGTGGGCATTGTGGCGCGCAAATTGAATTTGGGCGGCATTGTGCGGGATACACCGAAACTAAATTTGCCGGGCAAACTGGTTTTCCCCAGCATACACAACACAGGACACTTTTCGATGCTCGGCCTGGGCGATGTTGTTATGCCAGGACTGTTACTGTGCTTTGTGCTACGATATGATGCCTATAAAAAGTCACAGGGCTTCACATCGGATCCAACGCTGTCGCCGCCAAAGGGCGTTGGTTCTAGGTTGACATACTTTCATTGTTCCTTATTGGGGTAAGTCGCTCGACTTGGATTGTTTATAGTTTATGGTCTTTCAATCTAGTACTATCTTATTTATAGCTATTTCCTCGGTCTGTTAACGGCAACAGTTAGTTCGGAGGTGTTCAAGGCCGCACAGCCTGCCTTACTTTATTTAGTGCCGTTCACGTTATTACCATTGCTACTAATGGCCTATTTAAAGGTATGTGAAGTCGTCTCTTAACCTATCAACAGTGTCTAATAATATATTACATATTGTCTACTCAGGGTGATTTACGACGGATGTGGAGTGAACCGTTTATTGCGCATCAACCATCAAAACAATTGGAAGTCTGAGTGTATTATATCTTAAAACAGAATTGAGAAGATCACACACACACACACATACACAAAAAAAAAAAAAAAACAAAACGAAAGAAGAGAAAAACACAGCAATACAAATACTACGAATTCTCTCTTAATAACATACGTATTCTTTACTTATACGTATCAAATTTTTTTAAGTTAGGTAATTCTAATTTAGTGAAGTAACAGCAAAACCGAATAATAAATGTACGTAGTTTTAGTATAAAGGGCAACGATTTTTTGAAAACCACAACAATGTACATGTATGTTTTTATGTAAAATGTCCTTCTTTTACACAACGCAAACATTGAAAGAGTTCATGCTGAGCGTACTATTGAAATTGATGCAAATTGAAAGATTTCCGATGATCTTCTATCTCATACAGACTTAAGCAGCATTCTTGTTTAAATACTAACCTGCATATACTATAGTATTAGTGTTTTTTTTTCTCTTTCTTTTATAGACCTGCTGTTGAGATTTAACATTGTTCGTTTAGTTTTAAATGCATTTTAAACATTTCCATACAGATGATAATCGAGAAAACAAATTCACAAAATTTCCAATTCGAATCAATTATCAAACAGTATGACATTTTCTGTAAATACTTAATTTTAATAACCACAATCACAAATAATAGTTAGTAAGTTCGCCCGCATTTGAAAATATTATTTCGAATTACTGTCAAACACATTTGTGTTTTCATTTCCATGGCCTTCTTTCAAATTTGCACTCGTACAATTATACAATGAATATGATGTTTTGCCAAAACGCATGTGTTCGTTTTAAATAATAATTATATAATATTTAAAAGAAAAAACAAAAACAAACAAACAAAACAAAAAAAGATACAAACAAAAAACAAAATGTTGCACTTAGTGTGTTTCACAAATTAAGTTTCAAAAATTTTAATTATTTATAACGATCAAAAAAGAAAAACCAACAATATTACATAACTATAAATATATGCATAGTAGTTACACATTAATTTTAAGTAAATGCAATTTCGAGACATATAGAAACAATAAAAATGTGAGATTTGAACAAAAACCATGCAACCTAATGAAATTACCTTTACTTCCTGTCGAGCCAAGTCGAGAATAAGAAGTTGAGTCACAATTCTTATTTTGGCGAATGTGAACAATTTATGATATGCTTTTATATTATGCTGACCAAAATAGTATGCTTTTTAAGTAAGTATTTGTTTCAGTCTTCCATTTTCTGTTACATTTATGTTGGCCATTTTCCATTCAAATTAAATTATGAAAAGTCAAAAGGGCGCTAAAAAATTAAAATACTAGGCATCGAATACTCGTGCAATCGTTTGTCCGATAATAAAAGCGCAATGGAGGTGTACCGATAGATAAACAATCATTATCGAAACTGTTGGTGTTTGGACGATTAACGATTATATTGCGTTGTGTTTTTCTTCTGGAAAATAAATTTATAGCAGAAAAGAAAAGTGAAAAGATTGAAAAAAGTGAGAACCCAAATTTAACAGCACATTTCGCTGCTGTAAGGAACTAAATAAGTAACAAGTAAGAGTAATTTGAATCAGTGAAAAAATGTAACGCCAAGAACTAATGTGTAGGTGTAATACACACACACGCATGTTTAGCTATGAATGATTTGCATTCCAACAACAAACGAGCGAGGAATATTATAAAAGACATTAAAATGGCCTTGACTCAATACGCTGACTCCACCTTATCATCAAATTTGCAAAACAAAATCAAAACAGCAGCCATATCACACACCGACATTCATACCACATACATTCACAGTTATGCGGTGTGTATGTGTAGATACGTTAATACGCCTACGCTTTACGTAAAGTAGCATTTACAATAAACCTAGTACGTAAGTGTAAGTACGTAAAGTACACGCAAAATGAGCAACGTAAACGCAAATTGAGTGCCGGCGCTCATTCCATGAGCTTGTTCACTTACCCAGCGGGAAACACGGTTAAATTACCGATGGTATTTAGTATATAATCCGTTAAATATTTTAAAGCTATTCAAATCATTTTTTTTTTTTAAATTAAAAGTTTAATTTTATGACTGATTTATTTAAAATTTGTATATTTTAAAGAGAATTGCAACAATACTGACGTCAACTGGGTAACTATTGCATCAAACTGAACACAAACGGGCATAGCGAGTCGGAGTTGCGCCGGCACCCACACAGACAGCAGCAGTCCTTTGTGCACATGGGTGGAAATAGCGCAGCTACCACTGCGAGCGCTTTTAGCGCAGGCGGCTACATTGGGCCGACGACAAGTTTGGGTGCCGCCGGTGGCAGCGATTTAATACCAGCCCCAATGGGTACTGGAAATGCATTGTTCAGCACATCCTATACATATGGTGGTACAAGTTGGGAAGAGTTTTGCGATCGGCATGCACGAGCTGCGGCTAGCGACTTTGCAAAGGCTTGCATTAACTACATCAATGGGAATTTGCCGCCAGAGGTGGCCCGTAGCATACAACACCGGAGTTTCTCTCTCAAGTTTGTCGAATACTTTAGAGAGCACTACGATACCGAGTTTTCTAGACGACGGAGTAATTTAAAGACAGACATTGGCCAACTATTTGATGCCAGTGGCGGCGGTGGTGGTGATTTCGATACAGAGGAGCATGAGGTGTCGCGCCAGTTTCCCAAGTCGCTGCTACGTCGCCTATCTATTAAGGGCTTGCGAAAGGGCAAGGTGAGCGGCAGATTCGCAGCAGACAGATAAATCAATGTTTAACTTCAGAAACTCTTATTTTTGCAGGCATTCTTTCACAAGAACTCGGACGACGTTGACGGCGTTGGCAGCAGCAAGCAGAGCAACAAAACCAAATTGGCTAAAATCGTTGTGGAGTGCCGCAAAGAGGGCATTGTCAACAATTTGACGGCCGAGAGTTTAGACCAGACGACGGGCACACAAAAATGGGAGAAATGCCGCCTGGCACTTGTCAAGGCCGTGGGCGGTTACATGCTGGAGTTCTATACGCCGCCGAGATCAACAAAGCCGCGCAGCGGCGTCTTCTGCTTTCTTATTTCGGAGGCACGTGAAACAACCACACTGGAAATGCCGGATCGAATGAACACCTTTGTGCTGAAAGCCGACAACAACATGGAGTACGTAATCGAAGCGGAGAGCGCCGAGGACATGCGCAGCTGGTTGGCCACCATACGCTATTGCATGCGCACGCCGCCAACTCAGCAACCTATTCTTGATTCAGATGTCATTGCGGCAGCTATGCAAACTTCGCCGGTGACCACAAATCCCAATCCAACAACAAGCGGTGCTAGTGGTGCATTGGGTGGCATACAGAATCCTCAATATCAGCAGCAGGGTGGTCCTCTGCTTGGTGGCTCCAATGGCAATCTGGTGAATTCGCAGTCAGCTGATAGCGCTTTGGCCGCTGCATCAGCCGGCAGCAGCAATGCAAATGCAGCTTCCGCCAATGATTTGAATGCCATTTCCCAGACCAGCAACGAGCTGAGTAGCACACCGCCCGAAATACCTTCACGACCGACACGTGGCGAACGGGGTGAACAGCGTTTGTCCGCCTCCAGCAATTTCGATGGCAACGAACTAGTCGAAACAGAAACCGATATAAATGTAGCGGATCTAACAGCAGAGATGCGACTGTTTCCATGGTTCCATGGGACCTTGCCGCGGGCCGAAGCCGCTCGCATGGTGCTGCAGTCAGAGGCAGCGGGTCACGGCTACTTTCTGGTCCGCCAAAGCGAAACGCGACGCGGCGAGTTTGTGCTAACATTTAATTTTCAAGGACGTGCCAAGCATTTGCGGCTGACAATCTCTGAAAAGGGCCAGTGCCGAGTGCAGCATCTATGGTTCCCCACCATACAAGAGATGCTCGAACATTTTCGACATAATCCCATACCGTTCGAGTCGGGTGGGACATCGGATGTGACGCTCACGGATTGGGTACATCACACGAGCAGACTGAATGATAACGCTCCCATAACGACAATTTCAGCTACTGCGCATGAGCCGGGCACCGATGCGAACACTGGAACGAGCAATATTGCCAGCAGCTCTGGCAATAGCAATGGACATCCATCGCCGAGACATGTGAGATAGCCAAAATTTTGGAGTCAATTCAGTGTCAGTGATGGTTTTTATTTTCCTTTATTTGATTTTGCAAGATTTTTTAGTTTATTTGACAAACAAGAATCCAGACATAAAGATAGCTTTACTACATAGTTATATGAAGCGTCAGAAAGAGGTATATTTCCTTTAGCCCATGCTTTACAGCTTAGGTATTAAATATAAAGTAAAAAATTATAAAAATGCTCTTGGTAAAAGTATTTAACTGGAATACAAAAAATAACATATTTATATATAAATATTACTTATGTTAAAATGTTTTCAAATTACGTTCCACAAATTATTAGCCTAGGTCTTCATTATTATTATGTATTATATTATTATGTGATACTTAAAATCTATATTTAAAAAACTTTCTTTAAATTTTTTTTTTGTTCGTTAATTTTTTTATTTTATTAACTATTTTCCTTTTTGGGACATATATCTCTATTTTTGATGTCGTGTGCATAGTGTGTAGTTTGTAATTGTCGCATGTTTCGTGTTCAAGTCGTACCCATAATATGAAACCATTTGATTTGCCAAGCGATATTCTAATTCATCCAATCAATTACAGTGCAACGAAGTGATCACCATGAATCTAAGTGTTCGCCTAAAGACAAACGAAATCGAACTGCCACAGGAGCCAACACACGTCTTTTTTCCGGAGCAAGTCTACTTCCATTTGGATCCCACATCGCTGACCGTGCACAATTCGCCGCCAACTGGCCAAGGATTTCTCGATCAGCCGCATCTACGTGCATCCAATGCTTCACTGCAGGCACCGCATCAGGGTGTTGGTGCAACGCGACATGCCGGTGATGCGGGCGCCAGTGGTAGTAGCGGCGCTGTACCTGGCAGCAGCGGCAATAGCGGTGCAACATCAGGAGCCGAGTGCAGCGGACGCGCCATTGATAATCAGTATAGTTTCACTTAAGCGAATGTCGCCAGTGGATTGTATTTGTACTTCTTGTGCGGAATTTGTTTTTGTGCCATTGCGTAGCTGCTGCAGCGACAAAATTTTTGTATTTCTTTTGTTCATTTCTTTCCGTTGTATCATTTGTTGTGCTTGCAAACAAAGTTGTATCTGTGGAAGTCGTCATTAACTTGTTTCTATTAGTTTTAGAGCCTTTTGGAAGACATGAAGTAACTGAATATTACGATTATGATTGTATACATTAATTAGCTAAATACATATGTGTGTTCATTTTAAGTATTTATGTAAGTGTTGTATGTATAACAAACAAAAAAAAATGAAAAAATAATCGTAAAACAAAAATGTAAAATTGGTGGCACCTAAGGTGCAACTCTTGCGAATCCTAAAACTTCCTGCTTTACAAAAAATACATACATATATACATAATATATATGGAAAATATATCTATATATACCCAACTTATAAATATTAAACCCCATATATATAAAAAATATTATATTAAAGCTGATAAACTACAATAAATGAAGTTATATGAATGCATGTGCATAACGATCTTTAAGTAAACTTCATAGAAAATTCGCATCACTGTAAACTGTTTATGCTAACGAATCGATTATAATCCGATTAATATTGACAGCGATAACAATGCTTTTGAAAACAAGTATGTAAAGTCTCATGACATCTAATGAACAGTAAGTTCCAAAGTTCATTCGTCTCTAAGCAACCAATTCGATAAATGGGCGATAGAACAATCATAATCAAACTATCGAAAAATTATAATATTTTCAGTTACCGCAAGCCAAACCCACATTGATCTTAAGTAAATTAATATTAAACCAAAATCATAAAACCACAATCAAAAAAACAACTAGACAAAAAAAGTAGCAATATCATTTTTTTTTAAACTGAACACGATTAACGGAAAACTTTTAGTCCGCTGTTAGTTACAGTTATAAACATGTTAAAATTTCTCACTGTTAAGTGTGACATGAATAAGTGTGACCAACAGTCTGTAATTGGCAGCTGGAAGAAAACGAAAACAACATTGGAAAAAAAAGGAAAAGCCGGCAATGGATCTTGAATTAGATATTATAGATTCTTTAGATGCACTTGGTTACAAAAATTTGGAGCAAAAGTCTTTGAATCAATCCTTGGACAGTGGCATAGGCAACGCAGACTTGCGCGAATTGATTTATTGGCTTGCCAATCAATTGCATGTGCTGAGGAAGACCGATGAGCATGTAGCTTCCAGTAGTAAGGACCATGACGAGTTTGTTTTTGAACTGTCGCTGTTGTTAACTGAGCTGGGATGCCCTTACCGGCAGTTCGTAGCGGTGCCTATGTCGGAACGTTTCCAGACACGAGAATCCCTGCTCCATCTCCTCGATTATCTTACATCAGAGCTAATGGCCACAAAGATGTCGCTGAAGTTGCAGCCAGTCGAGCCGCCCAGTAAGAAATCCAAGACTGAATCGCATCTGCAGGACGTTGTTACTCAGCTGACAACTGACCTCCAGCTGGGCGAGATGCCGAAGAACATCAATGCCAAACTGCTGTTCGAGCGAGTGATCCCGAAGCTGGTGCAACGACTAAAGCAAACAAGCCCGGCGGTGATCAGTGAACCGTTGATGAGTACTAGCAAACCATTGACTGATGCTCAATGGCGTGTGCTGGAGACCATGCACAGAGATCTGGACGCGGAGTATAATCTTCGTCGCCAAATGATGGTAACCCGTTTGGAGGCGACTGTTCAAAGCTTTCAATGGTCCGAGAGCATGAAAAATCGTCAAAACGAGATTGGAGATCGTTTTCAACATAAACTTAAGGAAATCGAAAAGCTTCAATATGGCGGAGATGACACCAACATTGTGGCGCTGCTGGCAGCGCGCGCAGATTTAGCGATCATTGAAAAGACAAGTTCAGTGAATGTGCGTAAAAATACGGCTTCTAAAATAGAGAAGCATGTGATTGGAAATGTGCCTGATCGTGGTGGACGTGCTAATGAGCACGCTCCACCGCCGCCGGAGATGCCTTCCTGGCAGCAGCAACGTGCTGGCGGACCTGGAGGCGGGCGTGGTGGTGGTGGTGGCGGTAATTTCCGTGGCGGACGCGGTGGTGGACAAGGTGGTGGGCGTGGCGGTGGACGAGGTGGTGGAGCCCAAAACTGGAAGCAACAGTATCAAGAGCAACAGCCGCAGCAGCAGCGCGACCAATTTATCAATAACAGCGGACGGGTACAAGGCACTGGCTGGAATCCTCAGGCTGGAGGACGTGGTGGCGGTGGCGGTGGCGGTGGGGCTTACCACAATGGTGGACGCGGCGGCGGCGGTGGCGGTGGCGGTTACAATCAACGTTATCAGGGGGACTATCAACGCGGAGATTTCCGCTGACCCAACCGGACGAAAGCAATATCTCAATGCAGCCTTTTACTAAGTACCAATATTGATATTTATTTATGATAGAACCTTTCATAGCTTGTATTTTTCCTCCCCACTTGTCTATCACCTAATTTAACTTATATTGTAAAACACCTAAACGAATCCAAATGTTAATTGTTAATAGGGAGCAATGAAAAAGCTAAACAATTGTGTCATCTAGATAAAAATATATGATATCGTTCAATTTTGTAGAGCTTAACTATTCGCTTTTAATACGATTAATGTTGATCTAATTTTGGAAATGTGTTTTTTATCCCTTTCCAAATTATATTCCCATTACACAGAGACGTCAATAACTGGGACAAAAAGGGGGGCTGCGAATGTGCAAATATTTTGAAAACTTATTGTTAATATAATAAATTTGTATAATAACTTTAGATTGAGGCTAATTAGAATTACAAAGATTGGCACGGCGATTGGTAGCTACGCCCCTGGACAGACTGACAGACAGGTAACCAAGCATCACACACGCGACACTCAATTGCCATTGAGTAGTCATCATCCATACGACTGATCTAGCCAACTGTACGCAGTAGATGCAATTAACGTGTTCAATCAGCATGAAATCCACGTCGATGTTGTCTAAATGACAAGCGACACAGTGCATTCGGTTCAGTTTGGTCAAAAGACTCGCAGACAACGGCAGCATTTCCCAGTGGAGCCAACGGATCCTCTACAGTAACACAATTTGAAAGCAATTAACCGCGATGTTCCGCTTCAAACCCATACTGGTATTTATGCTATTAAATAGCATTTTTGTGCCTGGCAGCGCGCAAAATTTGTTGGATCGGTTGAGGCCGGGACCAGCTAATCTGACCCGTATCGACGATATCAAAGTGGTGTCCGGCACAAAGGTGAAACGGTACGAGCGTATGACGGTGCCACTGGCTGGCATTGGCCCGGTCATTGGTGGGATCGGAGCCGCCGCGCTGCTTAGTCCTCTGCTCCAGCCGCAGCCAGCATATGTGGGCTACTCCTTTGTAGGTACTTGCTCCTCTGTGAGATAGCTCTTAATAACTGTTTTTGCCTTTCCTCGTAGGTGCCACAGTGGCAGGCGGGTGCCATAGTTGTCGGCGAGGGCGAAGCATCGAGTGCCTCCGGCATAATAACCTTCCAGCAGCTGCCCTACAACAGTGACATCAAGGTGACCATCAACATGACTGGGCTACCACCTGGAAAGCACGCACTGCACATACACACATATGGAGACATCACCGAAGGCTGCAAGTCCACTGGCGGGCAGTTTCCCAATAACTTTGTAAGTCAGACTGGCAATGGCCAGCCATCCAGTTTAGCCATGAAAATCACATTCTTTTTGGCAGCTGGGCAACTTGGAAGTCAAGCCAGACGGCAAAATCTCGGCCGTATTCATGAGCATCTACCTACAGCTCTTTGGCTTCAATGGCATCGTTGGCCGTGCCGTCGTTATACACAGCAAGCCAATCGATCTGAACACAGCGCTCAATGCAGAAGTCTTCTCCTCGGCGCTATCCGTGCCCAATGCCTTGGCCTACCAGAACGAAGAGATGTCCGTTGGTGAGCCCATTGCCTGCGGCGTTATTAGTCTAATGAGTACATCCATCGTGGCACCGACCGTATCAACCTCACCCGCTGCTCCAGAAATGCCGGAAGCTGAGACCTAAATTCTCTAAACAACAGCTTGATTAACTTTTAATATTTCATCTGCAATTTTCATATAAATTAACAAAAATAAATGAAAAGTTATTTATAAAAAAAGGTTTTTTTTTAATGCGAACTTAGCAGCTGACATACATTTATTAATCTTATTAAAAATATATTATTTATAAAAATTGTATAAATATAATGAGAGCTCAAATTTGAAATCATTTAAATTATAGTGTTCTTTAAATTATTTTTGAATTAATCAATTAATCTAGCAACTGTCAAACTTCACTCTAATTTTCTATACTAGCTAAAATTCTACAGGGTATCCTTTAGTCGATTTCAAACAATTTGGGCGTTCTTAGTATTCAATCAATTAAAGGCAAATAAAATGCAGCTCAGCTTTTGTAATTTGCACGTGCTGCGCATGCCCAAATCTTCTTGGTTTGAATTTCCAAACTTTCTTCGGGCGTTGCACTGGGCCTTTGGGCTCAGTTAAAGGTTGAGGTTTGTCATGATAGTTACGAAAAGTAAAAGCCATTATAGTTGGCACTTAATTTGCTTCATATGGTGTTATATGGAGCTGGCACAGGCTGAGCAGCAGCTGGAGCTGGAGTCGAGTGCAAAAACTGACTGGCTCATGTTTCCCTGGTCACATAGGAATAAAACCAATAAGGAAACTTATTTGAGTCTAAACTTGCAGCTGAAGGATGATTACGGTCAGGCGGATATATCCAGTTTCAGTGGCTTTGAGCGTCATCCTTGTCGACGCGTTTGCCAGCAGGGCCAGAGCCAGAGCTGCTACTATCAGCTGGTGGTGCACAACTATCGTCGCTTGGGTCCCGAATGCCAGCGTTGCCAGTTTGATGAGCGCGCCTGTGCATCCGAGAATTGCATTTATGGAGATGGCGTTGCAACGCCCGTTATGGCCGTCAATCGGATGGTGCCTGGCCCAGCTATAGAGCTGTGTGAGAATGACACAGTGGTCGTAGATGTGCTGAACTA
Source organism: Drosophila anceps (assembly GCA_035045945.1). NCBI lineage: Eukaryota > Metazoa > Arthropoda > Insecta > Diptera > Drosophilidae > Drosophila > Drosophila anceps. The sequence goes on from JAWNON010000225.1 coordinate 14,280,915, forward strand.
TCTGAATGAGCCCACCACAATGCACTGGCACGGCATCCATATGAGCCGCAGTCCCGAAATGGATGGCGTTGCTCATGTCACTCAGTATCCGGTAGAGCCGGGCGAGGTTTTTCGCTACGAGTTTCTGGCCGATCGCAGTGGCAGCCTCTGGTACCACAGCCATATGGGCTGGCAGCGGGGCTTCGGTGTGGCAGGGAATCTAATAGTGCGGCAGCCACATCAGGCGAATCCCCATGCTCGCCTCTATGACTACGATCTGGTGGAGCATGCTCTGATGGTGCAGGATATATTCTATGATTATGACATACAACAGGTGCGCAATATTCTGATCAATGGCAAAGGTCGCAATCATCTTGACCAACTACCTGATCAGGATGCCAGGCATCGCTATGAGCGGCTACGTGTGACGCCTGGGTACCGCTATCGCATGCGCATTGTGCTCAATGGCATCTTCAATTGTCCCGTCGAGTTTTCCATTGAGCAGCATAAGCTGCTGATCATCAGCACCGATGGAAACGACATTGAACCTGTGCTGGCTGATGGCTTCTTTCTGACTTCAGCGGAACGCTTCGACTTTGTGTTGGAGGCGAACCAATATGCCAAGAACTATTGGATACGCGTCCGCGGCTATGAGCAGTGTGAGGATCGCAAGCTGTATCAAGGCGCGGTGCTCAGCTATCGGGGAGCCGCTCGCAGTGAGCTGCCGCAGGGTGATATAATTGAACGCCGCCAGGCTAGAGATCAGGCCGAGCCACCTTTATTCATCAATGATTTTCGTTTCAATCCGCTCAACGATTCTTTGTCAACGTTACGGCAGTTGAACAAAGACCAAGATGTGGGCACTTTATCGTTGCGTTCCGTAGAGCCAGTTCCTTGGCCAAGTTATACCAAGTTTCTGACATACTATTCCAGTCTAAGCACGCGGCAGGCACCGAATGGTGAACTACTCTTCCAAATCGATGAGATCAGCTACAATTCACCGGGCATTTCGTTGCTGCAAGGACGGCATCTTTACAAGGACGATGGATACTATTGCAATCGCAGTTCGCTGGCTGCACAAGGACGAAATTGTGCACGGGAGCTGTGCGAGGGTGTTCATGTCATCCGCCTGCCTGCTTATCGGGCCATCGAAATGGTTGTAGCCAACCATATGGAGCCCACACATCCCATTCATCTACATGGCTTCACCTTCCGTCTGGTGGGCCAGGGAGTGCTGGGTAATCTAAATGACTTGAGAAATGTAAGTGCTTAAAATACCTAACTAACTAAATAATGAAATATGAGTCTGTCTTAACCTTAATACATCCACAGATACGCGAGCTGGATCGTCGAGGACGCCTGCCTCGTCTATCCGATGTCTATGCGGCCGTGGCTAAGGATACTGTGCAGGTACCCGGCTTGGGCTACGTGATTTTGCGTTTCATCTCTGATAACCCCGGCTTTTGGAGCTATCACTGTCACATCGAATCCCATACTGTGCAGGGCATGTCAGCTGTGCTCAAAGTCGGCGGGAATGATCAAATAAAACGAATTCCGGCTCGAGTGGGCTGTTGAATCTGAAATATACATTTTGTTCCCTATCGACAAAACAAGAATAAATGCCGTATGCCGTAATATTAAAGTATTTTTAGATGAATGATTTTATTATCCACTTAGGCTTTCGATTAACTCTTATCGGCCGATTAGGCTAAAGTCTCCAGTTATGGTCTTTATTTATGCGTGTTCTATATTGAGAGCCGACAGTACCTCTGCAACATGGAGAAAGGCCTCATCGTTGCACTGTCGCTACTGTGCCTTTTCACAGTAGCTCAATGTGCGCCACCTGGATTGGACGTTTCTAATTTTGATGGTGTCGATTTCTACCGACTGTTCAACGATCCAGATGGACACCTTAAGCTAAACCCCCGACTCAAAACGGCAAGTAGAAAGCTATATATGAATAAGCAGAGAGCTTACACAGTTGCTTCATATAGGATGATCGCATTAGGGATCATGGATATCCGGTAGAGCTGCATCACGTACCCACTGAGGATGGCTACATAATTGGACTATTTCGCATACCCTATTCACACAAGTTGCAAAATCAGAAAGCCAATCGCCCCATTGTGCTTATGCAGCATGGCATATCGGGTTGCTCTGACAATTGGATCTCAATGGGTCCGGATAATGCTCTGGCTTTTCAACTGGTAGATGCCGGCTATGATGTGTGGATAGGTAATGCACGTGGCAATACTTACTCGCGGAATCACACGTGGCTCTCTACGCAGCATCCCTACTTCTGGAGCTTTAGCTGGCATGAAATTGGCTACTTCGATATTGCGGCTATGATCGACTATGCATTAAAGACAAACGGACAGGGTCAAAAATCGATTCATTATGTTGGACACTCGCAGGGAACGACTGTATTTCTAGCGCTAATGTCCACACGTCCTGAGTACAATGAAAAGATAAGGACGGCCCAGTTGCTGGCTCCCGTAGCCTACATGAACAACATGGGCAGTCGGCTGGCACAGGTCGCTGGACCATATTTGGGACATCAAAATACTTATACCCTACTGTTGGAGTCGCTAGAATTTCTGCCCTATAATGATTTCTTACTGGCTTTTCTTTACAACGCGTGCGGGCCAGACTCAAGATTCCTCAAATACTGCAAGAACTTTTATAACACCAGCACCAAAGGACGCGCCAATACGGTTAGCCGCAATTCCAAATTTAAAAGATCTCATATTGAATTTCTTTTTATATACAGACTGCCACTGCGATCAATGCTATAACAACTCCCGCTGGTGTTTCCACCAATCAGTTCTTGCACTATCTGCAGGAACAACAGTCCGGTCACTTTAGGCCCTATGACTTTGGTAAGAAGAAGAACTTGATTACATATAATGCAGAAGTGCCTCCTGATTACCCAACCAATCTAATTACCTGTAAGACACATATGTGGTACTCGGACAACGATGAAATGGCCGCAGTTGAAGATGTCCTCCGATTGGCTAAAACTCTGCCCAACGCAGCCATGCATCATATGGATGATCCTTTGTGGGATCATGGCGATTTTGCGACTAACTGGGAGGTTCGCAAATACATAAATGATCCAATAATTGAAATTATGAACGAGTTTGAAGACTCATTAAAGAATTGATATGAAAAAATATACGATAAGACATAATAAAAATTAGATACACGTGCGATAAGACGAAATTAATAATTGCACGTTTTTATTTTTAAAGGCAAACATTAAATTTTTATTGTTTTATATACTAGCTAATGTTTACGGTAGCTACAAAAACCTATATTTATTTACCGACACAATTCATTGCGATAAGGCATTATAAATCTGATAAGTACGTGACGTACACAGTGCTTTGAGCAAATAATCTAATGGCTGCGAGTAATAAGCAGCAATAAGCAGTAATGAGTAGGCTTGCTCATAATCTATTGACTTAGTTGAATGTGAAGTAGGGCTTATCACTTTCTATTTTATTTTTCCCACATTAAACTTAGGCCTAAAAACAACAAAGAGGGAACAAATTTTAATCTTTTGTTTGGGCTAACGCAAAATTTATAAAACTAAGCCTTGACCTCTGTGAGCATTTGATTTTTAGCACAACCATATTCAATTCATACATCAGTTCTGCTTTAGTTTAAGCATAACTTTGTTTATGTTTTACATAAATAACTATCATAAAATTCAAATTCCTACAATTTGACTGTAAAGATCATACATTTATGCAAAAAGTTCATTTTTTGTTTTGAATAAATGCTATATTCAAACCCGTTGCAAACCGCCAAAACGGAAAAGCTTTTTCCATTTGAAAAAATGTCGTTAAAAACTAGTTTGGCGGTTATTAAAGCATGACATAAAATAAACAGTAAGAAATGACATATGGAAATAAACAAGATATAAACAATTTATATATTTATATACATAGTAATATAACAAAACATACAGATTCCTAAATATAATTTCGTTCATTTAATACTTCAAAAGCACAAGCAACTCCTTTACGGGCGCTTAGCATTTACCAACACTTAACTCACATTTTGCAGCACTGATTTAGTTAGCGTGGCGGCACGCACGTGTGTGAATGTGTGCATGTGTGCGTGCGTGCGTGTGTGTGTTTACATACATATTATAGCGCACTCATACATCTGTTTGCCAGAATAGACACGGATCTGTGGGAAGCAACTACTGCCAAACGCTATATATTTCACGTGTATCTATTTTGTTCTAAAAAGTATTGCCAATTAGTTGTTAACAGCTATACATATATATATATATACATACAATTGTTCTGTTAAAACATATAAATTTATATTAATTACATATCAAAAAGATATAACCACATCATACACAGGTATGAACATAAACAGATTGATAAGAGCAGTTTAAAAATATATTGATAAAAATACATGTATATATGTGCATGTAAGGCATTTAAAAGATAAGAAATAAACGTGCAAAAGTATATATGTATGTATGTATATACATACCTATGTATGTATGCATTTCTGGTCTGAGGAATTTTCCGGCTTTAAAGGTTCAATGCACTTGGAATGCACTATGTGTACCTGCATTTCCTTACCGGTTAACTTGGTGTACAGAAGAACCTGTTATAAAAGAAAAAGTAGACGAAAGCACTTGTGATAAAAATAGATGAAGCAAAACGGTTAGATCTCGTTTATTAGTTATACAAAAAAGGTGCAAGATCATTCAAATCTGGTAAATAACGTAATTCTCTTGGGTATGTGAATTAGAACCGGCGATGACATGGTAACAATGGCAATAATCACATCACAACGTGCTTTGCTGATATGTCTAAGCCCAAATATAATTCTATAATAAACTAAAACAAAAATTGCTGATAATATAAGATGGGTTCAACGCCTGACTGACCCCAGGCAATCCAGATGCCAGATGCTGTGAGCTGAGCAACACAATGAACGACTTATTTCAATACCAATTGGCAGCGGAGCAGCACGAAACGTGCTCTGATCAATTTACTCACCCAGGTTTAACACATCCACAGAAAATGTCAGCGAACAAGACCTACGAGCGTCCTGCCAATTTCATAGATCCTGGCAAACCATCGAAATGCACCTGGCACCTGGGTACCAAGGAGCAAACGCCGCATACGCAACGTGGCTTTGCGCACGAAAAGAAGATTTCCCCAGACATTCTAACAGTGATTGGTTGCACTCCCCTGGTCAAGCTCAATAATCTACCAGCCAAGGAGGGCATTCAGTGTGAGATGTGTGAGTATACAATAAAATCTGAACTAAAAGAAAGGCAACTTAGCTTCTGTTAGCGTTTCCCAACTGCACGAATCTTTTTAATCTATGCAAACTAGAAAAAATACAAAAAATAATTAATATTTCATATCGCTTTGCACGAGCAACAAGTTTCATAATTGGTGCTGATTAACTTTCACTATCTCTTGTTTATAAATTGAATATTTTTTTCTTATAAATTCAAAATTAAATGCATTGTAATGCTTCATAGCTCTAATATAATGAGTCGAGACATGCTAAATTATATTTCATCCTATTTAGATGCCAAATGCGAGTTCTTAAATCCGGGTGGTTCGGTGAAGGATCGTATTGGCTATCGTATGGTACAGGATGCGGAAGAGAAAGGGCTATTGAAACCGGGCTATACTATCATTGAGCCAACGTCTGGAAATACGGGCATTGGGCTGGCAATGGCCTGCGCTGTCCGAGGCTACAAGTGCATCATAGTCATGCCCGAGAAAATGTCCAATGAGAAGGTGTATGCGCTGCGTGCCCTGGGCGCCAAGATAATTCGCACGCCCACGGAAGCGGCTTATGACTCGCCGGAGGGTCTCATTTACGTGGCCCAGGAGCTGCAGCGTAAGACACCCAACTCCATTGTGCTGGATCAGTATCGCAATGCGGGCAATCCTTTGGCACATTATGACGGCACTGCCTCTGAAATACTGTGGCAACTGGATAACAAAGTGGATATGGTTGTAGTCGCAGCTGGCACAGCGGGCACTATTACCGGTATCGGCCGCAAAATCAAGGAGCAAGCACCCAATTGTCGCATTGTGGGCGTGGATCCATTTGGATCTGTGCTCGCCCGTCCACAAGAACTTAACAAAACTGATGTTCAGTTCTATGAGGTTGAGGGCATTGGTTATGACTTTCCGCCAACTGTATTCGACCAGACGGTCGTCGATGTGTGGACGAAGATCTACGATTCGGACTGCTTTCCCATGAGTCGTCGGCTAAATGCTGAAGAGGGTCTGCTCTGTGGTGGCTCTAGTGGTGGTGCAATGCATGCAGCACTGGATCATGCACGCACTCTTAAGCCTGGCCAGCGTTGCGTAGTTATCCTGCCCGATGGCATTCGTAACTATATGACCAAGTTCGTATCCGACAATTGGATGGAGGCCCGCGGCTTCAAGCAGCCAGTTAATGAGCATCGTCACTGGTGGTGGAATGTGCCCATAGCTCAGCTCGAGTTGCCCACTCCAATCGCCTTGCTCAAGTCTGACGAAACGTTTGCTGGAGCCATTGCGATTATGACGAAGCATCGCGTGGATCAGCTGCCCATGGTCGACAAGAATGATGGGTATGTTAACAGCATAAAATAATTAGGTTGATGTTGCTTCATTTCACAATGCCTTTCCAGAAGCGTTTTGGGCGTCCTCACACAGGAAACACTCTTGAGCCAGATTGTCAGCATGAATCGTCAACTGAATGACCCTGCGATTAAGGCTCTTAATAAGCGAATCATCCGTCTGACAGAGACTGACATATTAGGCAAGCTGGCACGAGTGCTGGAGGTTGATCCCAGTGTTTTAATTGTAAAACCGAATGCAGCGGCTAAGGACGTGGTCTTGTCACTGGCCACTAAGCTAGATGTCACCTCGTTTATTGCGTCCGGCAATAATACCAAGCAAAATGGCAACGGAATTGGTGATCATTAGAGCAAAGGCGAATTCAAAACGTCTCTCTCCCAATTATATGACTTAATTATCTTAAAATCCAACCATTGCGTGCATTTATATATTTGATATTTTAGCTATTAAAACTGAATTTTACAACATTTCTTCTTCTTTATATAAATATAATTTCCTCTTGTAGCATTTTAGCTAGCTCTTAAACGTATTTTGATTGAAGCATTGGGCTATTACCTGATCAAAAATGATTTCAAGCAAAATATCAACTTCGCACTATTCATTAGTATTAGACTTTAGCTAATTGGATTTTAAAAAAAATGACAGTATACAACGACTTCAGGTTGAATAATTTTCTAGCAATCCATTATAAAATTAAAAGTTTCAATAAAACTGTAATTGACTTGCACACGATAAGACTTAAGCCATTGATTCTTTTTTCTTCAAAGATTTGGCGTGTTCCTCGACTTTTTTATGTGACTTGGTGGTCAAGTGCTGCACATAATGCTTCTGCAGCTTAAAACTTTGCTCACAAATGTCACAGCTGAAAAAGAGATGAAAAGGCAAATGTTAAAAAGCTGAATATAATAGTCGTCTCTATTAATACAACTACCTAAAATCACGGCTCATAGTATGAACCATTTGATGTGCCCTGCAATCACCTTTGGTCACAAACGTTTTGTCGCAATAGTCGCATTGGAAAGGACGTAAATTGCCAGCCATATGTACTCTGCGAATAAATTCTTATTTAAATATCAAATCCTTCCACATTTTATTTTGCTTACCTTTCGTGTGTGCTGCGATTGCTGCAGTGACGAAATGATTTTCCGCAAGCGTAACGACATGGATATGGCCGCACATTGTCGTGGGTGCGCTGGTGATTGTTTAATTCGGCTGTCGTGGCAAACGCGGCGCTACATAATTTGCACTTATGAGGACGGGTGCCGGAGTGACGAATAATATGGTTTCTTAGATTAAATCCAGTGGTAAAATTTTTACCGCACATGTGACAAATATGTTCGTCGGCCAGCCCATGAGCTCGTCTCTTATGCTTCTTCAGAAAATGCCTGCTATGAAACTTTTGACCACATTCCTCGCACTTGTATGCAAAACAAACCCCGATGCTCTTCAGATGTTCAACGAGGGGTGCAGAGTATTTGAAATCATGTCCGCAATGTTTGCACACAAATCTAAAATTATATATTTGATAAAAAAATGATATTTACCTAAACTAAATATAGCGACACAAACCTAGTATGCAGCTGCATGTCGTGACACTGATGCATGTGCATTTTTAGTAAATCTTGACTGTCAAATGTTAATCCACACTGATGACACTGAGACTTATGGTTTTTTTTCTCCCTATTGAATTTATCATTGGATGGTGGGGGTGGTGATTCTGTTGGTTGCATTGCTTGTACTTCAACTTCCTCGTAATAATTTTCATCCTCTAAAATGTCAACATCTTCGAGTTGTTCTTCATCTACAGCTATCTCCGTATTACAACTTTCAGCCATATTTGACTCTGGGTATGTTATTATTTCTGATTCCATGTTTTCCTCCTTTATTTGTACTTTGTTCAGTGCTTGTGTCTGTGACTCAATGCAAACTCTGCGAAATTCTGTTGCTATTTGCAGATTATGTTGACAGTGTTGGCAAATAAAATCTGACAAGTCTTCATCTTGCCTCAACTAAATACAATAACCAAGAACATTAGAAGCTATAAGAGTAAGCTTCAGTCAGCCTTACTTACGCTTAGTTCCGTTAAGACTTTAATTTGGCACAAAAGTTTCTGATTTTCTGGTTTAAATAAGTTCTGAGAGGTCCGAGAGTTTATTAGTTGGGCACATGTTCTACATAGCACATCTTGAGTTGGGCTCTTTTGCTGATTTCTTTTCTATAAACGATATAACAAGTAAAATATCTGACAAAAGTTAAAAACAAAATCATTACATACATATGTGAGTCTGAAAGTGTTATTTGAAGAATTTTCGGGTTCTTCATCATCAATGCTAGCAGTAGTGTCTTCGACTTCGTCATCGTCCTCGCAATTATTAATGTCGTAAGCACTATCCAAGTATTCCGTGTCTGTATATTCGGTACATTCTTCTAATATAGTGTTGCCAGAAGAGCTCTCATCCAATTGAGCCGATTCCAAGTCCTGGCTGAAATTTTTAACACAGAATAAATTGAAAGCGCATTCAACAAACCAAATACATACTTTCTGTTCTTTGACAAGTCTTGAAGGAACGACATATCCTCGGCAAATTCCCATTGAATATCTGGGGTTTCTAATGGATCAGCTTCGCCCACATCACCATCTAGATTTATGCGGGTGTGCGCGGTTTTGCAATGGTAACGATAACTCTGACGTAGCGAACGCCAAGCGACCTTGCATTCTTGTGCTATTTAAGGAGTATTTCAATCATCTTAATAAATTCAAATTCTGATGCTAACAACTTACGGTCTCTGCCCAGATCAGTAGCCACCGATTTCCAAGCTGCTTTAATACTTATAAGATCATTGTGCTCGCTGTCTTTCATATCCCAGAGTAGACGTCTAGCTCTAACTGCAGCTATAAGCTGTGCTTTATCATCCTTTTTGGAGCGCATGTATTTTTTACGATTAATATCACGAGTAGTGAGCATGCTTTAAGTTTTGTTTCCAAATAATATAATTACAATAATCCTCTTTTGCATCGATAAGCAGGCAAGCTATGTAGGTTTGTCCGTGCCTAACAGTATCAAATAGCTGAGACAGTAAAAATTTGGTAATTTTTTCACTTTATATGTGGTTAAATACGACATAAAATTAATATATAATTTCTATCCAACATTTTAAGTAATTTATTTAAATTTTTTTTCAGAACAGCGTACGTTCCTTCAAAAGTAAACTCACCGAAAAGAAATTAACCATTCACACAAAATTACATCAGCTGTTGATTGTTATTGACAATCACATGGATGCGTTTAGTTCATGATGTTTCCAATTTATTGTAAATAAACGTATTCTATAGTAATAACTATACATACAATGCTTGTAAGTAAACTAGGCTATTGAGGTTTTATTTTTATGAAGCTTGGTCCGTTGATGTAATAACAAATGTGAAGGTCGCAAAAACCATTGGTCGCACGGCTCACAACTGTAAAAGAAACATGTTTATGAATTTATCTAGATTTAAAAATAATGAATTTTTACTGATAGTTTCGGTTATTAACATGCACACGCTCGTGCATTTTCCGCACCGAAGTGGATCTAAAGGTTTTATTACAATATTGACAAGCAAATGGCCGTTCGTTTGTATGAGCTCTAAAATGATGATACATTTTATAAATGTATTACATATAATATTGTATTGAGCAAACCTTTCATGGACTGCCTTACTACTCGTGCCTCGAAATGTTTTATCACAGAAACGACAGGCGTACGGTCTGGCATTGGTATGCAAAATCTTATGGCGCTCCATCTCATTTCTAGTATAGTATCTGCCCTTACAAATATCACACTCAAATTCATTAGTTCCTGTGTGACGCATCATATGCAGTTTTAAATACGTGGAACATCTGAATTCTCCACCACACTGTTCGCAAATCCATGTCTTGGCTTCGTGAGATTTAAATATCCTTTTATTTTTAGCGCGAGATATACTCTTTGCTGGAATGTCAACTGATTCAATGCTGTAACTGTGGGCATCACTACACAGCTTTGTTTTTGCTAGTTGCTCATCACAGCTATTACTACTCTCGGTTAGAGTATCTATATTGTAAACATCCAAAACGGCACTAACTTTTGGATAACTTTCCAGAACAATTGTGCTATTTAGGTTCTTCCTTTTCACTGCTATTAGTTTCTTATGCGTATTCAGGCAATTTCTTCGGAACTTAACAATTTGATCCAACATTGATTTACATCTAATGCAAATGTATTCCGGCATGGTATTGTCACATTCAATCTGTAATTTGGTTTTATAAAAGTAAATTTTAAAAAACACAATGAATCAATATACCTACCAACGTGTCTGTGATGTCTTCGATTAAAGTTACTAAATGATAATTCAATTGCTCAAACAGGTTAGTATCATGCTGTGCATTTATTGTTATGCCGCAAGTACGACATAGTGTACGTAAGTCATTCATTACACGTTCTTTTAAATATCAAAAATTTACTCTTGAAAATGTTTTTTTTAATTTACGCGCAAATGAGAAAGATGCAAGCGCCCATCTGCTAGTTTTTTTTCACAGCTGTTTAATAGTGTTTAGGTATACACAGGACATTCACGGTATTCACGGTAAAACTAACAGTGCCCAGTGTTTATTAACAATTAAACGCAACTATTTGAAATGATTTCTTAAAATAAAATCAATTACATTTCGGTATTAGTCGCACGGTATCTATTTTTATGGTAAAAAGCTTTAAATATACATTTTTTTAATTGAATACAAAAATATATAAAATAGAAATTACAACAGATTAAACTGTCATAAGCATAAGTCATATACTTACATAAAGCACTTAAATAGATATTAAAGTTTTTACTAATTAATTAATTAAAACAAATTATAGCTTCTTGACATTTTTTGGTTGAATGGCATTTTAAGGTAATTTTTTAACCACTCATGTGTGCACACTGGCAGTATTTTAATATTACTTGTAAACAAATCAAGAGAAGTAAAAACAACAGCGAAATGTCAATATGCTGTAGAATTTGCGCAGAACCTATATTTCACTTGAATCCCAGAAACCTTTTCAAAGAAGAAAATAAAGATATTCGGCACAATATCCACGCTGTTACTGGTATTAGGGTAAGCCGGCTTATGATACAGTATCTATGTCCTTATAATGCTCAAACTGTTTTATTTGTAGTTGTCCTATGATCCTCACATGCCTACCCATATATGTTCGTGCTGTTATTTGGACTTGAACCATGCAATCGCATTTCGAGAGCGCTGCTTAGAGGCGAACAAGCAGTTAATGAGCGTAAAGCACAAAGGAATCACCTATAACAAAAACGTTCCAGGTTCGTTACAGCATTTTGATCCATTGCATAACCGTGAAAAGGATGCTATAAAATTAAAAAAGAAACTTATAGACAATCCAGGATATACGCCAAAAGTGTCGAGAAATGAATCCAACCAAAAGAACGAAGAAATACTCAGAGTACTGCACCCACACTATGATTCCCCTCGAGTACGACTTTTGCGTTGTCGAGATCCAAGTGATAGTCGCCACAAAGTAAATCGTGCCGCCATAGTAGTAAGGAAAAGCACGTTAAAAAGTGATATACACTCTATTGAAACGTCAAATCTTTCTGATGACTTAGCACATGAGGAGGCTAGACCAACTGCATCAATTGCTCCTAGTCCGACAAAAAGATTCAGATCAGGTGAAAAACAAAACTATGCTAGCCAAAAATTGCCAGCATCTCGTCATGTTAAGGTAAAAAGGGCGAGGAAAAAAAAGCCGAAAGAAAAGCCGCTGGAAAAGAAATATGTGTGCGAGCAGTGCGGATGGTCCTTTCGCGACTTGAGCAACATGAAGGATCATGCCTTGCGACACTCTGGAGTAAAAAAGTTTGAGTGTGAAGAATGCTGCAGTAAGTTTTTTACCCGTCCCCTGTTAATGCTTCATATACGTGTGCATCACAAGGGTGAAAAGCCATTTGTATGCAAATATTGCGGCATGGCTTTCCGCAACAGTCCCAGTCGCTGCCGACATGAACTGTGAGTCCATCATATATATTAAATTATGAGCATGTAACCAATTAATTTTTGTAAATCTCAGGAAATTTCATGCAAACGATTTGCCTTTCGAATGTGACATCTGTGACAGAACCTTCATAAGCAAGATTAGTTTGGAAAACCACAAACAAGCGCATGTCGAAGGAGAAACCACACATCGGTATATTTTAGTATTAGCCTGTCTTCGACTTTTATTTATTACACTTTGAATATTTTAGATGTGAAACATGCAAAAAGACTTTTAAATCATCCACATATTTGAGAAGTCATTATCTTACAAAGTTACATCAGAAACAATTGAGTCAGATTGCGAGAAGTGGTTTTCATGACGCTGAAATTACAGAGATCAGCGATGAATATATAGACTTTGACCAACCCGATTCTATTATTGAAGAACTGGACGAATAAAACGAGTTTTATAAATGTTTTGTTCAGTGAATTTGTTGATTGATATCGTAATTTAATATTAATTTTGAATTATTTTTTGTGAAATTCAAATTAATCAAATAAAATATTACCAGCTCACAATTATTTCAAATAAATAGGTGTGAGGCACATCTTGGCGTATTGTGTTATCGATATTTTTATTTGCCTTTCAGTTGGCCACACCAAAAAATACTAAAATAGAGTAACATCCCTGTTTTCTTTAGAACGCTATTAACATTTTGCATAGACAACTGAAGTTAACTAAAAATTGTTAAAATGACAATTCAATGCAGAACATGTGCTGTAATGATTTTAAATCCCAATGCCAAGAATCTCTTTGACCAAGACGACAATGAGATACTGAATAACATTGAAACTCTTACTGGAATACGGGTAAACACTATTCTCCACTTCATTACAAATACGTACACAGATAAAGCTCAACATGTGTATATTTGATTATAGTTAAATGATGACCAGCATATGCCAAAACACATTTGTACCTGTTGCCATTTAGACCTGTACCATTCAATAGCTTTTCGAGAGAGATGCTTGAAAACGGAATATTTTTTACAAGGTGCAAGGCCAAAGCCAAAGACGGGCGACCCACTAAATACAGAACAACCAGAAACAGAATTAACACTTAGAACATCAAATCAATTACAGTGCTCAGCACCAAAAGTTCAATTAGAGAATCTCATTTTAAATGCACCAGATACGGATATTTTGAGTCAACAATGCCCACAAAACCGTATTTTGCGTGCTCGTAAGCAAAAAGTCAACACAAAACCTGCGAAATATATAAACACAGAGGAAACATATTCCAATGATTATAATTCACCTAATACAATGCAACCTTCCATAACACAGGATCAGGATCCGAGGGATGCGAATGTCCAAAGTTCAAGGATTATGACTATATGTAATCCAAGCAATGAAAAGATGCCTTGTAATTCAAAGAGCGCGAGCAATGAATTTAGCGACTTGGAGGAAACCGAATTGTTTGAGGATGCAGCGCCTAGTTCACCAGTTGTATCGTCTGCCCTTGAATCTCAACCAGCTCAGGATAGTATGGTGGCCAAAAGACCGTATAGAAAGAGTAAAGCCAATAATGTGAAACCACCTGCAAATCCGAAAGTTTTTATCTGTGACCTTTGCGGCCATCAATCTTCGAGTCCCAAAAATTTGGATATTCACATACTGCGTCATAAGGGCGAAAAAAATTTTGAATGTGCCGAGTGCGGCATAAAGCATTACTCGAAATATCTTCTACAATTACATATTCGTGTGAAACACCAGGGCGAAATGCCGTATCTGTGCAAATTCTGTGATCAGCGCTTCTATTCCGCCAGCACACGTCAACGCCACGAACAGTGAGCATCCAAATTACAGTCATTTATGAATTTTTAATTAAATATTTTCTATTACAGAGTAAGACATATAAGAAGTTGGTCGTATGAGTGCAAGATTTGCGGGAAAAGATATAATACTAAATCATGTTTGAATAAACACGAATTTCTGCACACTGGCTTGCGACCATATCGGTATGCCACAATGAATAATAAGTTACTTGATATTATTATTGAATGTAATTCTATCTTTTAGTTGCGACTTGTGTAATGTGGCGTTTCCCCGAAAGCCAGGCTTAAGGATACACTGTCGAACGAAGCAGCATCAGAAGCGAGCGAGTGAAGCGCTGAACAGTCAAATTGATGCCATTAAGGAAATAACAATTTCAGATAACACAATAGTGTTTCCAGACTCAATAATCGTTGAACTTGATGTATAAAGGAGCTTGTTCTCGCGAAATTGAATAATGGCGCCATGTTTTTGCCATTCACATCATAACGTAATCGTCATCAGCTGTATTTATGCTATTCACACTTTTTTTCGGCAGTGAAATGAATAAAAATATTGCCTTATTTTGTAGGGATCAATTGATTCGATAAAATGTCAAAGTTGATTTTCTGCAGAACGTGTGGCGAAAAGGTTGACAATCTCAATGCGAAAAACCTCTTTCAGAGGGAAAGTGAGGATTTGTTAGATAATATCTTTACACTTACAGGAATCAGGGTACTTTGAAAAAAAACTACATATATATCTGCTTAAGTGTGTATTATAGCTGTTAGTTTTTTTTTAGTTGAATGAAAATGAGAAGATGCCTAAGCTCATTTGCAGCTGCTGCTATTTGGATGTAAACCATTCAATAGCATTTCGAGAGCGCTGCATAAAGACACAAAAAGATCTGCGTGATGGGATACAAAGGGATACATTAGCACTAGATCCTCTATATTCAGCAAAGAAAAGTGTCGCAACTAACGCAATAAATATCAGGAAACAACCGCAGCGTAAAATTGTACGTACCCGCATAGAAGCAAGCCAAGCCTCTTTGCAAACTCACATTGTGGGAGCGCGCTCACCAAAGAAACAGTCAAGCACCAACACAACACCCATCAATGGCTCATTAGCTCATCATCGACATCGTGTTATTACATTCGCCCCAACACGCTCAGAAACGGAATGTGATAAGAGCATTAATACTTCGAGACTGCCCAAAATATCGGCAGTGGCGAGAAGCGATTGTATAGAGATGAACGAAGCTCCACAATCGGCAGCCGAAGATTCTGATAGCGCCACGTCTAATGGATCTAGCAATCAAATGCAACGTGCTGTGAGGCAGCGGGGAGCTAGTAAGACCTATGTTTGCGATCAGTGTGGAAAATTTTTTACAGACGCCAGCAACCTTAAAGTGCATATCTTGCGCCATTCAGGGGTAAAGAACTTTGAATGCCCAGAATGTGACACAAAGTACTTTACGCGGCACCTCTTGAACTTGCATATACGTGTAAGACATCAAGGAGAGATGCCATACGCATGCAAGTATTGTGACCAGCGCTTTTTTACAAGCACCACACGTTGTCGGCATGAACGGTAAGGTTCAATACATTTAAATTACTATTAATATAATAACCTTTCTTATAATTATAGCGTAAAGCACACGAGAAAATTGGCATTTGCTTGCAGACTGTGCGGAAAAACGTATCTTACAAAATCCTGCTTAAACAAACACGAGTTCCTTCACACTGGCGAGCGTCCATACCGGTATGTTAGTGTATTTTATCATTAGCTCTGGCGCTTATATACTGAAATTTTCTTTCAGTTGCGATATATGCAATGTTGGATTCCCTAGAAAAACGAATTTGAAAATACACTATCGTTCAAAGCAACACCAAACAAGAGCTGCTGCAGCACTGGATGACCCCTATGTTTTACAAGATGCGACCTCTGATGAAGAATCTGAAACTGATTCAATTAGTAAAGATTTCGATGTCTAAAAAAATATCAGTTCTGGTTATTGTATATTTCGGTAAATACATACATACATATGTTCAGCATTGATAAGTCAAGGTCGTAGTAGACAATCCAGTAGCAGCGTACTTTTTTTTATTGCATGTATATATTTATAAAATTTGATGAGTTTTATTTTATAAATAATAAATTAAAAAAGAGTTTTAGTATCAACATAATAACAAAATAAGGAACATATTTTAAAGTACATGAAAGATATGCTTACATACATCGCTTTAGCGCCAAAAAGCAATTACTTTGATATTCACAGCGAATATGACATTGCTACATTTGTCTAGTTGTCCAGTCTATGTGTTGTATGGTTACAGCTTGTATCATACATATCAATTTTGCTATTCACACTTAACGAAAAAAAAAAAAAAAAAAACAAAATAACAGCTCTGTGTTTGATTTCAGGTTTCCAAATTCAAATGATTAAAACAAATAGTATCTTATAACATCGGTTAAAAATTAATAAAAGATTTGTGGTAAAAATATTTATTTTCATATAGCCAAGAAACTTGCGGTGGCAATGGTCCTAAAATGTTGGAAACAGCAATTTTAACTGACATTTGGGTAACGATAATTACTTCTATATTTTTGATAAACTTTGAATAAATTTACAGCTAAATGATGGGTTGAATACGCCTAAACAAATTTCAGCTAACTGTGGCGTATAATTATGATTGTGTTTTTTATGAACACGCTCAGAGTTTCATCAAAATAAGAGTCTTAATACAAAGTTTAAATGATAATGAACTCATTCCGCGTTCAAGAATGAATTTGGCTTCCCGCCCACAAGAAACTCAAAAAAATTTATCAATCGTATATCGATTGCTTACTGCAGGGCTAGTAAAAGTTTTCCAGCCCTGGTTCAAGGTCTGCAATGCGACGTCACAACTAAGAATAAATTTTATAAAAATGAAGTGTGCTGTGCTGAACTGTGCAAACAAGTTTAGGTCAAGACAAAAACACTCGGAACAATTGAGTTTCTTCAGCTTTCCCAAAAACCCGGAAGTCTTAAAAAAATGGCTTTCATTTTGCCGCAGATACAACAAAGAAAAACTAAAGGCACCCCTTAAAAGCGTCCTTTGTAATGAGCACTTTAAAGAGGATGATATCCAAGGAGCATTACAATTTCAAATGGGTTCGTGAAACAACACTAAGTTTCTTCACAATAACTTTAATTTCAAACTTTAGGTCTATGCAGTAAAAGAACGCTGAGATCGGGCGCCGTGCCATGCATAAACAAAAACGATGAGAATGCCGCTGAGCGGGAGCGGTCTGAAAGACGCAAGAACAAAAAGCTGGTAGCCGAGCTTCTGGAGGAAGCGGCAGCGCGTGAAGCAGCCGAAGCCAGCGGAGCAATTGTTATAGCTCCAGACTTTATCAGAAACACAGGCATTGTCTCGGTTCCCGACTTCGTTAATGCAACAGGGAATGCCTTCATTCCATGTACACCGACACCCAGTGAAAGCGATCCCTTGGCTGAAGAGCGGGCGGAGTTTGAACAGTTAAAGTGTCGCACCTGCTATGAACCATTTGTTATTGATGAAAATGCTAAAGATCTTAGTAACGAACAAAATGCTGTCATGTTATTTCACATAGAAGTTATAACCGGTATCTGGGTTAGTATTTGCTAAAACGATTATTTTCCGCTTGGTTTTGGTATACAAATATTTGCATTCCAGATTCAATGTAAAGAGGGAATGTCAGCGTTCATGTGTTCTAACTGCGTCCATAATCTGCGAACAGCCATTAATTTTCGAGAGACATGCATTCGAACGGAGGTAGAGTTAGCAGAAAGAGATACGATTATCAAGGAGAACGACACAGACACCTGGAATGCTAATGATTCAGAGATAATGCAAATTTGCGATAATAGTGTTAAGGATTATATTTCCATATTTCCGGCAGAAGATCAAAATGATCAAACAACTGTAGTTGAGCCTTTGCCTGTTGAAACAACACAGCAAATGATTCAGCCAATATATACATCGACTGCAGATTCAAAAAGTATTGCATTGGGTGCTCAAATTTATGAGGATCTTCTTAATGAATACAAGGGTAAGAAAAAAATGGTACGTTCACGACAAAGAGAAGTAACGGTAACTAGGCCAAAAATGGTAAGAAAACGAAAACGAAAACCTCAGGATCCAAAGCCGAAACGTCCGAAACGCACAAAAGAGGAAAGAAATCGAATACGTCGTGAGCAAATCAGAGCCATGCCCCTTAATCATGTGTGCGATCAGTGCGGCGCCTCGTTTCGGGTGAGATGTAATTTAACGATCCATATGTTGCGGCATACGCACACAAAGAACTATTCTTGTCCAGAGTGCCCCAAAAAGTTCTACGATGCCTACATGCGAAATATTCACATACGTGTGCGGCACAAAGGCGAATTGCCATTTGAGTGCAATTTTTGTCGGAAATCATTTACCTCATCCAACACGCGCTATCTGCATGAAAAGTAGGTGAACAATTGAAACAATCAATGAAACGAATCAAAATTGTACATCTTTAATATACAAATGGTTTTTGCAGAAAGATTCACGGAGCATCTCCACGTATTCACAGAAATTTGAATAGATTGAATAAGAGAATCGAACTGAAAAATGAGCAGCAGGAGCATCAGCCGCAGGATGGGGCTGGGCTGGGACAAAAGGAAACTGTTCGTCACTTTTGTACCTATTGCAATAAAAGCTATGCAACAAAATATGCACTCAAATGGCATATCAATATGCACATGGGAGTGACGCCTTTTAAATGCAAGCTGTGCGACATGGGCTTTGCTGATCCTCAATCGAAAAAGAAGCATGAAATGAAGCACGATAGTAAACGTCCCTTCGAGTGCGACATTTGTCTTAAAGGGTTCTATGTGCGCAGCAAGTTGAAGGAACACGCGAGAATTCACACTGGCGAACGCCCCTATAGGTTTGACAACTGATTATTAACTTAACGTTTTTATTATTTTAATTGAATTATTTTAGGTGTGATGTTTGCAACGCTTTCTTTCGATACAAGTTCAATTTATGCTCGCATCAATTTAGCAAAATGCATAAGGAGAACCTACAAAAGTTGACAAAGGTTGAAGTGATTGAAGACTCAAATTAAACCGGGATAATGAGACTAATTGCGGTAATGGAATACAATTTGTTATAAGATATCTAAAATACACTGCGCATTATTTTTCTATACATTTTTATTACAAATATGTCTCAAAGTGACAAAAAGAAGAAGAAGGAAATCCGTTTCATGATGTAACATCTACGTTTAGCGATTTATTTTGTTTGGATTGGGATTTTTTACTTTTTATCCGCGCGTTAGTAATATGATTTGATGAATTTATATGCTGAGTTAAATTACCGGCACGCAGGAACCAAAGATCACAGACGTCGCAGCTTTGGAAAACAAACGAAAGATTAATTAACAAGTTATGTTTTAAACTAATTAAACTTACTGGAATGTGCGTTCACCTCGCTTAATGAGCTCCGTTTTCGATTGCGGAGCTCGACCCTTCTTGCAAGCTTCACTGTAAATTAAGCCAATTGAAATTTCATATATTCTTATTTAAGTTTAACTTAACTTACCGTTCGTGTCGCACCCGCGAGCTGTTCGTACTGTATTGAAGTCCACAGAAGGTGCAAGCGTACGGACCTTCAGTATGCTTGAGCTGATGTCGTCGCAGCAAGTGCAATGTGTAGCACTTTTCGTTGCATTCCTGGCACTCGTAGTTCTTAGTGCCGGTGTGCCGCAACAAGTGCACATTAAGATTGCTGCCATCCTTGAATTGGCGGCCACAGTGCTCACAAATGCATGGGCGCGCTGAGGCCCATTGTCGCTCTCGGTCCACTATACGTTTCGGCTGTTTCTCATTTGTTAGTTTAATGTACATAGTTCTCTTGCCCACGCGCATAGTGCACTTGCGGGTACCAGTTTTCGCCTTTGTATTTGGTTCAATGTCTGCTAGAGTTTTTAACGCAGCTTCAGGCTGGGCAGTTAGAGAGTTGCGAGAGGCATCACTGTGTAATTCCTCTATTTCCCTATTAATATCATAGCTATCAACCTGATCTCCATAACATTCGTTAATTTCTTCCGTGCTATCGTGCACCTCATTATGAAGATAATCTTCTGATTGCAAGTGTTGGGTAGTCTTTCGCTCCATTTTAATATCAACGGCAATATCCACTGTCTCAATTCGAAGCGGATCGGAGATCTTAGTTTGATCTGATTTTACTGGCAAAATATCATTGTTTAAGCTTAATTTAGCTTTACGTTTAACTAGAAAGGCTTCAATTTTTGTGCAGCGTTTACGGAAGGTTTTTACCTTCTTTACAAAAATCTGGCACTCCTCGCATATATAAATAGGAAAACCGGCAACATTTTCCATCTAAAAGAAACAAAGTTAGAATTTCATTGGCTTTCAACCATTGTATCAGTACCCAACAGTTTGATATGTTGCGCACGCAGTGTAAAAGGCGACGACCCATGGGTGAAAAGATGTTAACGCAACTTTCTTCATTCACCGTTTTGCCACAGGTTCGGCAGAAATCTTCCATTTTAATGTAAAAAAAGTTGTTTAGTTTGTTAGAAATGTTAACAAAGTCAGAAAAGCGATAAAAATACTTTCTTATGAAATATACTAAAAAATACATATAGAAATGTCATAAATATACTGTTAACAATATGTAAAAAATAATAATATGTACACACTGTTTTTACAGACTTTTAACGCTTGTTTAAAGGATTAGCATTTTTAATTTAAGACTAATTTGTTTTTCTTCATATTTTATATTTTAACAAAAAATATAAAATTAAATTAGCTATAGATTTTTGCTTAATTTACCCTTTCAAAGAGACAATTTTATATTGTCTAACGCTTTTTTTTTATAAATATTTATCTGAAAAAAATAATGAATCGTTAAATGCTTTTATATTTTTAGTCGCAGTTTCAACAGAAATAAAAAGGCAAAAACTTGTTAAAATTAAGTAAATACAATAAAAATATACACAAGTTTATTTTAAAACTTTATTCGAATTCTTGTAATAAATTAATATTACTCTCTTTCATTGCATGTAGCTTGGAACGTAAGTGAGCCTTTAAATGGGTATTTCTTTGAAATGTTTTGTCACATATATTACAGCTGAAACGTTTACAACGATAATTAGTTTAAATGCAAGCTGATTTAAAAGTACAAAAATTACTTACTAAAATGCTCGCACGCCATTGTGTGTTAGATCATGTCGCTTAAGTGCGGATGCAGAAATAAATGATTTATCGCAATATTCGCAAGAGTATGGACGCACATTCGTATGAGAGCTAAATACATATAACAATATACATATATGTCTTATTACCACTAAGCTGGAAAAACTAACCGTTCATGCATTACACGAGTTGTGCTGCTGTTAAAAGTTTTGTCGCAGTATTTGCATGCATAAGGTCGCTCTCCACGATGCACGGTCCGTTCATGGAGCTGTAGCAAATGGTCGGTATAGAATAGTTTACTGCATTCTTTGCATTTAAAGTTCTTGACGCCGGTGTGTCGCAGCATATGCAATTTGAAGTTACTTTGATCAGTGAAATGCCTGCCACACTGATCACAAATACAATCCCGAAGCCTCTGTTTCCGTCGGCGATCAACGATTTCCTCCTCTGTCAGATTCTTCCAGCTGATATAGGTTTTCTTGGTCGTAGCAGGGGTACTACTATCTAAATCGCTTCCATTTAAGTTTTGCTTATATATTTGCATATTTTCATTAGCATTAAATTTTTCTGTGTTATTTAGCAGGTTGGTGAAAGTTGTTGGTGGGTTGCTTCTGCTGCTAACAGATATACTTTTGTCATTGCAACTATTATTTTGATTGAATTCATTATCCGAGAGCTCCTGAAACTCTTCAATTGTCTCTTGACTCTCGCTGCTGAATTCACATATACTGCGCATTTCATTTTGAACACTTGTTATTAAGTAGTCGGCATCTTCGGTGGGACCTTCCACAGAATTATCTTCCATATCACTTGAAATATTATCCTCATAAGAATCAATTAACTTATCTTCCTCATCATCGAAGTCATCTTCTAGTCTATCAATTTCAATAGGCAGCTCCACGCAATTTAAAATGGTTTCGTGTTTACTATTATAAGAACTGTTGAGTTCCATGTCTCCTTTCGACGAATGTTCGACATGTGTTTGGGTCCTCAGCAACTGCTCTTGCGCCTTTATACAGCGATCTCGGAATACTTTGATATGGAAGACGGCTTTTTTCAGGTCAAAAAGACAGCAAGCGCATATGTGGGATGGAAGCTCAGGACATTTTTGCAGCTGTACAACAAATTTAAAAAAGTATAACTACATAATAGACATAAATATATGTAAATATGTTTAAGGACAAGCTCTTACAGCAGTTCCAGCTACATTTTCAATGTTCATTAAGATTTCAGTGTTTTCAGTCAGGAATAGATTCTTAGCGTTCAAATTATAAATTACGTTTCCACAGGTACGACATTGCAGAGTCATTTTTTAAATACCTAAATTAAATATAATCTTAAAAATAGAATTAGATTTGTTTATATTTTTGTACACAAAGTCAAGAAAAACAGCTGTTTCAGAAAATTCATAAATTCGCTGTGAATGTTTAATTTAAGGAAGAAGCAGCACTGGTGGCATTCGCTTGTATGCTTAAGCTCACAATTTGTATCTATATTTTCATATAACTATAAAGTATACATAATGGAGACGAAAAAGTGTCGCCTTTGTTTAAATTACGTTAAGCGCGTTACAGATCTAGTTGATCTTTTTCGTGATCAAAATGCCCATTTAATACAGCAACTCAATTCAACTAGTAAATTACAGGTTGCATATTGGTTATTGCACATTGTTTATATTACTGTTTACTATAAAAAGTTTTCATCGTTCATAGCTCGAAAAAATTCCAGGACATCCAGTGCCTATTTGCAGGATATGCCTCATAGACTTGGGATGCGCCATCGCGCTTCGCACCCGATGCACTCTTTCAGAAAAGCAGTTGATACAAAAGTTAATTCAAAATTTGACTACTGCCAACCAGGCGACTTAAAGTTGCGAGTCAATGAGAATTGTATTACAAAAGGTTTCAAATGACTGTCTATTAGAAAAGCATTGACTCCATTGAATCTGTATGCTTTATTGAAACACTGCAAAATTGTATAGCAAGGACATTGCGGAATTTCTTGAGTAAATGTTACTCCGATGTAATGTGCTTGCAAAACTAATGCTTACAAATTTCGAGAGCGTAAAAGCATTATTGAATTTTATGTGTTATGTATGTATGATATATGTGAGTTATTAGTTGGCTCATTAATTATATTAACACCTATTGTTTATTTTTTTTTTTAGATATTGTCGTTAATGTTTCATTACAAAGAAGGAGCTGATCCAGAACATTCGTCGTTAATAGTCGTCCTATCGACTGCTAGGAAAATACGAGAAGTCTCTTCAGCTCGAGTTGCCTGAGGAAGCAACAATTAATACGTAAATCAGCAGTCCTCGGCAGATGAGTTATTCAAGCGGCCCAATCATGTAGGCCACGAATCATCGAAGATGCGGTTTCGCATCTTAAGCTAGTCTATTGATGTTGTATTGTCTTTGCCAAAGGCTATTATTGCCAGTGCTACTTAAAAAAGGAAAAAAAAAAACAAAACAAAAATAGATTGATAATTTGCAACTCTGTATGTCATATTCATATACAAGCTTATATAAATATATGTACTATTGTCGTTTATCAATCTATATTGATTCATAGTTTTTCTATTTTCATTAACAAAGAGCGGAATTGCTGTGACTAATTCTTCGGTATCTGAACTAACTAAAAAAATTTTTTTTTGCCATGAAGAACTGAGTTATCTATCATATCGGAGTAGAATTCTTATAAAGAACTCTTCCTTATAATATTCTTTAACTTTTGTAATTTCCACGCTCATTTTTTATATTAAAGTTTTGTTATTTAAGTGCTCTAGATTCCAGTTTGGGAGAAACTAAGATAAAAATCATATTTAAATTTGTACATTTTATTTACATTAAGAATTTAAGTTTATATTATATAACAACTAATTAATTAATTAAACCATTATGAATGACTAATATAGCTCAGTGTGACGAGCCGTATCGCTAGTCTGCATTGCTTTTACAGTTTGCTGATGGGTCATCGTTCCCATGTGTTGTTCCAGTTGATGCTTGCGGGAAAAGGTTTTATTGCACGGCATACATCTACAATGAGAAATGGGATTAAAAATAGCTTTAGTTGAACTATTGCGCATGCCCTAATTGTTCTCCACACAATGTACAAACAAATAGTTCTATCTATTTCTATGTATGCATGTGTGCATGTATACTCCATGAAAATGTTACCAGTTTTTCTCATTAGACATTGCCATACGGAAAATCAAAAACTTACAAAAAGGGTTTTTCGCCTGTATGTGTTAACATGTGATTCTTGAGAACATTCGAATAGGAGAAAGACTTGCCGCATGTGGCACAGGAAAAGGGTCGCTCGTTCGTATGGGTTCTGTGAAAAAAGGAAATAAATTAATGATAAAATAAATTCTCTAAGTCCATTAGAGTGCACCTTTCATGTCGTATATTCGAGCTGCGATCAGCAAATGCACGGGAACAATATTTGCACGTAAAAGGTTTTTCGCCTGTGTGCACTCTTATATGGCGATTTAGTTCTGAGGGACCGGCAAACGACTTAGTACAGATTCTAAAAGAAAAAGAAATTTTATATTTAAAAAGTACATGATATATGCTTTTTTGAATTACAACAAAATTATAAAATGTCAAATTAGTATATATAAAAAATAATACAATTAGTAACTTAATTAATTTTTAAACAGCAGAGTTAGTCTGATACTGACCAGTCTCAGCCATTATTACCTGTACAATGCTTCGAAAATATAAACAAAATCAAACATAATCTCCAATTGAATAGATAGGCATTGTACTATATGACAAGTGATGTGAGTGTTATTAGATTCAATGTTCGACACCTCGAAGCTATCATGAATTTCTTCATTATCGTTACTGAATTCATTAGTTAACTAAATTGAAATGTACTGCACTTTTACGAACATACTCGCATTCAAAAGGCTTCTCGGCCATGTGGCGTCGCATGTGAATATTGAGGGCTGCACGTTTCGAGTAGATATTGCCGCATATTTCACACATGATATTTGTAGGGGTTTCCTCATTCGATTTATTTGCAATGGCTGCATTTGTTGTCTTTGCTTGGCCATGCTTAAGTACTGAGTGCGTCGGATTTCGGGGTCGTCCTCGTCCACGTTTGCCAAGCCTCGATTTTCGCATTTTTGGCTTTCGCAACCGTTCAGTGGGATCGTAGTCGCTGTCGCTGGCATTGCCAAGCAATATGTTCTTATCATCCAGATCTGTTGTCCGCTCGAAATCATCATACGCTGCGTCGGCCTCCGCTTCCGCCTCCTCAATTGTTTCCTCTAAGCGCTCTTCTAGCATTGCATCGAATTCAATATCATCGTCGGCATCAATAAACTCATTGGCTGCCTCATATATGTACTCTACGGTATCGCTTTCAATTTGTGAAGGATCATCCGTTGGCTCCAATTTTAGTTCAGCCTTAAAAAATTAAACGATTAAATTAACACGTAAGCCATTTATAGTTACGTAAGCCGACTGGAGAATTTACCTTTACAACGCTACTGGCAAAGGTTCGTTCACTTTCCTGGCACAATTCCCGAAATTTATAGGCGCTGGTAACGCTACCGACACAACTACAGCAGAGAAGGCTTGGCATGTCTTCCAAGGGCGGTAGCTAATTGTTGAAAGAAATTCAATAATGAAATGTGCAATATATGATAATGCCTTTTGACGCACCTTTATGCTTCCGATTTCTTCTATTTTCCGAACCAGTGGACATTGAACATCCTGATCGTCGTATAGTGGGGTCATGGTATCAACGTTCATGTCTTCCGTTAAACATATTCGGCATATTAAATATTCTGGCATGCTTTAATTTTTATTTGCGCAATTCTCTTAACAATAATGATAACAAATATATGTTAAAAAGGCGTCTTCAATTTTTTTACAGTTTATGTTACACTTTTATTTTCTTTTTATCTTTGACAGTAAAATAGTGTGACCACAATATCATCAGTATTTTTGTTTTCGTGAATGCCGATATATTAAAATGCCATTCTCAACGCCTTGTGCGATTACATTCGGACCCGTCTACACAATGTAACACATCAAGAAAAGTAAAATCGGCAATGCATGCAGAACCCCATATAAAAGGTTTCATTTGAGACTTTTTACTATTTCTATGAGCATTGAATGTTCAACGTTTAAATTCCTAAAGACACACATCCCACAAAATAGTAACATATTTAAAAAAAGCTGTAACGGCTGCAAACATGTATTCACTTTAACGCGCATTTAGGTCAGCAGTGGATACAGGCCAACATTGACAAGCTGATTACAAGCTAGTTATTCTGTGGCGCAAAATAAATTGTGTTTTAAGTGCAATAATTATTGTGGGATCTTAGTGTTAAGAATAGTGGAGAAAATGGAAATTTGCATAAAATGGACAATGTGCCGAACGTGCACATCGGATAGCAGTTCCCAACTGCAGCCGCTCTTCAATGATATTAATTTAGCCAAGCAACTGGAGGAATACGCTGGAGTTGTGGTAGAACCAACGCAATTTAAAATTCTATTCATTATAATAACAATTATCTATTGTTATATACAGGCGAAACCAGACGACGGTTTGCCAGACCAAATTTGTATGCATTGCATTGAGGCTCTTCAATCAGCTCATACATTTCTAACAGGCTGCAGACGGTCCGACGCGCATTTAAGAAGTGTTGTGCATCGCACCATGTCTTCGGGAAGATGCTTTTCAAGTAATTCCATGGATCAGGACGAAGATAGTTGCAGTCTGGCCAAAGTCGAAGCACAAGTTCCTCGCACCCGCAAACAAAACATTTGTGAGCGAAATGGAAAACAGAAAAAACGATTCAAAGCGGAACTTGTGAAAAATCTATTGGCCGAACAAGAAACCTCCAATCCAGATTACATAGAAGCACACGATTTTACTGAATCACAGTCAAATAGCTCTCCGGGAAGTGAAAATAAATTGCTTAAGCCTTTAAAATGCGAAAAGGCAACTGAAGCTAACATATCGCCAGCAACGTCCGTAAAGCACGATGATGATTATTTACTTCTTAATTTAACTGATGGTGAGGCAGAGACAGACACCGAAGGCAATGAATACATCATAACTGATATGGGTGATAATGATAATGATGAAGATTACGATAATGATTATACAGAGCAAGATAGCTATGCTGTTGTTGAAGCGCCAGCAATGGAATCAACCTCGCAATTTGCAAATCGAACTGTAGATATTCGGTCAGAGTCTGAGGAGAACCCTGCACTGAAGTTAGAAGAGCCAGGTTCAGCTAAAGCTTCTCTAACTATTGTTGACTTAGCTGCAGCATGTGAGCCATCAAATTTCCCCAGACACAGCTGTGCCATGTGTGGCAATTCGTTTCCAAATCAAACGCAGCTAAAGTCGCATCTGCGCACTCATCGCAACGAAAAGAATTACGAGTGCGAGTAGGTGTAGCCAAAAAAAAAAAAAATAAAAAAAAATGCTGACATCAAATGAAATTTGCTTACTTCTAGGCTATGCTCCAAGCGCTTCAATGCCGCTTGCAATCTAAGAACGCATATGCGCACCCACACGGGCGAAAAACCCTACGAATGCAGCCACTGTAGTCGACGTTTTACGGATCGCAGCACCCATCGCAAGCACGAAAGGTATGCAATAAAGGGTTTGATAGTTCCTTCAGAATTGTTGGCTAACTATCATTGCAATTTTTACAGAATGCATACCAATGAACGACCTTATGCCTGTAACATATGTGCCAAAACCTTCTCCTTATCGACCACATTGAAAGCCCACTTCCTCTCTCATTCGAAGGAAAAGCCACACAAATGCCTGACCTGCAACAAGGGCTTTCGTTTGCCGCATCAGCTGAAGGCTCATGAACGGACGCACGTTCATCGCTATGAAGTCGGCATAATGCTGTACAATCAGGACGAAGGCGAATATTCCAGCACCTAATTGTTGTTGTTGCTGAAATTCCTATTACCATTGATTATTAAATAAAAAACTCATATGTTAGCTTTGCTTATCATGAGAGATAAATAGGAGATATTTGCATTTAGTATATATATTATATATACTGGTTCGTCTAGTTTAATGAGCTTTACAAATTAGGAACAGTACGAAATGTTCAGTATAGATAAAATGTCTCGTTGATATTATATTTAAATTAAACGTCTAGCTTAAATTACTCAGTATGAAGTATGTAGGAGGTGCTCGAACTGGGAAAGGATTGATTCTCTTTGCTTCTGTGTGTCAGCGTTTGCAAATGTGCCTTCAGCTGGTGCAGCAGTGTGAAAGACTTGGAGCAAACGCTGCAGCTGAAAAGATATTCCAAATTTGTTATTTACGTGTGTATAGACACAAGTTTAGCCGACACTTACCTAAAGTTCTTTTCGCCAGAGTGAACCAGACTGTGATTTTTCAATATAGCCGTGTGCGTAAAGGTTTTACCGCACTCTTTGCACTCATACGGCCTCGTATTAGTGTGGACTCGTTCGTGGCGAACCTTTTCGCTGCGGTCATAAAAGTGACGATCGCAGTACGAACACTTGTAGGGTCGCTCTCCAGTATGACGTCGTATGTGTGCGCGCAATTCGCCCATTTGACGGAAAGATTTGCAACAGATTCTAAAACATATTAAATATATACATAAGAGGAATATCTTATATACCGTAATAGGAGTAAATGCAGCTTACTCGCATTGATGCGGCTTGTAGTCGGTGTGTGCCATCATGTGGGCCGTAAATGCCGCCTTCTTCGGATAGACATTGCCACAAAGATTACATATGTATTTCCTGAGTGCATCTTCACTGTGATGCTCGATTTTAGACTGTGAATCGCTTTTGTTCTTCCGTTTTGATTTAAGCTCACTGTCCGGTTTGCGTGGGCGTCCTGGCTTGCGTTTAACCGTCCCGTTGGTTGGTTGTGGCTCAGGCGAGGGCGTTGGTGATAGAAAGTCATCGTTGTCCTCACCATAATCTATCTCACAATCCTCCACTTTGAGCGGTAAGTCAATTTCCGTAGCGTGGCCTTCATCTGGATAAATCAAAGCTGGTTCGACGTCGATTGGTTCCTCCTCATTTGCGTCGTCATCATTTGCTTCGTATGTCTCTAATTCAGTTAGTATTTCTTGCATATTCTGTTTGGAGCAATCGTCCTGCTCTTCTGCTGGCATAGCGTCTGCCACATAGTTGTCCTCGTCATAGTCTACAACATAATCACTCTCTATCTCTGGTGAGTCATCAGATTGGAGTTTTTCGCTCGTTGGCAACTGCAACGTCTCATATAGATATTCCATGTACTCAGTGTCGCTGGCATCGATCAGATCATTGGGCTTCTCATCATGGATATATGTGCTCTCCAAATACACCTGCGTATTGAGACACATTTGCCGAAAGCTGAACCACATGCTTAAAAAATCGCAGCATCTCTCGCAGACTTTGGATGGCAAGTGCGATGCCTGACGAATCTGTAAATAGACTCGTAGAATATATATGATGTGTAGGACCATATTTTGTGTATATGGTATTACCCTAATTCCGCAACAGTACTCAATTTTGCTGCTCAAACATTGTTTGTCAATATTGATGTCGTCCGCATCCTCATCTTTTGTATCGGCTATAGGTTTATCGACATCCTTATTATCTGTAAAAAGTGCTTGCATGGCGCTGGTGTCGTAGTCGCCTAGACAAACACGGCATTGATTTGAAGCAATGGTCATATTGTTTATAATCTCCATCGGATTGCGTTGCACACATGTAAATGATTGCTTAAGCTAGTCTTAGTTGAGTTTTCAACAATTTTTATTTTGTTTACTGTTCGCGATAGATGGTCGATAAATTGTTGGGGTAAGAAATGGTGTTGACTACTTTCTAACGAGTTGGCAGCGCCGATTAGTCTACAGTTTAAAAATCTTATTATTTGCAAAACAAAAAAAAGTCGAAAAGCTTGAGTAAATTGTTTGAGTTAGTCTAAAACAAATGTGTGTGCGCCACTGTTATTATTTAATTATTTAGTTGCTTTCTCTTTAAAGATAAATAAATCGTTGTCTAACACTTAATTATAATTATTGAAGATGAAAATGTCTATGCCTTGAACCCAGATATATTTGATTTCAGATGTCTACAGAGCTATAAAAGATGCCTAGAATAATTAAGATATCTCGCAGGCGGGCCTACCGACAGGAGCACTATTGTTACTTTTTTTTATTGTTATTATTATCAGTACAAATATGTAGATATAATTAAAACTAAACCAATTTTGAGATGACAAAACTACAAATACGTTTAAGCTTTTGGCTTCTCGACCCGTCCTTTCTTCACATTGTTTATCTTTTTGGACTTTTGTGCTTGTTTTGAAGGGGTCTTCGCCTTCAGCTTCTTCTTCTTGTCGAAGCTGCTGAAGTCGACTGTATCGGAATCGTCTTCTCCTGCATACTTCTCCAGCAATCGATCCATCAGCGAATTATAATTCGATTCGCGGTGATTTTTACGCGCCAATATAAGTTGCTCCAGATTTCCACTGCCGGCCATCTCTTGTTCGGCTTCAGCGTCCTTTTCGCGGCGACGCTGAATGCGCTCCTTGATGATCACCGCCTCTTTCGATTCGCGTGCGTATTTCTTGTGGCGTTTATTACGCTTGGCAGCCGGCTCCTCCGTGAATATCTTGTACTCGGGCACCTCATTGGATGCAATCATGCTGGCCACGATCTCTTTGAAGCGGGGCTCGTCTTCAACTTTCATGAATGGCACATGATTCATGATGTAGTTGATGCAGCCCTTGCCTCCCAAATATGCCTTCTTGATGTCCGTGCGCTCCAGCTCAGAGCCGACATATTCTTTTTCATAGTTGCTGATTTCCTCCTCTGACAACGGCTTGAATATCTTGCTCCACAAGTCCAGCCAGTTGGTCAGTTTGCCCTCGTCGTCGTCATCGATGATGCCCTGTTCGTCGTAGATTGCGCGCTTCTGTGTATCGGTTAGCACCTGGTAAATTTTGGAGAGCACTTTGAACTTCTCTGTTGATTCGTCTTTTTGAGCGTCGGGAACTCGGTCGGGATGCACCAGTAGCGACAGCTTGTGGTACGCTTTTTTGACATCCTTTTCTTTGGCGTCCTTTTCAATGCCCATCAGTTTGTAAACATCACGGGTCTCAAAGTACTTTTCACATAAGTCAAGCGTCGACATTGCAAAACTTAATATTCCTGCGCTTTGTTGCTTCTGTCGGAAGAAAGTGCTCTAAAGTGGCGATGAGTTGCCAGTGCTAAAAAGGCGCCAGAATGAATACGACTGGACTGCCACTTTGCGCTACATAGAAAATACCAAAATGTGCTAACAGCTAAGTAGGTATTTTTTTGTACTTTATCTTTTGTTAAGTTGGCTGCGATTTGGCCGACTTCCTTTTCCGTGTTAGCTGTGAAAGAAAAAACATGCCGGTGGGTGCGAAATTTTACAAAAATATACTTTTAAACAAAGAAAATTTGCAAATGCAGACGTAAAAACTATGTAATAGGGTTCGCGTTGCATCGCAACACATACGGAATGTGCATTTACTGTGACAATACATGAATTGTGCAAATAAAACTGCGTCCCTTTCAACACCATGCAATCTGTGCTTTCGTTGGCAACGCATGCTAAACGCGCTCATCACCGTCTATCGAAGTTAATTGCACACAGTTGTGAAATAGGATATTGTGAAACCGATAATGTTTTATTGCTGGACTGGAACTTGAACTGTGACGCATAACTAATAGTGAACTTGGTTTTGTTTTGTTTTGTTTGCCATTTCAGCTAGCAAAAGATTTACTGCACCCTCTGCCCGCTGAGGAGAAACGCAAGCACAAGCTAAAGCGCTTGGTGCAGCACCCCAACTCCTACTTCATGGATGTCAAGTGCCCCGGATGCTACAGAATTACAACTGTGTTCAGTCACGCCCAGGGCGTTGTGGTCTGTGCTGGTTGCGCCACCATTCTGTGCCAGCCAACTGGAGGACGTGCCAAGCTGACAGAAGGTAAAAAAAAAAAAAAACTAAACTCTAATAACGAAATCACTAATATATTTCCAAATTCAATTTTAGGCTGCTCGTTCCGTAGGAAGCCACAGTAAAAATGGGGACGCTTCTTGATGAACCACAAATTATTAATTTTTTAATAAACACTCTAAAAACGTAAAGAAACTACAAATCCCTTGAGCCGTTTTCATTCCATATACTGACAAATGTTGTCAATCTTATAGGCGTCGCTTAATACGCTTTGCAAATGGAGTGTGGATACAAGTGAAACAAACAACTATATTTCGCCAGCGGGAGAAGTAATAACAATTTTGATACGTCGATAAGCGACAAACAACAAACAACAGCAAGGCACACAATGTCAACATAGGATTGAGGAAAAACTGGCTGTAAAATAAAAAAACGTTTTTTTTTATGATTTTTGAAATTTCTTAATGTACGCGCGAGCCTTCAGTTCATTAAAGAATTAACGATGTTGTGGTTACCAATGTAAAACGGCGTGTTACATTGTTTTTTTTTTTTTCAGTGTAGACTGAATGTAACTAATAAATGTTATCGCTTTTAATTTTGTCGGTGGTCCATTATATTAGCAGGTCATATTAATACGAGTTCCTATTTATTGCATTGAACATTAAGAGATGTAGCTAGAATTATTCACTACGACCAAAAGAAGCGGTAAACGTAACTATCAATTTATGGTTTATGTATTGCTTGCGCGGTAAGCTTTTAAATTACATATTGTCGATTGCTGGAAAGTGCTGATAATCAATGGGCACTGTTCAGCATATCGATATTTTAGCAATCGGGCATTCTGACATTGCTTATCCAAGGCATGTTAACTTAATAGAATATCGATAAAGTTAACAAAAATATACTGGTGGTGCGATGTTTCATTTTAAATACATGCCCGATTATAATGTTACCAGCTCAATAAATACGATTATTTCTAAGGATTTTATAAATAAGTTTAAACAGTATTAATATTTTTTAGTGTTGACCCAATATTTAAGGCAAAATTAACAATATTTAATATAGTAAAGCCGTTTTTATTTGAGAGAAGACAGTTTGGTCGGGTGAATAACAGTGCGTCTACTTCGCTCACGAGCCCATCACTATCATGTTATTCGATCACTCTTATAAGAAAAAGTTAACAGAGCCATTTTTCAGTAATAATTGTATTGTCCGTGCGTGACGTCGCGCGACTGTGCCGCTTGTGATTGTTTGTGTGTTTTAAATAAATCATATTCAAGAATAAAACGCAAGAAACCTAGCTGGCGCAGAGTGTTAACAACAGAAGATTAGCGCGACGTAATTGAAATGCAGTAGATTTTTTAACGCGCCGTGCAGCAGTGCGACATAACAAAAGAGAAATAGTACAAAGAAATTGGTCTTCCTGCTTTTGGCCGCCGTCGCCGCTGCCAACGAAGAAGAAGAGTGTGCAAAAAAGAAGGAAAATGCAACAAAACACGGAAGCAGAGCAATAAAAACGCAGCAATAACGTTGACTGACGATAATTGTGCAATTATTGAAAGAATTGTATATTTATTTTCGGTTGAAAGTTCTTTGTGTGAGAAATACATACATGCAAACGTACATACATACATCCATACATACGTACATAGAAATAAATTACTAGCAGTTCACATCAGCAATAACAACAACCTCCACAGCAGGCAGTGAAAAATCTCAATCTCGCAGCCAAACGACGAAAGCAGCGGCAGAAAATTTATTAAAATCAAATAATTTTTTTTGGCTGTTTGCTAATCATATAAATTCAAAAGAAACCCAAATTTTGAGTGACGCTTAAAAGTTGTTATTTATGTAATATTGAGTCGACAGCAAACACAAATTCAACAACAACAAAAAAATGGATGACAAATTCATCATTTTCAATGCTGCACGCGATAACAACCTGCCCCTATTGAAGGTGAGTACCTGTCCTGCAATTGCTAATGGCTGCCTTTACTACTGCCGCAGATGCGTGGGTGAGAGCCTAACTGCAACTTGCGAGCAAAAATCACAGCACAGCTCAACTCAGCTGCTGCTGCTGCTTCTGTTGCAGTGCTGCCAGCCTTGTGACTAATCAATAAAATTCTACACACACACGTACACTTGCAAACATATATACACACACATACGCGCGCTGCTGTCAAGCTGAGAGAGCGAGAGACAGAGACAGAGACAGAGACAGAGCTGGGAGAAACATAGAGCGTGAGAGAGTAGTTTGCTCAGCAACAGAGCCAAAACACAAACAAATACAAATATACACACATGCATCGCATACAAAAATACACATACATATGTATGTATGTTAAGTTATTTATATGTATGTGTGTGCTAGTAGGTGTATACACCTCAAGCTCCCTGCGACTGTGGCACGCTTTATGCATAATAAAGTTCTTAAGCTTTGACTACATTTACATTGGCTTGACATTGGCGCAGTGCAATTGCGCTGTTGCATTTGGCTTCGTTTGCCCTGCGACTGTCTGTATGTGTGTGTGTGTCTGTTTGTGTGTGTGTGTGTGTGTGTGTATGTGCGAATTTGCTTGTATTAAGGCAAATGTATTTACAGTTCTTTTTATTTATAAATATGCATTTTACAAGTATTTTGTTTATTTTTAACGCGTAAATATTTACCATATAACATAAGATACATATATGCTATGCTAAACTAAAATGTTATCGATATTATATTTTAATTTTGTATAGTTAATAATTTTATTTTTTTTATTACTTTGGCGTTTGGTGAAAATTACAATTGAAATTTATATTTGACGTTTAAAAAAAGCTCGCCACGTGCCATTAGACAGCAGTCAGCTGTGAGGCAAGTGTGAATCAGGGTAAAAAGGTTTTTATTTACAAAAAATATTAAATGCGAAAAATAGAAATTTTAAATAAATTATCATAGTATCATAATATTTTTACATTTTTTTTACAATAAATTTTGCATTGATTCACTTCCTCTGTTGCGTTATCTTATCAGCTGCAGACACACAAGCAAGAGACAACCGTCGATTTTTGTTTTATGGCTAACAAAGTATTTTTAGCAAGCTTATTATTATTTTTTATTTTCGTATTTGGGCCGCGTTATTGTGTGTGTGTGTGTGTGTGTTTTTTTTTTTTTTGACTGCTTGTGTTAACATGTTAATGCAAACATATAAAATTTACGACTGAGATCACGTTGCGTTTGGTTTTGTTAAATGCTTCCGCGATTGTTAAAAGCGTCAACTTGATTATGTTGATATTATGCCTTACCTGCGCCCCTATACACAACAACAGCAACAACGCCCACTAAGGGGCTATATATGTACTTATATACATATATAGCTTATGAATGTGTGTGTGTGTGTGTGTGCTGTCAGTTATCCTTGAGTGCGTTCAATCACCAGCTCAGAATCTCAGAAAGGCTCGACTCGCACCGGTTTTGTTCATTTTTAAACTTCCTGACTGGGCTCGTCACTCGGCTCTGGTTCTGGTTCTGGTTCTGGTTCCGAAAATGTGTCATTTGTGCCGACAGCCGATTGATGTTTTTGTTGTTCTTGTTTGCGCTGTGACAGGAAGCAACTTGATTGTGTGTCTGTGTGTTTGTGTGGGTCTGTGTGAAGATATCCCAAAATAGTCTGCTGCCTGGGCTAAATGTGCTTTTTCATACATACACATGAGTGAATATAAATATATATATATATATATATATATATATATATATATATATATATATATATATATATATATATATATATATATATATATATATATATATATATATATATATATATATATATATATATATATATATATATATATATATATATATATATATATATATATATATAAATAAATATACATACATCATATATTTTGCAAGGTGCCTATGCAGCCAACAGAAACGAGTGCACCATATTGAGCGAACTAGCTCCGATCTGGATCTCGAACTCATTCGTCAAGTGTTCAACATGTTCTAGCAAATGAAACTGGTTTTTCTTGCTCGGTCAACTCTGTTTCTTTTCTCTAGTTCGCTGCTAATGTTGGTGTTGTTGTTGTTGTTGTTGTTGTTGTTGTTGTTTTCGTTGTTCTTGCTGTTTGCCTTCTGACGTTGCTTTTGTTTATTCCAAAAATAAGATCCAAAACACATAATATCGTTCGCTTGTGGTTAATATATACATACATACATGAATAAATTTATATGTATGTACGCATGTATGTATGTATGTATGTATGTGCGTATGTACGTATGTATGTGTTTGTACAGCCGAAGTCCAAGTGCCACTTAACGCTTAAAGTCACAACAATACGTATTTTGCTACGTGATCACAGCTGGATGGATGGCTATGTAGATGACTGTGATGGATGTGTTTTGGTTTCTTTGAGTCGAGCAAAAGAATATGTTGAGCAGGCACTTAAAATACAAATAAACTAAAAAGCAAATTCTAAAAGTTTGCAGCTAATTGAACAACATAAGTTAGCAGCGTGACAAGGAAATAGATGAGCATATACTTAGACGATTAATATTTATATAAATGCTGATCAAATTAAATGAATCACAATTAAAAACTAGAATCGTATAATCTGCTGCAAATGAAAATTCGAATTTGTTAAACATTATATTATCAAATATTCCGTAAATCTATAAAATATTGTGATGAAACAGGATCTCAGCTTACTCGAAACAGGAAATTTCCGAAAAGAACCAGTTCAAAAACCACACATACAAAATGAACCAAAAATATATGCGAAAAGAATTCTTTTTAAATTAAAATGAAGGAAAAAAGAAAATAAATAAAAAATTAAAGTGATTAAAAACAAAATCAAATTAGCTAGAAATGACAAGAAATAAAGTATAAACGGAATTTGAGATTGGCCAAACAGGAAGCAAACTTGAAAATTGAAGTGAAATTCAATTCAGTTTATAAAACCAGAATAAAGTCACGATTTGCAAAAGTTGAACGCCCCGTCCAAGGATGAACCATGCGCGGAGCAGCAACTAATATAGAAAATTCAGCTATAATAAATTAAACTATTGAACTATTGATACATATGTATGTATATATGTACATATGTATGTATAAGGAAACAGGATTTTAAATGACTTCGCAAGCACTTGCTTGAGCCAGTGGAAGGGTCAGACTTTCGAATACTAGCCAAGGCCAGCCAGCTAATGAGCTAAACGAATTGTATTAATCGCGTTCAATAATCAATAATCAATAATTCGTTAGTCCGTTAGCTGGCACTATGAAGGACTGCTTAGCTTAACTGATTTATAAACAAATAAAAAGAAAAGAAAACCTTAAAAAAAACCCTCATTTTGCATGTTTAATGCATGCTTCAATCAAGCTAAAACCAAAGCAGCAAAAAAAATGTTTGCTAGTTGTTTATTTGTAAAACATTTGCAAATTAGATTTTGTTTTTATGCCAAGCTTTGTGCACAGCTACGCATGTGTGTGTGTGTGTGCGCGCGCATGTGTGCATGTGTTTGTATTCGATGTTGTTGTTGTTGTTGTTGTCGGCTAACAGCTGTTTTTGAGGTTGAGGCTGATTCTTTTGCCTCTGTTCGCTGGCTTGAGTTTTATGTTGTGCTGAGCATTTGCAGCCCGAATTGCTTGTATTAAATTTGTTGCTAGCCTAACCTCAAAACGCAAATTTGAATTCGAGTGCCAAGTCAGAGCGAGAGAGAGAGAGAGATGGAGAGAGGGAGACGGGCGAGATACATGGCTGCAGCTGAGCATTTCCAGCATCCACGAATGGCTGTTGTTGGCTTTGCTGCTATTTTCGTTCACTTGTTTGCCATTTAACTGCTTCTTGATTATTCGTAGCTGTGTGTGAATCACTCTATGTCTGTCTGTGTCTGTGTGTGTGTGTATGTATGTGTTTGTGTGTGTGTGAGAGTCTCGATGTCTAAATGGAAGGTCAGCGCCGATCTCTGGCTCTATGTCTCTGGTTTGCTTTGACTTCAATTCTGCTGCCATCTGAACATAGCAGCGCATAGAGCACTCGCCTCGCATGTGTACGAAACATTTACCCCCATTGAGCGCACAACAAGAAACAAGAAGCGTTGCCATCAACAACTGCAACAGCAACAGCAACAGCAATAGCAATTAACAGCATCAGCAACATCAGCTGCTGTAGCAATATTAACACGAAAAATCAACAATGCAGCTCTTGTGGGTCCAGTGAGTTAAAGCTAGATGCGTGCGATAGCGTTCATTGGCTTCTGCTTCAATATTATCAGCATACACTTGCCAAAGCAGCGGCTGCGACTGCGGCTGCGACTGCGGCTGCGTTTTTTATAACGTCTATACACAGATATACTTGTTTATTGTTAAATATTGCTGAATATTAAGTAAATTTGTATAAAAATAAGAATTTTGCAATACTTGTAAGCTTTGTCAACTAAATACATGTCATATATATATATATATATTTTAAACAATGGCTGAGGCAAGGAAATTGAAGAAGAAACTTAAAAATTAAATTTTTTACTCAAAATTCTGTAAAATTTCTTATAGAAACACCAACAGACTTTGCGAATGCTAACAGATAAAGCTTGCTATAATTCATAGATACAAACTTCCAACATGAATTAAACATGTTTATTTCTATATAGTTGGTTAATATCACTTATTTGGTTTACAAAACTCAACGACAGTTTTTATATAGAACCTATAGCACCTTCTACATGGACTCTCAGCGGCAGCGTAAATATTTCCAACAAGCGAATTTCAGATTGAGTTTTTTTTTATTGCTTTTGCTTACATAACAATCACAAATTCCTTTAAAATATGGTTTCGAGCTTATCTGGCTGTTCTTATCATTGCGGCCGTATATCAATCAATCTATCTATACGCGTGCTTGACAAAATCTGTTCTATTTATACACATACACATACACATACACATACACATACACATACACATACACATACACATACACATACACATACACATACACATACACATACACATACACATACACATACACATACACATACACATACACATACACATACACATACACATACACATACACATACACATACACATACACATACACATACACATACACATACACATACACATACACATACACATACACATACACATACACATACACATACACATACACATACACATACACATACACATACACATACACATACACATACACATACACATACACATACACATACACATACACATACACATACACATACACATACACATACACATACACATACACATACACATACACATACACATACACATACACATACACATACACATACATATACACATACACATACACATACACATACACATACACATACACATACACATACGCATACACATACACATACACATACACATACACATACACATACACATACACATACACATACACATACACATACACATACACATACACATACACATACACATACACATACACATACACATACACATACACATACACATACACATACACATACACATACACATACACATACACATACACATACACATACACATACACATACACATACACATACACATACACATACACATACACATACACATACACATACACATACACATACACATACACATACACATACACATACACATACACATACACATACACATACACATACACATACACATACACATACACATACACATACACATACACATACACATACACATACACATACACATACACATACACATACACATACACATACACATACACATACACATACACATACACATACACATACACATACACATACACATACACATACACATACACATACACATACACATACACATACACATACACATACACATACACATACACATACACATACACATACACATACACATACACATACACATACACATACACATACACATACACATACACATACACATACACATACACATACACATACACATACACATACACATACACATACACATACACATACACATACACATACACATACACATACACATACACATACACATACACATACACATACACATACACATACACATACACATACACATACACATACACATACACATACACATACACATACACATACACATACACATACACATACACATACACATACACATACACATACACATACACATACACATACACATACACATACACATACACATACACATACACATACACATACACATACACATACACATACACATACACATACACATACACATACACATACACATACACATACACATACACATACACATACACATACACATACACATACACATACACATACACATACACATACACATACACATACACATACACATACACATACACATACACATACACATACACATACACATACACATACACATACACATACACATACACATACACATACACATACACATACACATACACATACACATACACATACACATACACATACACATACACATACACATACACATACACATACACATACACATACACATACACATACACATACACATACACATACACATACACATACACATACACATACACATACACATACACATACACATACACATACACATACACATACACATACACATACACATACACATACACATACACATACACATACACATACACATACACATACACATACACATACACATACACATACACATACACATACACATACACATACACATACACATACACATACACATACACATACACATACACATACACATACACATACACATACACATACACATACACATACACATACACATACACATACACATACACATACACATACACATACACATACACATACACATACACATACACATACACATACACATACACATACACATACACATACACATACACATACACATACACATACACATACACATACACATACACATACACATACACATACATATATA